>JAHHFK020005062.1:0-283080 GCA_024533555.2 Aedes koreicus | reverse complement strand
TATCAACGTGGGTGTGCAGATTTTTTTCTCTCCTCTCGGCTTCCATCTGGAATAACTTTTGACTCACTGCACGAAACCCCAGAAAGTGAGCGCTCTGGTTAACATACCGCTGTAAAAGAATTCTTGCAGCGGTATTTTTCGTGCCGCTGCAACACAATAAGTGATTCCGGATTCTAACTGGAAAGAACTTTATCATCTCGATTTGGTGTCACTGTATTGTCGGATTGCGGGATGCTGACCACTATTCTTCCGGTCACTGCAGCTTCCTGGTTTCGGTTTCTTCCTGATCCCGGCTTTCTGGCAGTCGCCTGAAGTTCCACGAACATTTCTTTAATATTCGTCACGGTTGATTTGGCAATATTTAGTGATTTTCCCAAGTCGGCGTCAGAATAATTTAGATTTTGCTTAAGCGCGCGGAAAATTTTGATACGCTTCTCATCTTGTTTAAATGCCGTTTCTACACCCCAAGAGAAAAATGGCAAAAACAAAATAGGATCAACATTTCGTACGCAAACACCTACAAAATTAGGGGTGCTCACGCTTTTTAAATGCACGATTAAAAAAACTACGTCATATTCGATTCAACCAAGTTTTGACCGTTGCATCCTTTATTCAGTAAGCAATAAAAATAGGGAAAAAGTAAATAAAAAACAAGTTTTAATTCAGTTCTTTTCGAAGATTATAGCTGAACCGAGATTTAATAATATTTATGCGATGAATTGCGGTGATTTCATCAGTTGAATTAATACATAATAAGATATTGAAGAAGTTCTGTACATTGTAGACAGCCATTGTAAGCATCGTTAAATGATATGCATGATAAAGGGGGGAATTAAATGAAAACTCATCATCTTTTACTTTTACTAAAGCTGAGGAAGTTTGTTTTTCAATAAATTCAAATACTTTCAAAACTACCCTATTAACATCTTCCAACAATTTGCAACACTGTTTGCATCCACAATCCACCCGGAAAGCATCACTTAACTGAGCAATTTCTTTCACGCCCGTTAAACTATGACACTCGGTGAATTCTAATCCACTCCCCATTAGCGCACTGCTTAATATTCCGCCTCTTTCGCGTTAATAGAGTTTTCCGACACTTTAATCACCGATTCCACCACAGTTAGAACCCACATTAAACAACCACCCCTTTTTCTCGCTACCCCCTACCTCACCGATTGGTGATATCAAATCTCCAAGCCACCAAAGTAGCACGCGTCATCACCAAATGGCCAATAAATAATTTATTAAACAGTTGTGATCAACCAGCTCGGCGTTTATGGCGCATGCTAATCAGCCACTCGAATGTACAACATTGAATTATTATGTTGCTACAACGTGCGCGTAATTAAAATTCTGATTCCGAGAATCGTGCCCATCTCCGTCATCTTCGGATGTATGGTTGGTTGGTTGATTGGTTGGTTAGCTGATTAGTTTCGCAGGGGTCGCACTTTGTTGGATGGATTGCAGAATATGTCCGACGACGGGTCAGGATTAATCGTTAGGCTACATTCAATTAGCACCTTAATCTTTTCGGTTGCGGACCTCGCTGGCCAACAACCGCACGCTCTTCAAAGGTAGCATTAATGTTTGTTTTCATACGAGCCGACGCTCGACCATCGTCGTCTTGAGGGGATTTAGAACCTGTTTCTACTGTCCATATCGTTTGGAAGAACGAGCGCGATGATTTACGACTGTGCATCAGAATGGGAAACTTTAACGATAGATTTTTTTTTCTCGCAGGTGCACGAATGGTGTGACAACCGCAATACATATTGGAAAACGAAGATTGACATTCATGCGATTCACTTTGGCCACGGTTTTCAATCAATCTTCAACGGAGGGCGACTACTGACCCTTCGAGTGGCGAAATATCGATTGATCTGTTGGTCATGGAAATGACATACTTCGCACTCGTCATTCATTTGCAACGCATGGCATTACGTCTTCATTTTCTAGCTGGATTTTTCGCACGCTCCCATAGAACATACATATTTCTAAAGAATGCAGGACAGGCATTCAACGTGTGGTACACATTATTTCAACGCCACCAGCCTGACCGAGACCCTGCGGTCATGCTTTGCTCAAGTGTGTCAATGGCAAAGCTTAAATTGTCACTTCGCATAAGCTTATTTTTTTTTGCAGGGACTATACGTAATGCCACGGAGGACAACTACCACAACATGACAGCAATCAGCGAGGGAGAGATTTAATACCATCGGCCATAAATTCTTGCCCTTGTCCAGCACGGGTAGCGATATTCTTTGCCACTGGTACAATCGATGAGCAACGCCACCACTGGAGATGCGATGACATTAGACATTCGCAATCTTTCCGATCGGACAAATGTTGTTGATCCATGTCACAGCTGCTGCTGAAAGCCTCTGGACATTCTTGACATGTCCGCAGCCTCTGACGGTGATAAATAGGCACTGACACAGAAAACCGCCTCGTGCGCTCGAAGATTGACGCTCGAGTCGGATGGCGCGATCATAGAATTCCATTTCCATAAATTTGAATAATATGCTACAAAGCCACTGTCCAGATGGTATCCCAATCGGAATCAGCTCAGCGTGACGGGAGCAACAGAAATTGGCGAATCCCGGATCAACCCCGGTGACGATGGAAATGAGCTGGAAGTTTTATGGAGCCGACTTTGTATTGGAATGGTTTCTATTATTTTCGTTGAAATATAAATAATAAGCTGCGTGAAAAATCACGGTCGGCGTATGCTGATAATAGCAAATGATCCTCAGGTAATACGCACACTCGAGCAATCCAATGCGGATATCCGCATTCCTCTAAGTAAATTATCGTTTTTGTCCAATTCCAGTTCTGTGGGATATTGATTGCAGCATCCGTCAGCTCCGACAGTAGACGTTGATTTGAATGCGATATTTCATCATTATTAAATATTGATGACTGAAGGATTTAGTGATAAATTATCGAAAACCAATCACATCCATAAGGTTTAAAAAAAAGCCTCATCATATGTGAGCTTCTTTGAGAGAATGAATACACATTTCCACCCAAGACGAGTTGATTAAGTGGTTCCAGCTTTTGAATATCAGATTAAACTGACGCGATTCTTCAAGGTGACAATGAGTCAAGTTTCCGGGATTGTAACAGAAGAGAAGGGATAAACAGGGATTCTCAGGATGTTCATTCGGCTTTTTTTCACTTTGCCAATTAGAAAAACGTTACCCAGACTAACTATCAAATTCAGGCGTTTTGGATATTGAATTGTAGGCAAAAATCAAAACGTTTATACCCAAGCAACACGAAATGTTTAACTGCATGCATTTTTGCATTAATGTGACAGATAATTATGTTGCTATTCCGATGATCACAAATCATTCAGGATACTATAGACTGTTACAGAAATTATAAGCACACCGAATGTTAACGGTCATTTTGAATTGAATTTGAATTTGAATTAGTTTCTCGTTGACTTTCAAAATGTGTGTTCTTACTCCGGAGCAGAGAAAAAAAATCGTGCACAAATGGTACACTGTGAGTGGAATCTCTTTAAGAAAATTGGCCAAGGAAAGGGGTGTGCGCGTCGAAACGGTATGAACTGCAGGTAAAAAATATGGAGAGCAATGTACTTTTGAAGATGCACCGAGGAGTGGTCTCAAATCCGGTCCTGCGAGTCCTGATATTGACAAGAAGATCAGGGATGCCTATAAGCAGAAGCCATTGGCTTCCGTACGAGATGTGGCGAAAAAGATAGGGACCTCGACGTCTAACGTGACCAGTGCTGTAAAATGTCATTTCGTGCAATCGAATAAATTTACCGATAATTTGGTTCAACAGCTGAATTTAAGGATATGGTGTATGACAAAATTGTAGCTCTTGACAAATTTTACAATTTTGTCTAGCAGTGCATTGCCGTAACTGGTATATAAAAAGTGTTTTATTCACTGATATATTCAAATGATATTCAATGAAGAATATCATTTAAATATACATATATTGCGCTCTCACGTCTTAGGTTTGACAGTTAGAACAATACACTGCGAACCAAACTCATGAAAATAATCAAGCACAACAATTTCTTAATACGTGCCATTATGAAAATCAGCTATTGGAACGAGTTGTTGGCAAATTTAGCGCATTGGGCCGAAATGACTATTTACAGCACTGAACGTGATGCGTGCAAAAGAGCGACTTGAACTCAAGGCATACCGGAATCAGAAGAAACCCAAAAGGAACTCAAATCAGTCCGCGTCTGTGAAACCGAGAGCCCGGAAACTTTATGATACAATTTCGTGAAGAAATTCTGGATGTACAATCATGGACGATGAAACGTATGTGAAATTGAATTATCAAACCCCTTCCCGGACCACAATACTTGACTGTACGCAAGAACAGGGATATTCCCGAAACGGAGAAGGCCATTTTCACCGAAAAATTTGGCAAAAAGGTGATGGTGTGGCATTCAATAAGTATACGAATGCGGTAAAATATCTAGCCTATACGTAACATCAGAGTTAACGAACACCTAGACTTACATCAAGGAACGCCTCCAGAAGCGTTTATTGCCAATGATCAAGCAGCATGATGGTCCAGTCATATTTAGGCCTGATTTGGCATCATGACATTATGCCAAGGACACACTAGGGTGAAATAAAGCCAAAATGTCTGTTTCGTTCCGAAAGACATTAATCTGTCAAATTGCCCGGAGGCACGGCCAATCGAAACTTGCTGGGCTTTGACCAAAGCAAAGCTACGGAAATTCGTAAAACCAGCGGATGACATCGAAAAATTTAAAAAGGATTGGACAAAAGTGGTGAAAATGGTGGGAAGTACAACTCCTTATGGGTCACAGTCGAGAAAAAGTGAGATGTATCGATTATAATTAAAGATTTTGATTGAAGCAGAGTAAATGGTTATGAAAAGGTTGTACGGAATCAAATTGCACCACTTTTACATGGGCGTAACTTTTTACCCGTTGGGTATTTTCGATTAAAATTTTAGGTGGAACTAGTTAAATGTGCGTTTGTTTACGCTGTGTAAGTTTCTCTAGCAGATGTGCAATCGTTGCGAAGATGGAGTCGGAAGAACAGCAGCGGCGCAAAGAAATGTTGCGCACGTACCTCGAAAATCCGGATCTTTCTCATCGTGCCATCAGCAGAAAGCTGGGAATGGTACATTCTACGGTGTCTCGTGTTTTAAATCGGTACCACGAACGTTTGACCATCGATCGGAAAGAAAAAAGTAGCAAAAATGGATTTCCGTATAGTGTTAAGGATCACAAGCGGGTAGTTTAAGCTTTCAAGAGGAATCCCAACAGTTCAGTTCGAGATTTGGCGAAGAAACTGAATCCAACCAAAACATTCGTGCAAGATGCAAAAAACTTGAAGACTACGCACGTACAAAGTCCAAAAGGCGCCTAATCGCGATGAACGGCAGAATATGGTAGGTAAAACACGTGCCCGGAAGCTCTACACCCAGATGTTGACAAAACCACTTTGCCTCGTTATGGATGATGAGACGTATGTAAAAGCAGACTTCTGGCAGCTTACGGGTGTTCATCATGAATTCGATGTTCCTGAGGGCGTTAGAAACCAGAAGATGTCAAAGTTTGCCAAAAAATGTATGATTTGGCAAGCAATTTACTCGTGTGGAAAGCGGAGCACCCCATTTGTGACAACTGGAACGGTCAATGGGCAGGTGTACCTAAAGGAATGCCTCCAAAAGCGTCTACTTCCTCTTCTGAGGTCACACGATGGTCCTACGATATTCTGGCCGGATTTAGCCTTGTGCCATTACTCGAAAGAAGTTTTGGATCGGTACAAGGCTAAGGAGGTTAATTTCGTGCCGAAGCATCTCAACCCCCCAAACGCACAGGAACGGTGGCCAATTGAAAAGTACTGGGCCATCATGAAGCACACCCTTTAATTCTGTGCGTCTAGTCGGATTATGAAGAAATTGCGAGATTAAACGATACCCGTGTCTTCAGTCTTCAGCTGGAGGTTATGGGCATTGCTCGATGCTAGTTGCCTGATCGGGCTTTTTGAATCGGACACGTAATTAAATGGAATTCAGCTAATTACTTTTTACTCTTTCTATTTTTGATATCAGTAGAGTTTTAGCTCCCGTAACGTTTGTTGTTCAGCGGGGGATATTCCTTTAATCGTACATAATTTGTTTGACCGTTTGGTTCAATCTAAAGCTATTTACAAACCAGTGTGTGTGTATGCGTAAGTATGCATGTTGTGTATGTGTATGAGCGTATGACTCTGGGTCGGCGCGTCCTTCTTCTCTTTTCAGAAAGCGAGTAAAGCTATGTACATTTAGAATCCGGAATAATAAAATCATCGGTATCTCGGTAACGAATTGACGTACAAATAAGTTTAATACATGAATACAAAGGTAATTTACAGTACTTTAAAAAAAAATATCAATACAAATCATTTATCTTCGTTTCTAATAAAAATTCGCACTTTCTTCTTTATTCGTCCCATCAAACGCTGCACACCTCCGGAGTCAACTTCTTTGGCTTCTTCTGCATGATTTTTCATGCAAATTTAAGTCAGATATCGCTGGAATCAGGTCTGTTAGATGAAAATTGCAAGCAATGTTGTATGTTGTATGAAAGATTGCAAACAATTGCGTTGTTTGCGTTTGCTTTGGCTTGTAATTAAACGAGGGGAAATTTTGCGCGTCGGTTAGAATTCATTATTTTTTCTGTGTAGTTTATGATACCATGTCTTACTATTTCGATTTTAAAAATAGTTCATGTGTGATTCCCATATTATTCATGGTGCATTTTCATAACATAAAAACACACTACGTATACGAAATCATGCACCATTTTACTTATTTAGGAGATTGGACTATTTCCCGTGAGGCAAGTCTTTTTATTACTCCAAATTACCCTTATTTTAGTAAGTTTTCACGATGGGGCTAAAACTAACGTTCATGACAAAGATTGAAAAAAATGTTTAATTTCCTGCAATAATATTTGCGCAGATGAGGAACGCATGATTAGGCATACATTCAAGTTATATTTCCTGTAAATTCCAGCGAGATACACCCGACCCGTTTTTTTCCTCATAATGTATTCAACCAATAATAAAATTTGATGTAATTTAATGTAAAATATAGGAATCCACTCAAATTAAATTGAAGTATTTAATATTCCGATTGACCGAAAGAATGAAAAAAAAGTAACCGTGCATATCTAACAATCCGGTGTATCGTTGAAATCAGGTCTATTTTATGAAAGATTGTAAACAACTTCGTTGTTTCTGTTTACCTTATCTTGAAATTGAACGGGGAGAATTTTTACGCGTCTGTTAATAAAAATTCATCATTTTTTCTGTGTGGCTACTGAAGTTAAAAAGAGAACGAAAAGCTAAAACAGGATTATTCAGAAGTTGTCCTTTTTTTCGAAACACTTCTATTCGAGGTTTGGTCGAAAAACGTGCAACACGTTTTATTTGGGTCTTCCAAATTTCAAGAGAAAAAGCTCCAAGCAGATCTCTTTACCAAGCCATCATATCATATAAATCAACCATGAACAAAATTAAGCTTTGATTCGAAATTCCAAGATTTTTGCACTATTCCATCCGCATAATAAAAACCCCAACTAATTGGTTACGGTGAAATGCCGTACGTCGCCTCGCAGCACAGCAGTTTCTCCATGAATTAAACATTGCCCTTTCTCTCTGCTAGACCAATAGTCAAGCCATAAAATATGTACCAATCGGTTCGAAGTTCCCTCCAATCATCCAACCAACGACGATTGTTTGTCCAATTTGGGATCCGAAAATATGTTGATCTCCAAAGGTCCCTCGCATGCCTCCGTGAGGAGGGAAAAACCATTTACATATTCAAACGCAAACGTGTATTTAGCTTGCTAATTAACAACGATTAATCATCCTAAAACTGAAGCCGTTTAACACCTATGGGCCGAGTCCGCCCCTCACCACACCAAACAGGCTTTAGCCAGGTAACCTTAGCAAATCAATAACATCATGCGTCCGAGCGATACAACCAATCGATAGCTCAAAGTTCGCCACGGTCCTCCGATCCAGCAGGGGGGGACTGGTTTGGGCTTGCGCTTGATATTGGGAGTGCAAGCGAATAACACGCGTTATTTGACAGGTGATTGATACTGCCGAGGAAGGATCCAGACGGTCGGCATGGCGGGGAACGAAAAACCCCTCCGGACTGGAACCAGTTATCGGATTACGATAATCACCACTTTTTTCACCCTCCTTCACACTGAAAGAAAGTAGATCAACCTCCCGAAACAAATTGCTACCGAGATAGATTGATGCAGATGCATTCCTGCTGAACTGGTCCCCCCATGCCATGACTGGGCAGGAGGTGCCAAATACCCAGCGAAACGAAACATGATATCACCACGAGCACGGGCACGAGCATAAATAGATGCAGGGCTTTGATGCAACAGATTGGACAACCGCTCCTAGCGTGTGTGTGCACTATCTAACCAAGTATCAGCTCTCTGACCCTGAACTAGATTCCCTTCCTTTGGGCTTTGCCTTTTATCGTTGCTTCGCAAAGCTGTGGACCCGGATGCAAAGTGTGTTGCTGTGCCTGCCAGTGATAGCAAAATTTGGCACGAGCTATTCGATTTTTTACATAATAACTTCATCGTTGACCGCATTGTTGAGAGGTGTGCGACACGTCTAACAGTGGCTTTATGGTGCGCTAATCTAGAGGTTATAAACACGTAAGGTAGAAAGAAACCCGAATCGAACATTTTAAATCATCCACACTAATCAGCGACAACGTGGTGATCAACGCAATGCAATAGTTAGGGCCAGTGATGCTCCAAACCCCTTCTTCAGTCAAAAGCTGGTGGCTGCCAAAGTGATGATACCTAAATTAAGGTTAACACAGTAGTCACTATTTGGAGAGCATTAAAATTCAAATACCCTCCAGCCGCATTGAGCGGCGTGTGGATTCGGTTCATAAATATTTGCCTAAGCGGATTTGCTCCATTGACGAGGCTCTTTCTCTTCACTCTCCTACGTGTGGGTTTTGAAGTGCTCTAGCCTGTGCCGCGCTAGGGACCATGAATTACCACACAAAGCCTACCGCGGCATCTATCGTAGCGTGGACGCACCCCTGGAGGTCAGATCAAAAGAAAGTGGTACCGGTTTTCTCGATCGATCGATGACAGAAACATTTGCGATCGAGTTGGACCAGACGGACGACAAGCGATGCCCGCTGATTACTGTGATTGAGATCGCCCTTGCCCGTGTTCACCGCCAACTATGGGCCTAGTGGACAGGTTGAATTAGGTTGTCAAACTGGGGATTGCGGCTCCGGTTGACATCATCGGAAGTAGTAGATACTTCGGTCGGTGGTTGCCTAGGCTGCGTTGTTGCGTAGGGTAAGCGCGTAAGAGTGGTAGGCGCTTGGGCCGGTATGGCGGTGTGTGAGGCGTACTGTGAATATGGGCAAACAGTTGCTCTAGCGTTTTGATCAATATTTGCTCCGGTGATTTGCATTTGAAGCGTCATCGAAGGGCTAGAAAACGTTCAGTTGGAGAGTGCGGATTGTTCTCTTAATTATACGGAGTAATGTGGACTTTCTACTTCAAAACCTAGGTAGTGGGAAAACCTTAGTATTGCGGAATTTTATGATATTTGATCAGCGCACAAAGCATGGTTTTTCCGAATCGTCAGGGGCAGGAATTGGTTATTATTTGGAATTAAATTTGAATATATTAGATAAATTGTTGGTCTCGGCAATGTTGACCATTCTTTGCAACCGATTTTCAAACCGCTTATTCCATATATTCTTCTATCATATGTCAACTTGACAATTCAGCTTTAATTACCTTTCCAATGACGGTACCATTCAAATAGTTCATATGGAACGAGCCTAATACGAAAGGGGCTGTTGACAATAGTTGCACTCACTTTGTACTTCATAAAAACACTTTCAAGCCGTTCTGGATGATTCTGTTGATTGTAATAGTTAGAGGATAACGAAGCAATGTAGACAGACAGAAACGTCAGATGTGCGCACGAAGCAGCGAAAATACTCATAAAAAAAGTGGACTCAGTTTAGCTTACCTAGAATAGGTAAATACCCCTATTATAAACCTTGCTGCTTTTGTAGACGAACATATAAGGAATTGTGAATATTTTCAAGAAACTCAATCGTTCTAAAGGTTCTTGAGATTTCAAAGCTCATTAATTTCTGAAAATCGAATGAATATAAAAGTCCTTGAAATTTTCATGAAATATTGAATTGAATGACTCTTACAGAAATTATCCTCCTATTATCCTCGGATTGAGGACGGATAAAGAAATATCTGTTGATTTTATGGTAACACCGGCCACAATCAACTCGATATTGAGCTAACTCAGGTCTTCTAAACAGGAACGGCATTAGAAGTTACATCTCATTCGAGACCTTAACTGTATGCAGGGCATCATATTATCACTTAAGTTCAATAAAATCGATGCGACTATGGAACTGTCTGTGTTGAGCTGCTCCTCTTGATACTCAGTCGGCATCTACAAACAAGTCAAGAGCAACAATTAAAAAGGCCATATCAGTTTTTGTAAACAAAACATCTTGAAGCTTGGTCTCAAGATTGGATCCCGTTTACACACACTATCAACATATTAAGATAGCGAAAGCGTTAATGGCCGTCATCATGACCAATTTGTATCTAGAAAACTAGAGAAGTTTAAACTAACGCTTCAGTTGTTCAGTTTTCAAAAACACAAAATAAAAAAATGAGACGCTATAAAAAGTGCGAGCAAATTTCTTTAAATTACACTAACGACACTGGAGAAGTTTGTAAGTCACAAATGAAATAAACCTTTCTATCACAAGGTCACTCGAAATTTATTGAATGACGTGGTACTTAAATAATTGCCATATATATCACCCAAAAATGATGAGTAAATTTTGCTTGAAATATCGAACAATATAAATTCCTGATCGGAGTAAGATTGCTGATCAGAATACGTTTTGAAACCTTATCGATCAGCATAAAATGCTCAGCATAATTTGCTCAGAGTCCCGAGAAAGGCTATTAAAATTGCTTAAACTTTAGCAAGCAATTTCAAAAGCTATTAAAAATAATTCCATTGGAATCCAGACTGAACTTCCGAGCAATTCAATTCCTGGGATGGATATAATCTGCCATAACTCGAAACAATATATATTCTGTTTGCTAAAATTCATGATCCGAATTCGATAAAAGCTCTGAGCTTTGTCAAACTGGACAAAAATAGCTTGTTACGCGGTGCTTTTTGTTTTTGTAAGGGAATCGAACAAGATACTCAGGCTAAGGCTAAGAATGTGCAAACCAATATTCACGCTGCACAATTAACAGAAGGATTGTTTCTGAATGCTCAACATAATTTACTCAGAGTCCCGCGTTAGATTCTCGTGAGGTTACGAACAGGATTTAAAAAATAAATGAACTTGTTCCGGTTAGAAACTCGAGTTATACTCAGGTGGAATTATGAGGAATACCTTTTGATATAACAAGAATGACTCTCCTAGAATGAGGAACATACCAAAACCTTGGGGATATTAGTTTACATTGAATTTTATGCCATGTTTCAACAGAATCTTGATAGAATTTCATTCTGAGTTTTGAAAAGAAGTAATGCGAAGGGATTCCTTGTAGTTTTTTTTCTCGTTATATTGTGTAAGATTTTCCAAAATTGGTGATACTTAAGAGCAGCACCCAAGTAATAATTTTAGTTTTATTTCAGCCGTATAGCACTCCCCCCGGCTTTGTTGATAAAACTACATTCAAAAATGTTTTGTCTACCAACACTTCATCTATGCTTCTTTAAAGCCGAAATTTGTACAAAATGGCCCACTCTATAGACGGTTATGAAAACAAGTTGATAAAACCTTTATAAGACCATAAAGATTTTGAAAATGCTCCAGTGAAAAATGTTATGATTACTTGAGAACCTTCATAAAGTCTTTTGGATGCCATAAAAACCAGCATGTGGCAAAATGGGCAGAGCTGTCAAACTTCACTGTGATATCGAGGTTGGTTTTTGTTTTTCTGCTTTGTTCGATTCTCTGTTCTTCTGATTCATTTAGCAGTAAACAAAAGGTCTAGTGTTGAGGAAAGTTTTGTTTGATAGCAAAATATCCAAAACAAATTGTGTTTTCTGCAGCGTATTATGCTCCAAATTGTATGCGCACTTATTTTTATGGTGAATATTAGCACGATAAGAGCTGAAAATTAATGCACCTCGGAAATTATGCGAGTTTACAACAAAAAGCACAAATTTATTAAATGATTAATAAATTAATCATGAATTTCCTGAAAATTTACTGAATGTGATAAGGCTATCTAAAAGAATGCCGGAATCTATAGTTTACAGATTCTCCGATCTACAGTTTATTTGCATAACATTGAAAATTTTATGCATTTATTTTTCCACATTTCAATTATTTCTTACCTTTCAATATGACGATTGGAAAAAAATCACAGTTTTGCCATAAAGCCAATTTTTCTTCGCAATGACTATTATAAAACTATTTGGTCTTATGGTGACTTCATTCAATGCCAATTTGCCGTTTAATGCATTTACTGGAGGCAAAATGGTTTTAAAATGCTTTTTCAACCAGCCATAATAATATAATTTCAATGAGTCCTCAAACGGCATTTCAATACAGCATTTTACGAGTTCCTAAAGTCGATATAAAACCTCTGATAGAAGTAAAAGGAATTTGAGAAACAAGGTTTTAAGATCGTTGTAAACAAGCTGTGTAGGTTCTCAAAAACCTGACTAAAATATGAAACCTATCATTTGGTGCCATAATAAAACGAAATTGATTTCAAGTGGCTTTCATAAAACATTAATAAAACTTAATAAAGCAGGATGGTGTTAGCAATGTTACTTGGGTAAGCTGTTACTTAAAAATAAAATAAAATTTTATACTTTTTTGCGGAAATCTAAAACCAAATTACTTCCAAATGCTTGAAAAAAAATAAACCGATTGAGAATCGTAAACTTAGGTATTATAAGTAAAAATTACATACACGTATATTCTAGAGATAACAATACAAATCCTTCACCAAGATTTGTTCAGATTTAAGTGAGATTGTCTGAATATGATAAGAATCAATTTATTCGGAATCTCTAGTAAGGTTCACTTAAAATCCTAAGCAGGATGTTGAATGATCGGAGTTGGGATCGACCCCGGCGTCGTTGTTCACATCCATACCCCTAACGCCAAGTTCACAAGTCATCCATACCCCTAACGCCAAAGTCACAATCCATATGTCGTTTAAATCAGGTCCGTTGTTTATGTACTTCTTGGCTCGCAAATGAACGAGGGAGACTTATATGCGACTCTTAAAATACATGATTTGTGTAGGGTTTGTTCATATGCAATCTCAAACGGAGCTTTTTCATACATCTCAACAAATTATGCTTAGATACTTCAGTATAATCCGAACATATTATAAGATGGAATCGGGATTCTATGTAAGATTTGGATACACCCAAAAACCGTTTCTATCACAATTCTATCATGTTTCGAAACAAAACACGCTTCAACCTTGAGCAGGATCAGTGATGGTAATGTACTGTACTTTGATATTTTCAAAATATTTAACACTTTTCATTACGACCAAATTGAACACACGCAAAAGTGAACCGTCATGGGAGAAAATGTCATGACATTTTTGTACTGTCTGCAGGTGATGAAACATTTGAGCAGGATGTGAAAAATATTAGAACGATACAATTTCAATTGTTCATAAAATGTATTCAAAACATTAAGAATTAGTCTCTCTGAATCTTTTGAAAGATTCGCTTGATGTTTAGTGCGGAAATTCTGAAAAAGTTTTATCAAGATTCAATAATTTATTCGAAATGTTTAGCCAGATTGCCTTATTTCTCTAAATTAAATTTGCCAAATATTGAGTTTCACTTCATTTCCATGAATGACCTACATAAAGGATAAGCCCAGAATCTTCCGAAAGATTAGCACGGAATGTTTTGAAAGAATTACAACAAAATCATAGCAAAATTTACTCAGAAATCTGGAAAAGTTACGCACACGTTGAAGCAAAATTATGATCCGAAATTAGATGCGCTTGACGACCCGAGGAGAAATCTACGTTGCGATCTAAACTTTTCAATGGTTTTGCTTAACCAATTCTTAGTAAAAAGCTCAACGGTCTGAGAAAAAGTTCACAAATTCGATTGCACTCCCATGAACTGAACGTCTTAGTCATTCGGGACACATTTAGCCCAAGAGACGGGCTTCATTCACCACTAATTGCATATGGTTTCTACTAGGCCTATATGTGCACAACGCTTCCAAATGTGCAAATGTCGAAAACAGTACGGCTTCGGCACATGAACGATATTTTTCGCGACCGACCATTTCAAAGCACAGACCCCAACACTCCCAAAGACATGTCAATTCTCTTTTCCATTTATTTTGATGGCGCTGAAAAGGGCCGTTAAGGCTCCAAGGCAACAGCTACCGCCGCCACCTCACATCGTCTTGAAGCTGGTTTCCTTGGCCAAACGGTGGTTCCAATTTTCGACGGTGTCATGTTCATGCACCGATTGATTTAAGCCAGTCACCGCTACCGCCACCGCCAGCTGCCAATCCAATACCGGTTAATTGCATCTCGCCAATGTGCGAATATGCACCCGTTATCTATTGTTCACTGGGGCATGTGAGAACTCCATTACTTACATTTGAAGTCTGTGATAGGAAAATACTGTGCATATAGTAAATTTACTTTGGAAAACAAAATTATAAGACGTCACCTTATATTTGTGTTATTTTCAATTGTTTAATGTTTAAAATCAATAGTTTTTGGAATTGGAATCGATGCGTAGTGAATGTTTAGATCGATTGACGCAAATTTAGGAAATCGACCGTGAAATGACTGAGTTATTAACGTTCAAAATCTAAACATGTTTTGTGACGCTTCAACTTTTCGTTACGTGTACCTCAGCATTGAAAACACAGACGTAGTCTTACGTCACAAAACAGTTCTCGTAGTTACAGTCTAGATGACATGACCAGGAGTTCACGATATTTTCTCTTCTGATGTTCCTTAAAATTTGCAAAATTAGAAGATAACCCGAGTGCAATGTAGAAGCATGTAAATAGCATACAATGTGGAGAATCTTCGAAACTAAGAATTTTTCATCGTTGTTTATCTTGAAAGATTTGACAGCCCAGGAGTTCTGAAATTTGCAAATGTTTTTGAACTTAGGAATCTCTTAGAGTTTGCAAGAGTTCTTGAATCTAATTTCATTCGTATACTAAAGCTCCTAGAATTGAAAAGTTTTAATTTGAGAAGTTGCATATTTCAAAGAACTACAGACGAAGCATCCTTCTCAATTAATTACGGTCATTGAAATAAAGGGTAAATTATCAGCTTTATATTTTTGACTAATCTTATTTCGTTGAACTAATCAAAATAATTTTGAAAATATATATGACCAAAAACATGGCTTATTGGTAACATGAGATTTAGTTCAAATAATTTGAGAAATATTGTGTTTAGAATAATCTAGGTTCGTGTTGAGATTCAGTACAGATCCTGATTGTTTTTGAAGGAATTTGAAATGTTCCCCCTCTCCACCAGCTTCTTGTCGTAGTCAGTATTTTAAGGTCGGAATGTCTGTTGTGGTTTATAAAAACTCTTCTTTTTTTTTGGATATTTTTATATTACTTGCCGTTTGAAGAGTTGTGAAAGTATCTAAAAGTGTAAGCTAAGTATCAAGCGGTCTCCAGTGTGTTTGGTGATGATTTATAAATCCCATAAACATAAAAACCTCATGTCCTCGATTCAAGAACATGTATGTCAACGCAAAAAGTGAGAAAACCCAATCTTTCGAAAACTGTTTAGAATATATATCAGTTTATCCTAAGTATTTGGTTATTCGAGGAAATTGATGTGCTACACAACTGAATTTACGGCAAAAGCTTGGGTGTTCTTTAGCTTTAAATAACTCAAATATGTACTAAGGAATACTTATCACTCAACGGATCACTTATCGCTCCATATAACACACTCGTTTCTTACCTGAAAAATAGAAAAAGAAAAAAAACATAATCAGTACAAACTATAAATGAATCAATAAACACTAAGGTTAAAGATCGGAATCTAACTGCCATCAAACCACATCGTACAACCATCCAATACTCCCACGAAATCCCACTCAAGGAATTCTCCAACTCTCCGATTCAATAATTATAATCATCAAAACACGAACCCATCCCATTATGCCAACCCACGCAAAAGGTGTGAATTACGCTTCACTACATTTAACCAGTAACTTCCATTTCGCATTTCGCACCAGTAACAACTGCGACGAACCCGCCCTCTATATCCGCCACCACCGCCGCCGCAGTCAATCACCGCGGCAGCCGCAAGAAACGGATGCAGTAGTGTAGTTGTAGCTGATGTTGCGTATCGACACACAGGCATAAAACACAAACTACTCAACCGGCTAACAGACGACTGTTGTTACCCAACGAGAAAGGCGCCACTCGGGGAACAGCTGTAAGAGTCTGCTCGAGATGGGGAGCCGACCTTGACTTAGTCGACACGCATCTCGTCGACAGTAGTGCGAATAAACGTAGGTACGAATGAGTGGAATGACGTTTGTTTGGTCCGACTTGACGACGGTAGTGATGGAAACCGAAGTGGGTGGATTTTGATTTCTCATGCAATTCAAATGAAAATATTTTCGTTGGCCGTTTGGACTAGACCGCGGTCGAGCTCGAAAAGTGAACAGTAATAAAGTTTAACCGTTACGTACTTACATGTAACTGACTGAAAATGTTCCTTCGGCAGTTGTGGTTCGTGCAAATGATAATAGGACTTGTGTGACATTGATTGCAAAAACAAAAAGATGGATGTTGTTTCATAGAAACCCATGGTTGGATGGCACTTCCCAATGGGACAAATCCACGCGCCGTCAAGTGGAAGAGTCTTCAAAAGGGAGGCTGAAAGAGGCCGTTGTTTTGCGAGTGATGCGTGCAGATATGATTGTTGTTGTTAGGATGGGTTTTTGCCGTATTATATCCAATGTTTTCTTGTTGTCTGGCAATGACTTTTGAAGTGTTTGATTTCGGTTGTTGTCTTACAAGAAACGATTGCAAAACATAAACATGTCGAAATGTACACTTGACTGCATCGCAAAATATCTTCAAATTTCTCACGTGGTCGTGGGAAATGTTTCATGAGGTTGGATGTTTTGAGAAGGGCTTAATGGGAACAGATGATATGGTTCGAATTAAACGCTGGACACCTTATTTCCAACTGAGATAGAATTTTAGACTTTGACTTCCAGTCATTCGATGGAAATGGTCTGCTTAGCAAAGGTCTGATTGAGCTCGAAAAGGCGCAGCTACATTACAATACCATGCTGTGTTTGTTTCCCCGTCTAGTGTATGAATTTTAAATAAAGGAAAATGTATCAACTCCCTGTATTAGGATATGATAGTGTTTGAGATACAATCATACACTCAAAATATAAAAGCAAGATTGTATTGCGATTTCGCATAGTTCTGTTTAATTTGTTGCTATGTTGCAATACTGGCTGGGGGGCAAAAATGCAACACATGAATTTGATCCGAAAAAATCGATGTGTTCGTGAGAGGGTGTAGTGTATTAGTTTATGAGTGTGAGATTGGAGTTCGATGATGGCTCACATTAAAACAAAAACATGGCTTCATTAATATCTTAAAATGCTTTGTGGATCAAGATGGGTAAAATTGCCTTTCCGAATCGTTCGCAAGATATGATTGCAAAAGTTGCAACATTTGCGTTTCGCATTTTTTGCCACCTTTTAAATTTTTTGGTGAAGTTCTGCAATAATGGTACTGGCATTGCAAGCTGCCAATCAACAAGTGTGGAAACGTATTTATATTTTCCGGGTATGTCAAGCATATTCAAGCTATTGGTGATAGATGGTGAAACTTACGCCAACCTCTGTTCCTACCAACTCCTTGGAGAGATATTTTTGTTCGTTCCAGAGCACGTTCGAAAGACGGAAATGTCAAAATTTCTAAGGAAAAATTACTTTGATGGCTTGGGCGTTCTGTAACTATGAAAGGACGCTTGCAAGTTTCGGTATAAGTACACTTGCTGTGCTTGCTGCACACAATTTTGAGAAGTTCTCAAACAATTATATGCATTGAAGTTTAATAATCCAGAGCGGATACCCCAGACAAATGAGCCACATGCAATATCTAAATCAAAACTAATTCAATTTGGTGTTGATACTTAATCGAAGAAATCACACAAATAAGATTCATGCACTGAAGCGTAGTGAAAATACCATATACAATACTATCATAACCTTCAACGGAATAAAACATTTATACCTAGATTTTGCTGGATCGAACTGCTTCTATTGAGGTTAACAGGAGAGGTAAACAGTCATCAAAATGATCTCATTTGAATACCGCACTAACTACTCTCCCTACGGTTTACCCACGTCTGCTTTAATTTGAGTGCAGTAAATTAATGTTTTTCGAAAATCTCGGAAATTTTGTATCATTGTGCCATTCTTATGTTACACTAATTGATTGATCTGGGCAAACAATAGACACAAGTTGGAAGACTTAGACACCCAATTGTACAATCTAAGAGTATAAAATAATTTGTAACTTACTTCATGGAGGCTATCATTTTTGATCGTGATTTTTATGCTAACGTTAGAACAACTCGAAAGTCACAAAACGTAACGCTAGACAAGACACAAAATTTATAGTTTTACAATTTAAAAAAATATCTCTTGATTAGCCGGTTTCCGGCGCGATGCTACCAACGGGACCACGATGCTATCAACAAGATTGCGGAAATAGATAGATTGTTTTTTGAGTTGTAAAAACGAGCAACCAAAAAACTATCTCCATATACCTTACAAAAACCACATATATAAAGGATGTTTCCATCAAAATTTGGTCGACTTAAACTTGACACATTTGCTTTCATCGTGCATTAGAAAACAACCCATTTGAAGATGTGCGCAGTGTAGCATCATGCTGCCTCTATTTTGATTTTTGAGATTAGCACTTCAGTTATCAAAATGTCATCGAAGGAAGAGAAGCAACGCATCAAAATTTTGCACGTGCATGGCGAAAATCCAAACTACTCTCACGCCAAGTTGGCGAAATTGTTGAATGTGGCTAAATCAACTGTTACCAACGTATTAAAAGTGTTCGGTGAACGTTTGTCGACAGCCAGGAAAGCTGGATCGGGGGGAAATCGAAAAGCCGGAGGCCACAGCGACGACAAAAAGAGTTGCCCGCTGTTTCGAGTGGAACCCCAACCTCTCCGTCTGAGATGTCGAAAAGAATCTGAGAGTGGCGCCTTCAACCCTGTATAGAGCTAAAAAACGAGCTGAACTGTCGGCTTACAAAAAAGTGGTGACTCCAAATCGCGACGATAAACAAAACACGTCGGCCAAAGCACGATCGCGAAAGTTGTACACGACGATGCTGACGAAGTTTGATTGCGTGGTACAGGACGATGAAATTTGCGTCAAGGCAGACTTTAAACAGCTTCCTGGACAGGAATTTTATACGGTAACCGGACGGGGAAAGGTGGCAGATATTTTCAAGCACATTAAACTGTCAAAGTTCGCGAAGAAATATCTGGTGTGGCAGGCCATCTGTACCTGTGTCTTGAAGAGCAACGTTTACATTGTGACCGGAACCGTCAACCAGGGAAATTTATCTGAGCGAGTGCCTACAAAAACGTCTACTGCCTTTCCTGAAGCGACACAATTGTTCCGTTCTATTTTGGCCGGATTTGGCATCTTGCCATTACGGAACAAAGGCCATGGGAGTGGTATGCTGCCAACAACGTTCAAGTGGTGCCCAAGGACAAGAACCCTCCCAACACGCCAGAGCTCCGCCCAATCGAACAATATTGGGCCATCGTCAAGCGGAACCTTACGAAGACTCAAAAAGCTGTTGCGAGTCGAGAAACAGTTCGAAGGCAAAACTGACGTTCTGCGGTGAAAAAGTGGACAAGGAGACCGTCAAAATGTTACGGCAAGGTGTTAGCAAACGAAAAAGACCGGGCAATTCGCATTCGTTAAAAAGAAGCTTAGCTGAATATTTCTCCTGTATTCTGTATGAACTGAACTTGAAAAAGAAAAGGAATGTTGACTTATTAATAAAAACTTTGATCGACTCACACACATTACTGTTTGACTGGGTAACTATTACTTACGGACAATTTTATTTTTTGAAATAAAACTAGTAGCTCACCAAATCATCCTAACTTCTTTGCATTTCGTACTACCATGATTGTATGAACGTTAAACATGTACGGTTTACATCTTCATTCAATTCATCGCTCCAGAGAGCTCGCTGCTGCAAAACTGAGAAGATCGAGCCATACACTTTCAGAAAACATTAACTTCAGCTTTGGAAGTGAAGGCTCCGGCGGTGCGTTATCGCCAACGCTGTGGTAATTACGTCAAACGGAAACCACGTATAAGCTTGAGTATGAGCATGAGTATGATTGACCGCCTGAGGTAGCTACTCCGTTATTGCCAGATCAGCTGTTATTACACAGAGAACCAACAGATGATGGTTGCCCAGGTAACCAATAAGCATTAACATATGCAGTAAATTGACCCTAAATTTACATTTCAGATGCTACAAGCATTATATTAGCATTATATCAGCATCTTGAATGCTATCTGTTGTAAAGTTGGATTTCAAATGCTATTTAAATGCTCATAGCCCGTAAGAAGCACTTCGAATGGAAAATAGCATTGACGAAGCATTATCATAGCATTGCAGTAAAGCAGCCATATATTGGGCCAAAAGTGGCATTTATGTTGCATTTTAGGTGACTTAATTGCTTGATAGGTTGCCGTAAAGACGCTTTGGAACTGCTTATTGGTTACCTGGGTGGGACTAACATACATCGTCAATGTGTAATAATTGGTGATCCCAAACTAAGGCAATACCGGCGCCGGCCTCGCCCGAATGCAGGTCAAAGAAACAAAGTGAAGAAATACGTTGACGTATTCGAGTAATCACTGGGATATTGGATAACAGGGTTGGGTGGCAGCAGGGTTCGTTTTGGTAAACGATAAGCTGTTTAGTGAATAATTTAAATATGAGTACCGATTCCCGATTTGAACCGATTAATACCAACAGTAACGATGTTATTGGGGCCACTTACAGGATGATGATGGTTTTTCATTGGGAAGACAAAGTAATTTTTAATAATGTTGGAAAGTCGATTTGGACAGATGCTATTGGGGCCACTCACAAAGGTTCTGATGGTTTTTCATTAGAAAAACAATGTAATTAGTATTAACACATAAAAGCCAACTTGGATCGATTCATTCCAAAAGTGGTTTATTTGTTTCAAGACATGGTGACCCGGCGAGTATGGCGAGCGAATAATATGGATCACACCCACCACCGACCCACCAAACCCGGCGGAACACCGCATCTCACCGGGGAGCAGCTTTTCGCGCCACCGAACAATAGGCAACCGAATTAATAGATAACGCGCTATGTCCGATAACAAAATAGAGTGCAACAAATCTTCGATACAACCGTTCACAGCCGACGCTCGACGCAGACTCGTTGTTTCTCGTAAACTTGAATTTGTACAACTACTTTCTAAACACTATTTTACTCCTGGAAACTAATATTTGCACAGAGATTACAAAGAGCAATCTAAACCATATACCATATATTACGATTGAATTTGGGGCCCTAGAATTATTTCGTGCCTTCTGGCAACTTTATGCTCGTGCTTGAAATGTACGAGTTCAAAAAAACCTTGGAGATATTATGATCTCTCTATACAAAATGCATAAAACTTCATAAGTCGTTTATTTAAAATGTATAGGGGCTCAGCCAGTCTAAATGATCCAGTTTGGGCTACCAGTTGGACTTCCCTAGGTATCGTTGTATTGCTGTGGTTGCCAAACAATATAGAAAGCCATGAATTAAAGACTGTATTTGATTAAATTTGGACACACGCAATTGTTCGTAACTTTTTAGCGTGTGGGTAAAAATTATTGAAATTTTAACTGAATGTATTTCATTGTGTTGTGTCAATTGTGTAATGAGTTTCGTGAAAATCGGTCGAGTGATTTCAGTGATGGCTTCGAATGAAGAAATAGTGCGCCAACAAATTTTGGGCACTCACTTTGAAAACCCAAACGCTTCTCATCGATGGATCGGAAAACAGCTCGGAATCGCACATTCAACCGTATCTCATGTGATCAAAACGTTCAAGGACCGTAAGACAACCAAACGGAAAAATGGTAGTGGCAAAAAACGTGGCACATCAAATCCGGAGAAGGCCAGGATGGTATTGAACCAATTTAAGCGTTATCACAACATTTCGATCAGGGATGTTGCGAAAAAGGCGAAAGTTTCAGTTTTTTTTTGTGCAGAAAACAATGAAACGTTCTGGATTACATGTGTACAAGGTCCAGAAGGCACCGAACCGGAGCGATAAACAGAACTCGGTGGCCAAAACTCGTGCAAGAAAACTGTACAGGGAGTGGCTCATAAAACCGTTCTGCATTGTGATGGACGATGAGACCTACATTAAAGCCGACACCAAACAAATGCCAGGACAGGAACACTACGTCGCCACCTCTAAGTTGGCCGTTCCGGAGAGTGTACGGAAGAAGAAACTCCAAAAACGACTTCTGCCCTTCTTGAGATCTCACGATGGCTCGACACTGTTTTGGCCGGATTTGGCATCTTGCCACTATGACCGGCCCGTCTTAGACTGGTACAATGATAATAATGTAGTTTTTGTACCAAAAGACGTCGACCCTCCAAACACTCCGGAACTTCGCCCAATTGAAAAATTTTGGGCAATCATGAAGGCAAAGCTCGTTAAAACTCCAAAACTGATAGAAAATGAACTTGAAGTAAAGAAAGTGTGATTAAAAGTAAGTAAGCAAGTCGGTCCTATCATTGCCCAAAATTTGATGAGAGGGGTCAAGGCAAAGGTGTGGGCATTTGGGTTGGGAGAAGAGGTTCAATAAACCAATGATGTCAAAACTTAATCATTTAGTAGTACTTTATTTCCAGAAAGTTTGAAAAGAATCGGGCTCAAGGAAAATTTTTGGTAACCTATTTTGTGTGTCCAAATTTCATCGAATACAGTCTTTAATGTTGCCATTGAATGCTTTCTGGAGAAAGTTCTTGAAGAAGTCTTTCATAGTAAAGGTAAAAGATGTTAAGGAGCGAGGGAAAATAACTTCGAGATTAGAAAGAACTCACATGAAGATTTGAATCATTATCCCAAGAAGAAGTCCTTTAAAAGGTTTGATCCCTTGCAAAAGTCATAAATATTTGCTATAAGTCTCAAGAATGTTCTTTAGCATGTGTGTCAAGCCACTAGTGGATATGAAAAAAAATTCGAATCAACACACATTAAATGATCTTCGCCTACTAAAGGATGTATGAAATCAAATTGCAACATTTTCAAATCACTGTAACTTTTTAGCCATACGGTATTTTCGATTGAAATTTTGGCTGAAAATAGTTCAACGTGTATTGTTTACACTGTATTAGTAACATTAGTAGCTGTGCAATTGTTGCGAAGCAGCGGCACAAATAAATCTTGCGCACGTATCTCAAAAAGCCAGATCTCGCATATCGTGCCATCAGTAGGAAGCTAAAAATTGTAAAATCTACGGTAGCTCGTGTTTTAAATCGGTACAACGAACGTTTGACCATTGATAAGAAGAAGAAGAGTGGCCAAAATGGATATCCGTATAGTGTGATGGATCACAAGCGTGAAGTGAAAGCTTTCAAGAGGAATCCAAGTAGTTCAGTTCGAGATGTGACAAAAAACAGCAAATCTTTCGTACAAGATGCAAAAGGAACGTGAACACCTACAAAGTCCAAGAGGCACCGAATCGCGATAAATTGCAGAATACGGTGGGAAAATCACGTGAACGGATGCTCTTCTCCAAGCTTTTGACTAAACCTCATTGTCTCGTAATAGATGACGAGATTTATGTAAAAGCAAACTTCCGGTTACTCTCGGGCCCCTGTCCTTTACTGCTTATCATAAGATTGATGTTCCTGAGGACGTTAGAAAGCAAGAGATGGCATAATTTTCAAAAAAAAATACATGATTTGGCAAACAATTTGCTCAGGAAATACAGATCTGTAGAAAGTGCTTAGAAAAACACAATAAAAATCCACCAAAAAACCATATAAAATCCCATAATTCTCTGGATCATGTCTAGGGTAAAAATCACGTTTCTTCAATTTGTATACAAATTTTTAAGTAGATCGAGAGTATATAACAAAACAAATATAAAGATGAGTCGCAAACATACCTTAAGAAAGTCTGAAGAGTGCCCTTGGAATCCCAGGAAGAAATTCACTAAATATTGAAAGAATGTTGCAAATTGAAGAAGAACAGGCAACAGAAAGCGTTTAAAAATCTTTTGGAAGAACAGGAGGAAGTGTGCAGGATGATGCCGTTAGGAAGTATAGAAGTACCAAGAGCAAATGTAGGAAGGTAGTACAAACTCAAGGATGTATAATGATTGATCTATAGGAAGTCCATTAAGAGAATTGACTGAGAAACAGAAAAGAAGATCACTGGAAAACAAGGAGCCATAATAATTTGGATGGCGTCTATAGTCAAAAAACATGTTGAACCTAACCAGTCAAGGCTGAAAGATTAATTTAAAAAGCAAATCAATCTTATACCTTAGAAATAAAAACCAGGATCCTGGAGAAGACCAAATTAAACCGCAGACAGAGCTTTAAGTTTTTTGGATCATCGCAAGATGATCTGAAAAATACTTACAAGTTGTATTTGGCATCCCAGGAAGATTGGAAAGAAGTTCACGGACAAAATTAGTCTACACTACCCAGTTAACCAATAATCAGTTTCAAAGCGTCTTTACGGCAGCCTTGTAGTCAACATACAACAGAACACAAATCTACTAAACAAAGACCAAGGTAACGGATAGACATGGCTCTTTAACTAAATACCTAAACAACAAAGCCGACGCAGCGGAGCACCTGCTGCAACAGAATAATAAGGTTAGGTATAAGGAAAAGGCGAGGTAGATATTAAGCATAATATTTGTTTTTGACTTTGGATAGGTTAGGTAAAAAAAATGTTAGGTGTAGGTACAAGTGTTTGTGTTTGGAAAAAAGGATAAATACGGCAGGTGGCAAAGGTTTTCATTCAGTCGAGTATTAGTAGACGACCCTGAAGAAGTCTGCACATTGTAGACGAAATACGCGTATCTGTCAATATAAGCAATGAAGGTAGTAAGAATTAAATAGAAATTACTAATCATTCTTCTCATTTTCTAGAATACGGTAGGTAAAACACGTGCACGCAAGCTCTACGCCCAGATGTTGACGAAACCACATTGCCTCGTTATGGATGATTAGACGTATGTAAAAGCAGACTTCCGGCAGCTTCCGGGGCTCCAGTTTTTCACTGCTCATCATAAATTCAATGTTCCTGAGGACGTTAGAAAGCAGAAGATGTCAAAGTTTTCCAAAAAATATATGATTTGGCAAGCAATTTGCTCGTGTGGAAAGCGGAGCACCCCATTCGTGACAACTGGAACGGTCAATGGGACGGTGTACCTAAAGGAATGCCTCTAAAAGTGTCTACTTCCTCATCTGAGGTCACACGATGGTCCTACGATTTTCTGGTCGGATTTAGCTTCGTGCCATTACTCGAAAGAGGTTTTGGAGTGGTACAAGGCTAAGGAGGTCAATTTCGTACCCAAGCATCTCAACTCCCCGATCGCACCGGAGCTGCGGCCAATTGAAAAGTGCTGGGATATCATGAAGCAAGCACTTCGGAAGCATCCTAAGGAAGTGAAATCGGAGGAAGATATGAAGAAAAAATGAATTGCCACGCAAAAAAAAAGTTGGTCCAAATGTTGTACACGACCTTATGAGTAGTGTAAAGAAGAAGGTTCGTGCATTTGGATATGGAATTGAAATTGAATAAAACAAAAATGGGAAAATATTCATAACATGTTTTATTTTACTCCCTGAAATTTTGAAGATGGTTGGTTGAGCGGGCGAATTTTGCCGAATATTTGTGTGTGTCGCAATTTGATTCCGTACACCCTTTAAAAATTGCGACCGCGTCCATAGTTAGTAATTGAGAGCTTTAGATGCCAATAACTACGCTAAAACTTATGTATTGTGTGGCATGCACATTTCCAGAGTGGTGAAGTATACTTCCAATCCGAAAAATCTCCTTGACCAGACAGGGAATCGGACCACATTTCTTGAGAACCTCATTAAAAGCTATTGGCTACCTTGGAAACCAGCAAACGGCCAAATGGCCACAGCTGGCAAACTTAACTGTGATATCGTGTTGGTTTTTGGTTGTTTTGCTTGGTTCGATTCTCTGCTCTTCTGATTTATCTAACAGTAAATAGAATGTTAGAAAAAAGTGTCATTTAATTTTATGGTTTGAATATTGACACTTAGAAGACCCGAAAATGAATGCGCATCGGAAATAATGCGAGCTTACAACAACAAAAACCACATTGAAACAAATATATTCGATGAATTGATTAATAGTTTCCTAAAAATTGATGGAATTCAATAAGGTTATCTAAAAGGACGCCAAAATCGGTCACTGATCTACAGTTCATTTGAATTAGATTTACAATATGTTGCATTTATTTTTCCACATTTCAGTTATTTATTATATTTCAATATGGTGATTGGAAAA
Source organism: Aedes koreicus (assembly GCA_024533555.2). Classification (NCBI taxonomy): domain Eukaryota; kingdom Metazoa; phylum Arthropoda; class Insecta; order Diptera; family Culicidae; genus Aedes; species Aedes koreicus. Next base: position 256,370 of record JAHHFK020005062.1, on the reverse strand, counting down.
AAATCACAGCTCTGTCAAAAAGCCAATTTATCTTCCCAATGACTACTATAAAACTATTTGATAATGGTTTTGCCGTTTTAAATCCCCCACTGCCAGTTTGTCGTTTAATGCATTTGCTGGTTGCAAAATAGTTTTAAGATCTGTTTCTTAGCTATCCTCCTACACGAACAAATTATGGCTTCAATGAACCTATGCGATGCATGTCCCGTATTGTTAACAGGTGCTACCATGTGTATGATTTTAATGTGTAACGAGAAACGAACAAACGTGCTTTTAGACGTTTTTTATGTTAGTCAATGTTAGCTAGGGCTTAGAATATTATTTTTGTATGTTAGTTTTAACTCAAACACGATTGTCATGGGGGTGGGTATTTCACCTGTTGACGAATAAACAAACAACAAATAACAATAACAAAAGATTCTTCTTCAACTGACCATAATAAGATAATATGAATGAGTCCCTAAACGGCATTTCAAAACAGCATTGCACGAGTTCATAATGTCTAAATAAAACTTTTGATAGGAGTGAAAGGAATTTGAGAAAGCAACGTTTTAAGATTGTTGTAAACCAGCTGTTCTCATGAACCTGACTAAAATATGAAAACTATTGGCACCACTTGGTGCCATAATACAACCAAATTGATTTCTAGTGGCTTCCATAAAAATTTAATAAAACTTAATAAAGCTGGATGGTTTTAGAAATGTTACTTGGGATAGCGTCCTATAGTCAAATTTAACATATCTTTCATTACTAGACAACTATTGAAAGCAATGTTTGATTCCGAGAGTTGAATGGCTCAGTAGTTACAAAGCGTCATCTATTGAGACATCTCTTTACATATGGGGGGGGGGGGGGGCAAAAGGGGGGCAAACGAGCTCACTGACCGTAATCCTATTACGCACTCATTAGTTTGCATAATGCAACTACCAACCACCGCGCCTTCTCCTTTCTGCATTTCCCCGTTCCACTGACATAATGAACTGCAATCAATCTCTCAACAACTTCTGTCAAGTACATTGACACGCATCGTAACCTCTTATTCTTCTCTTCATTCAACCGCTCAAACCGATCAGAGATCGATGATCAGCTTTAATCGACCATCGTATCACGCCGCGACCATCGATCGATAGTTAAGATCTTCCCAGGGCCAAAAGATCAATCCATCTCGTCTGCATCGTAGGGTTCGGGCTCATCCTCTTATTGAAAAAAAAAACAAATCTCAACGTTTGCATTCGCATCGAAAACATTGAGCAACCTCGCACACCAAGAAGACCAACCCGGTCTTCTCCGAGAGGGCACATGTTCCTTATCAGCCATCTCAATGACCTAGATCTGGTTTTATCCGATTTGCGTTTGCATCTTTCGTATTGGCTCCAGCAGCAGCAGCAGCAGCGAAACAAGGCCCCACAAAGTCGAAGTTGAACCAAACCGCGCTTCAAGTTGCGCGGGGTCGAAGAAATGCAAGGTGATCGAGAGATTGAACACGGACTTGGTAGGATCACCGGCAGGAATGTAGTCCTGACAACCTACTGAGTCTTACTGTCTGAATGCTCGCAGGCAGCGTTCGGATTCGGTAATTTTCGGTTTGTTCGTCTGGTTGCAGTCGCCTGATCGCAGGGAGATGTGTGCATTGAATTAATAAAATTGTACATTTCGATGATTGTTACTGCAGCACAGATGCTTATCGGGATTGTCATTAAGGAGAGTCCAACTATACACGAGAGTGCCACCGAAAAGTGGGAACTGATTGAGAAGTCGGTCGTCGTGCCGAGGCGAACAAGCGCAACCAGAGTTAACGATATTGTGGGTCGTCTCGTTCCGGCGAAGCTCTGATAATCAGATAATTAAAGTTGAAATAATGACTGCAGCGAGGCAGCAGCAAATGAGGCAAATTTGTTTTTGTTTTGCAGTTGTTGTTTGCATTGGTCATCTGGTTGTATGATTGTATCATTTATATATTTTTGCAACCCGACCGGTCTAAAAATTCCATACATAAATTTGCATTATTAAATGATTCTGATGGGTCTTTAAATACTTCAAACCAAGCTTCTAAGCATGAGTCAACCACCAAAAAAAGAATTCTTGACAATAGTGCCATCTTATGGCACGTTTTGCGGATTAAGTCATGCATTATTGCAGGATTTATGATTTGGAAGGTGATTTTAGTGGTTGCTCGAAAATGGCCGGGTAAACCGGTTTCAATATTTGTTTTGGTTGCGTTAGAAAATTGTCATTGATTGAAACTTGATAAGAGCATACGGAAAGATGCTCAACCCATCCCATTGATGACACAAAACAAAATTATTCTGCATTTCATTCAACTGTCATTCAGCTGCTCCTTGCCACGCCACAATTGAACGATCACACGTCAAAGAATTCTAATGCGATCGGCATTCAATTGTTCCGAGGAAAATGTCTACTACGTAACCTTTTAGATCAAACAACGCCCGAAGAATGCCGATCAGCATCCTATTGTGCGGAAAGATTGATGATTGCAACAAAGATGTCCGGTCTGGATTCTCACGATTCAACCGGTGCTACCGTTCATTTTCAAGAGCTTATTCTGACTAGTTAATGGTTGTGTGATGATAAATTTCCCCATCACTTCAAATGAAACGAAGAACATGACTGTCGTTGCCTAGCGAGATTACAAGTTAATCACTTTTCGCATGCCGGTGTACGCACTTGGCTGGATGATTTGCATAGTAATTAAGAGGTACTCCAGTCTCATCATTGTGCATTGATTAACATCATTGATTGGATTCTGAGTAGAGGAATGAGAAGTTGCGTCACATTTCAGTGTATTGCTTGGAGTCGTACATAGCTCAAAAGTGACGTTCATTTGCGACCAATGTTAGAAGGTGAAATAACTTAAATATTTTGTTCACAAAGGGCTGAATTATAACCCATATGACCTCTGACAAAATTCCTTTGATCGACGTGTTGAAAATGTTTTAGATGAAAAAAAGGGCATACATATCATTATAGCATTTAGGTGGAAAAAAATAACAGTAATCAGTCTCTTTCAGCTAGTTGTACAGCACGATTTTAGAGCCAAAACACAATGCTTATGTTAGTGATTTAAAGGACCTTCGATGGGCATAAACGAGAAGTGATTCCAAATTTGGTGAAGGGTTGATCATAGGGCTGTGCTTGGTTCGAAGATGAGGTGTTACATAACATATGAGCCCATCAATTTCAACAAAACTAGCATGCATTAGGTCTACAGGTTCATTGTTCACCACTGGTTGAAGTCTCCCTGCTCAGTGTGAACCGTATCCTCGTACTGATCACCTCGCATCAAATTTTGTTTATCCGTGATTGTTTCCATGAGTTTCTCGCTCCAAAATGCACAATCACACACGAAACAGCATTCCAATAAAAGTCAGAAGCAGAAGAAGACAAACGACCTTGAGCGATTACTCTCCTCTTTCACCCGCTGAATTCAGCCAGCACGAGTTTTTTTTATGGCCATTCCCATTTGAACAGTCTTATTTGCGTCGCTGACGCATAGCTCCACGAATTCGTGTATGACCACGCAGCGTTGGCTGGCTGGCTGCTACTGTGGTGGTGTTTGACGAATGCCGCCTGCAGCCGTGAAGCGTGAACAAACAGAATTTAATGAGCCTAATTTTGACGACTCATTATTCCTCACTGCGGATGAAGTGCGAATAATTGAAAGTTTAATTGCAGTTTTGCAGCCGGAAGCTGATTTCGCTTTAACGAGACCGCTTTGCACATTCGAATGGTTTGGCACAGCTGTCAAAACTATTCAATTGTTAGGGTTGTTTGTTCTGTAAAAATAGTGTTTTTTTTTACTTTCTGAAAAGATAACTCGCCTGGTAGGTCATTTCAATTTTGCAATTTTGTGAAACCCGTCCGGCAGAAACCGAACGAGGGCAGGTTTCGATTCTTACGTCACTCGAACCAAGTGCAATTGACCTTTCTCAGTTCCAGCTTTTTCCTCATTTGCGATGCATCTTTCTCTCTCTCTCCCCAGTTCTCCGGATCCCACAGTAAATACGTAATCAATTTGGCAAGTTGAAAAGCCATAAATTTCCCCCGAAAAAATAAAAAACTTATAAACAACCTTGCTAGGCCACGGCAGGCACCATCAAATTCTCCCCGGGGACGGTTGTTTTCCGTATATAACGGGGCTACTTTCGAGAGACTCAATGAGTGAACGCACGAGAGGCGTTCGAAGACAGATGATGACAGGTCACCTAGCTGAATGGGCTGACCGTATGCGATATTTTCACGCGCAGCTCCGATGAAGGGGGGTGGGTTGCATGGGACGGGAGTTGCGATGGGTTAAATGGGGCAATAAATAACGGGACCTGTCAATTCGTGGCAATTCTTCTACACCCTGAGAGCGATTTTCATTACTTATGCTCAACGACATTGTGGTCGAGTTGGCACTGTTGACAGTGAAGATTGCAAGATAAGAAGAGTGATTTGGAAGGCGGAATATGGGTCGATTGTTTTTGTTCGTTGTTGGTTTGGCTTTCGGCACAATTATGATCAATTCAGCTCCATGTGGGTTTTGGCTGCAAGTAGCTGAATATTTGGCAACTTTCATTATTACCGTCGTCACGCTTATTCAGTCCATGTAGTTCTTCGAAACAGCTTTTGGGTGATCACAATCGAATACGAAAACCATTTTATAGTTTCTTTTTTATTTTACATCCAACCAATTGTGGCAAACTTTCCATAAATTTTAATTTGCATTAGATAATTTTTAATTCCTCAAACCATATGACATGGTAAATTCAATTAACTACTGAACTAAGGTCTGTTTTTTTTTAGAATTTGGCCACTCAAAACGGGTGATTTATCCGTGAGGAAATAACGTACGAAAAATCATAGCATTCAATGATTGTACGTATGGAATGACAACTGGCTAAGTCGAGCCAGAACTTCACGAGACTTTTTTTTATGAAGACAGTTTTATTTGTAAACTTGTCTAAAGCTCGATTGATAGTAAATATGGACGCACGGTTTAATACACCACCGCGTCCCTGGTGGTTGGAACAAAAAACGTTTGACAGGCATTTGTTGATGCTTTATTGACGAAGAAATTGAAGAAAAGTTTGAATTGATCGACGCATCTCGAAATTACGGATCGTGAAACTTGAGTGAGAAAAGAAAATTAATTGTGCACAAACATCTAGAAAATCCTTCGTGGTCTGCCTCAAAAATAGCAAAATTCCCAAAGTCAACGGTGTGTCTTGTAATCATTGTAAACGTTACAACGATACTCTGAGTGTGGATATAGCACAGCGCAACTATCATAAAAGTGGCACTAAGGACAAAGATCTGAAGATAAAGGTGTTGAGGTATGTGAAAAGCAACCCAGTTGTCTCCATACGTGATTTGGCAAAGAAATACGATTCCAACTTTTCCACCGAGTGTAACATCCTTTCAAGAGAAGGATATAAGTATTTTTGTGCCAGTAAACATCTGAATCGCTCCCTGAAACAAAATTTAGTGGTCAAAATGCAATGCGAAATTTGATGGCTGTATTTTAATGGATAACGAAACATATGTCAGAATGGATTATAAACAAATCCCCGGACCAAAATTTTACCTGGCAACTGTTCTTGAGGAAGTCCCTTCCAGGTATTAATGTGTTTTTGCTGATAAGTCTCTTCCGAAACTAATAATTTGGCAATGAATCTGCAGTTGTGGTCTTAAACCCAAAGTTTTCATCACATCTCACACAATGACGTCGAAGGTTTACATTAAAGAGTGTCTGAAAAAGCGGATTTTACCCTTCATTCGGCAACACAAGACCAACGTTATGTTTTGGCCGGATCTAGCCAGCTGCCACTACTCTAATGAGGTACTAGAATGGTTTGCCGCAAACAATGTTAATTTCGTCGCCAAAGAGATTAATCCTCCGAATTGCCCTGAGCTCAGACCGATCAAAAAATATTGGGCAATTGTCAAGCGAAAACTTCGAGAATGCGGTAAAGAAGTGATAAATGCACAACAAATGCGTTTAAAGTGGAATAAGTTCACCGGTACAGTGTCACCAGCGACTGTGCAGATCATGATGGCATCGATCACAAGTAAAGTGCGACAGTTCGTTCGAAACGGTGAAACGTAATAACTTGTTATATATTGTTTGAAAACTGAATAAATACCCTTTTGTTTGACGTTTCGATCAACCGTGTATGTTCTTTAATTCTTGAGTTATGATCACTTGAATGCGTCCTAATTTACTTTGAATCGGGCTTGATTCATAGTTGCTTCAGTGATGAACACATTTGTTTTTGTCCACAAATTCAAATACCTTGCCGAATCATCAACTTATGAGCAAATCCATCTGCAAAGATATATTTGAACTTAACCGGTGCATCTCCCATACGTTTAGCAAGGTAAACATTTTGACCCGAGATATGTTCAAAGTCCATTTTAACGTAAGTTTCATCGTCCATCAAAATACATCCGTTGTACTTGTAAAGTTGTACAACTTTCTTGCACGGGTTTTGGCAACCAGGTTTGGTTTCAACGTCCTGTAGGGATGTTTGCTGACATGGTATGACGGAAATCCTTCTCGCATGCAGGTTCGCTGAACAGGTTCGCACTGAAGATCCAAGGATTCTTCAAAACAACCCTGATTATCGTCGCTCGTTCTTTCAGGTCGTAGCTTATGCTTCTACGCTTGTTTTGTTTTGCCCGATACAACGTTAGTGTTTCCCGATACAACGTTTGAGTACGGTATTTACAGTCGGCTTTGGAAATTTGAAAACCTTTGTGATTATTCCTCCTGACGACGTTGGGTTTTCAACGTGAGTGTAAAGAATTCTCCCACGTGTTTTGCATTCCATCTTCGATAACTTTTGAAAATGACTATGCATCTTGGTCAAATTTTTACCACTGAATAGAAAATCCTTCCGAATTAAACCGGTGTCATTAGTTTCTTGCTAAAGCAACTAGAGATGGAACATTATTTAAAAAGAAGCAGCCTAGTACTAACTAGAGTGGACTGTATACATAGATCAGAAGCATCTCAAGCCTAATGCCCTCTTTATAAACCAGTAAACATTTCAAAAATTGTTGAGAAATTTGAGCCTACGAAAAAAGAATTTCAAGAAAGTTGTAATTAATTTAGTTTGGAATTGACTCACATAAACTGCATAAACTTAGCGATCAACCGCGGTGACAAATGATTTTCATATTTACAAGCGTCGAAGCTTTAGACTAGGAATACATGTAGGGTAGTTATTCTTCAATCGAAGTATTTTATGTTATGTGACGTGGCTGGGTAGCTCAGTGGTTCTGCTTACTGAGCAGATGGTCGGAAGTTCATTCCCAGGCCTGCCCCTTTCCTTGCCATTTGTCAGTTGCCTCTTTCCATCACCACTAGATTTAAAATAAAAAGCAGTCTTACTGCGCTTTCTTTCATTGATCGCATCACTTACCACAGTGCATCCATGATCTAAAAATAACCTGCCTCACTAACACAAAACTCTCCTTCCCTTGACAATTGTGGAGACGCGGAGGTAAACACGGTCTATAACAAACAATTGTCAAACTAATCATCCTTTCCTCCTCCCCGAAGACCGTGAAGACGTGGCCAGCGCCGGTACTGATCTATAAATAGAATGTACTTAGTGACTTTGTACATTGAAGATGTAAAGCTACTCTCAAGCTTCATCTATGTGGTTCTCTGTGCAACTACACTAGTTTTAGTAACGGAGTAGCAACTACGAAACGCACGGTTTTCTTTAGAAAAAAATTGAAGTATTTTAGGTTATCTTAGGTAGGGACACAAAACTGACATAATTGGTTGCAGTATTTTGATTGTGACTTAATAGAGTTGCATTCAGGTATCTTCACCTGATTTGCAACTAGTATTCTGCTAGGATATTGGTCTACCGTTACATATCATACAAATGGTATTCACAACCTTCAAAATAGTATCTTAGTGTATGAAGCAACTTTTCGTAGTCTATCGTATTTTCGAGGTATTTTTGGTTATCAGAGAACCCTTTGGGATAAGTCAACGTACTTACAGATTTTTCAGCTTATTCATAAGCATCAATACCTCATTTTGATCTTCGAAAACACGCTGGGTCGACTATTTTTATTTGCAAATGCCATTGATGGGTAAAAATATCTTAGCATTCTCCTGGCTCACTTTGTATAGTAGAAAGTGCGCTGTTCGCAAAATAAAAAAAAACTTCGCGTCGGAATTCAGTCTACGGAAATGCGTAGAATATGGATGAACTGAAGGCTTAATTGGATAGCGAAAGCTTCCAAAAACTGAGAGGTACGTTAATATTTTAATATAATAACATAAAAGTAACATATCTTGAAAATTACTTTCCATGTAGATAATATCAGAGGATGCCTACGAATTCTTATACATCTCACCAGATGAGGGATTGAAAAAAATTCTAAAGAGAAGTCTCTTGACATAGAGCAAGATTTGTCGGCTCCAATAATTCGATGGATCGAGGTTAACATATATGTACCTTAAGATTTACTTGATTTTTTTTAATTAATTGATTTTTACATTTGTAGGATACCGAAAACCTGATACTGCGCTGGACAGCTTGTAAAGTATGTCACATGGAAACTCAACGAAAATGGTGTAGCGGATGTGGCATCCCATCTTATTTCTAATGGCCGGAACTATTTTCTGTATATTGAGTCACAGATAATCAACTGTGGAACCGACTCAATAGACGCTCTAGATTCCAAGTCGTTCACGGTGTTCGAATCTCGGTCTCCTGCTTTGGTTTGGAATTTATTGAAATGATATCCTATGAGATCAAGCCAACGAAAGTAATAATAATATATTGGATAAAAGGTTGTCGTTACGAATAAATACACAATTACAGTAATTGGGTTCTATTATGTTTGTGTTAATGCTCATTATTCAATATCACAACTAATAACAAATCACGAAAAAAAACCCATTTCGCCAATAATAAAAATTTTGAAAAATGGGTATTTTATACTCATTTCGCAAACAACAAACTTTTTGAAAAATGGGCAAAAATACCCGATAGCCTGACGTATAGGGTCTTTACCCATTAATGGATAAAATCGTTTTACCCAATAAAGGAATTAACCCACTTAAGTTCGAAATGGGTGATATTTTACCCATTAATGGGTACTGGCCGGTTTACTGCATGGTCCTAAGCAGTGGAAGCCGGAAAGTGGAGGTCTGTGGCTTACACGTTTGCCAAACGTGATCAAATCGATACGTGCAAAGATTGCTCGCAACCCGAGACGTTCCATCAGGAAATTTGCCTCGTTTAATTGCAAGTCAAAGGAAGCGTAACCAAGGTAATTGTTTGCAATCTTCCATACAACAAACCTGAATTCAGTGATATCTGGCTAAAAGTTACATGAAAGAGCCCATGAATTTATTCAAAATCTAGCTATAGCTAACGTAGAAAATTAAATGTCTCTTTCAATGTGTGTAACATTTATGAAAAAAATATGCGAAAAATGATCAAAGAAGACTTTTTTTGGTCAATGGAAAAAGTGTAGTAGTCAATATACACAGTTTGAGAGTAGCACGTAGTTTTATGCGTTATCAAATTCACATAAATGGAATGCTAGATTTGGCATAAGTTCATTTTTTCAGATTTGTTTTCAGAGTTTTCTCGTAAACTTAAGCCAGATAACGCCTGAATCTTGTCTGTTGTACGAAAGATTGCAACCAATTTCATTGTTTATGCTTGCTTTTGCTTACAAGCAAACGAGGGAAAATTTTACGAATCTGTTAATGTTCATTATTTTTTTCTGTATATATTTCGAAGTCCAGTGTGTCTTGAAATAGGTGTCACCTTTTTTCAGTTTATTTCAGCTGGGTATTTTTAACAGCGGAATTGATTATACCCGTTTTGAGTGTGATCTTTTGACAGCTTATCGCTGAAGATAAATAAGCGATTCGGTTTGTTTATATTTATCAGCTTCTATGGAAGCCATACGGGAGCAAGTTTTAAAATTACATTTGCAAAAGCTTAGACCGTGTCAGATATTCAATAGCTTTAAGCAGTTCGGAGCGAGTAAGCGTTTTGTTATTCGTACCTTGAAACGGTTCAAGTAAACTGGAATTGTCCATATTCATCACAAAAAGATCACATGTGTGAGGGAGCGAATAAGACATAATCTTGCCATATCTGGCCGTTAATTGAGCAAACAATTTCAAATGTCCCCTGCTTCAATGAACAGGCTCCTCAGACATGATCTGGAATGCAAGCCGTACAAGAAACAACGGGTTCACGGGTTTATTTCCATAACTTGTATCTCTCAAATGAAAAATAAATGCTATGATTTGGATGATTTGTTTTGCTGAAGCTGAAGATTGAGCTGAAGCTGAACCCTACCCTATTATTATAAGTTTATAGTAATGCTGCTGAGACTCAAGTTTCAAATATCTTGTTTTATCTTAAACATCCTGATGTATTGAGTCAATTCAGATGAAGATATTGCTTATTTCAGTGTTTTTGAGGAATTTAAAATCACGCCGCGAGACTTACTATCGTACCGATCTTCGCTTAAACACTCATGATACACTCTCGAAAAATATTCTCGTCATATAATTTGTCTTTTGTTAAACACAAGTTAACAATTCTGCTGCTCGCGCTGTTTCTGCCACACATAATTTAAAGCTGTAGTCGCAATTATTTTAGGAATTTTTTTATGAGTTCTCTCGAGATTTTTAGCATCAGGATCTCCCATCTTAGTCTCTCAAACACTTTTTGGGTTTTTTTGTGTGTAAGGCTTGTCCGAGGGTGAGATTTGAAGACTTCGGCGACGTATGCATGCTAATAACTTCGCCGTGGTCGTCCCCTGTTTGCTAAACTGTTATTTGAGGATAACTTTAGAAATAAATCGTTTTCTGGTTAACGGCTCTTGAAAACTATTAAAGTTTCGTGTTTCTCTCTCATATAAATCCCAGGCAAAAATGCATTCATCCTTTTCATTTGAATTTATTTCTTACATTAAATCAACTAATTTTGTTCATCTAGTTAACCAACGTCACACAAAAAACCTTGACCATTTGAAAAAAAATTAACATTTGAAACACCTTTCGTAAAATTTAACCTGCTATAGTAAGCTATTAGCTGAGTAGGCTTTGCTCGAAGGTGAAGGATTTTTTATTTAGCTGTCACGTTTGGCTTTGTGCTGAAATTTTTGGTTAAAATTTTCTCTTGTGTAGGAAACTGTAATTTTTCTTTAACACTTTTAAGTTCGAAAGGGGGCTTCATCCCAAGATGTGATGAATGTCGTTGGCTTCGTGAAAATTTCATTTGACCGACATACCATCCGAACCGATTATGGGTCAGGCTGAATAGTCAAATTTGTCGGTTGCTTCCAGATGCAATTGGGACCGGATCGAAAACAAGGAGTCAACCTGGATCATCTTTAGTCACGCAGTTGTGAGAGAACTGGTTCTGATATATGATTGTGTGTGATCCTGATTTTTTCAGAAATGGAAACTTTATGCGACAGGGGGACTGCGAGTTTAGCCTGATGGCACTACTCAGGGAAATTTGGTTTACGAAACACTTAATCTGATTTGAAAAGCTAACGAGCTGACTCTGGATGCCCCTTACTGTGGTAACGATAGGGAACGTCTTTGAAATCAGGGAGAGCTCGTTCCCTTTTATTCATTTGTATTTCAATTTGATTTTTCTAATGAGAATATGTGGGTGCAAGATTTCTTCTTTGGCCATTTTCATAGAGCTGAGACCACTTTCTAGATTGGCATTGGAAAATTTATCTGGTTGGTGCGATAACTCATTATGATACAACACGTGTTGTCAATGTATAATATATTATTCATTTCAGATTCATTTATTCTGAAAATTTAGGTTTCACAAGTACAACAAATCCTCATTGGACCCAGTGATCTCAGATCAGTTTTTCTGACTCGCAATATACTGAACAAATGCAGATTTGAACTTGTTCAGCTTGTGTCCGGGCCAACCGGCAATTGCCATTATTTGTATGGGGATTTTGATTCCATAAGATATGTATAGTTTTGGGAAGCAAATTACACAAAGTTATCGCCAATAGTCTTTTATATAATGCAAAACATAATCACGTCTTCCCAATGAAAAGCCACCGTCAAGCCACCATTGCACAGTGGGCAAAAATGGATCCAAAATCCCATTAATTTAGACGGCGCAGGGTAGGAGTCCTGAAAAATAGCTTGTCTTATGGGAAAAAGCGCTGAAAATCGATTGGTGTTGGTTTCATTTAGAGTTGAACACAGTAAGTGTCCCATTTTGCCCATTTCTCCCCTCATTTTGGATGCAAACTAGAATTATTTGGACCATTTCCTGAGCCTCCAATTTTCGGTCGATTCGCGCTCACCTTAAAAGCATCCTCGAGTTGGTTTGCAATTTCCCGGGATTTTTGTTTAACAATAGGGTCGGCCTGAGCGAGAGGTTTGCATTTGCGCTGAGACCCGAATCAACCACTCTACTGTATTCAGTCTGGCATGAAATAGAGATGGTCCAACACGAGCATCATCAGAAACGCAGAGAGGACAAGCTTTTGTATTTAGATTCTTGACAATGGCATTAACTGCCTCACCGTCGACCATTGCGAAAATAGCTGACACAAATATTCTCAAGGTATTAATGAGGTGGAAAATCTTAAAATAAATCTAATGTTAAAATAACAATCTTTCAACCCGCATGGTATATGAGTTATTTTTCAAGTATGAGAGGAGAATCGGGTAAAGTGGGCCCTTTGCTGAGGTCAATCCTAAATGAAACCACCGCCATTCGATTCTCCGAACGTTTTTACATAAGTACAGTGCAAGTGATAGTATAAGTGATAGGTATTTGAGATTTTTCAAGTATGAGGGAAAATCGGATAAAATGGACCCTTTTCTGAGGTCAACCCTAGACGAAACTATCACCATTCAATTTTCCAGACATTTTCACATAATTATAATGCAAGTAAGAGTAATATTACTACGATCTTCAGAACCGCATGTTATATGAGTTTTCTGCATGTATGAGGGGAAATCGGGTAAAATGGACAATTTACTGGCATCCGATCAAAGTAAAATTGGTTCCAACTAGTTCTTCAGCTTTTCTTGCAAATTTACAGTACATTTGGGTTCAATATAGTAGCACCAAGTTTAGTTTTTGGGTAATAATTCTAGTTTGCATCCAAAATGAAGGGAGAAATGGCAAAACGGGACACATACTGTGTTCAACCCTAAATGAAACCAACAACATTTGATTCGCAGCATTGTTTCCCCATAAGATAAGCTATTTTTCAGGACTCCTACCCTTAGGGAGCCGCAATGCCCTCTAAATTCCAAATTTAATACGAAAAAAATGCTTCAAAATAATCCAACTGAATCTTACCCAAACATATGTCATATGACCTGTTTGATATTTACTACTAACGTCTTATTCAACAAACCAAACGCATACATTAGTAAATAATGTTAATTTTTGGCACGCGTGAGTAACACCTTTGCCAACAGCTGTCCACATAGCATCGATAGGTAAACACGAATTAATACAAACAAATTTTCTTCTTTGAAGAAAGATAAGTTGACTTCCAGATCTCACACGCCTTATGACGGGTGACGTTTTCATCGTGAGCATCGTCTAAAATATTAGCGTACAAACGTCGGTGTCATTTGTTCAATCAAATATTTACACTTCTGATTGTTCATCAACAGCGTGAACCATACTTCAACATGCATGTAAGGTCAATAATATGTAAATATACTCATATGAGCGAAGTTCATGGCATACTGCAAAGAACAATCCGAAGGATAGAGTTGACAACCATTGCCGTCTTGGTTAATGTTTAATCACAATAAATCATGCGAAAAAATTTTCGATATAATGTCCACCCAAAATATCGATGCATATCGAATTGTATTAAAACTATCCGCTTAGCTTTCTAACCGACCACAATGTATCGCTGCGGGATCCGTCATAAATGCTAATATGACAGCGGTTTGACGGACAAAAATTTGCTTACCAGCACATCATAAAATACGATACGATTGCCAAAGTCATCCAAAGTGTCTCTCCGATCAAATCACTATCGGAAAATGAACTGGATATTTGTATTTAAACGTGTGCAATAAAATGATACTTTGATTAATAGGATTCCACACTTGATGGTTATGCTGAAGATATCACAATTGTTTAAATTTTCTGAGATACACAGAGCTCCTGAACGATGCAACTCTGGCAATGCTTCAAAGTGGTTTGATAGGATTGTTAATTTAATCACTCTTAATGGGCACTCATCGTTCATTCAAGACATTGTGAAGTAAATTCAACATTAAACATTCAGCAACTGAAAACCGTCAAATAGGAGCATTTATAATTCATGACCTATTCAAGTCAAAAAAAAAACCATTAATCCCAAATACACTCGTTGACACGTGAAACCAAGAAATCTTCACGACTAAATTCGGCCTCTCACCTTGTGTTCAGATTGGTCATAAAACGGTCTGGTGGGCACTAGCAGTGGGCCCAGCGCCAGTCACCCGCTTGAGATGGCCCATTGACCTGGCCACAAACCACGGATCTTATCGCAATTCAGCCAAAAAAGATTGCAAAAAACGTTCTACTCCACCGACAATGGATCACGAAGCGTCGCCCCAGCCAGCACTGACCTGCAAAATGCAATCGTTTGGGCTCAATACCTGCTTAGTTGTCATAATGAACCCATCCGCAATAGGGAAAGCTAATTTTCTGAAAGCTCCCAACGAGGTTTTCGACAGTTTACGGTCGGATATAAGACAGGGTTGAATAGAGCAAATCGTGACACGCGGCGGTTGACACAGAAGATGTCGTAGTCGTTACGGTGAGCAAGGGAAAATGATGAAATTCCCTCTTTTTTAGATTCTCTACCTGCGTGCTTCGTCAACGATTTATTAAACTGCCTCATTCAATACCACCTCGGAAGTCTTGGGTCGGCATTTCGCCAAGTTAAGTCAGGTCCGTCGGGTAATTAGTGAGATTGCCTATCGCAGTTCTGCGTATCGTGCTTCTGAAATGAGATGCGTGGATAATTACTAATATTATCGTAGCGATATTGTATAATTTGATAATAATAGCAACACCACCGGAGAACAGTTGGATGCTATAGTGATTTCGTCATGGGAGGGCTGGTGCATGGTGGGTAGTTGCCATCTGGTATCTAGGCTGGTATCTGATACCGGTGATCTGTAGCAGTTTTGGCGTCTAAATTAGTGTGAAACTATAATTATAAAGCAATTCGCGGAAGGAACTTCCGGTTTCTAGTAATGGCGAGTGCGATATGATCACAGATGGTTCCGTTGTATGCTGATGGGGTCGGTTGAACTCGTGTGAACAGTTTATTCAACATTAAATCATGGCGATTTATTTAACTGCGCATATGACGTCCTTGGACATGGGAAGCAGTGTCAGATTCAGCTTAGATTTTTCAATGAATCGGAAGATGCCTCGCTTTTTTATTTTTATGAGATATTCAAATTCATCGAAAAATAAGAATCGGTTGTTAGTAATTTCGAACATTATGATGAACATTAAGACATTTCTTACTTTTACTATAAAAAAAAACATAGTCTCTTCCTTGATAACTGAGAAACAGGTGGTTTTGACCGAATATTATGCAACATCCAACGCTCCTTATTAAGAAAAAGCGAATCCTCAATGTCATGATGTTCAACCTGGATCCATTCCATATTTTCGAAGATATGTTAGTAATAGCTTACTCTAGCTGCTCCCAGATAATTAAAATACATCAGTGCTTGATACATGATTGCTCTTGTTGAACTACATTTAACTACGGTCTTGATTTCAGACGATCGATAACATTCTGAATACTGAGACAGGTTCAGTGCCGGTAAAAATCAATTCATCTGCTCTCAAATGAGCTGAAAGTGAATACAACCCTAACGGACAGACCAATTATCTTCGTGATTTTGAATTTTGAAATGACAGTATTCACTTGACCAGAGCAACCGCTATTTGGTCGTTATTTGGTTTTATTCATTCGTCGATGGATGTTCATTATCGCCTGTGCTGTTGTCAATATCAATATTCAATTTCATCTATGTCAGTATGATTTTGAGTATCAAATGAAGAAACAATGTTTGTTTCTTTTGATGTAGAACAGAATGTGTAATTATTTAGGCTCAGATCGATATGTTACAATCACTAGGTAATTATGATTGAAGAAGGCAGTAAGACTCTGCAATTGACACTATTCAAAATAATCATTTGGATTGAATTGAAAATGACTTTTTGATATTTGATGATCACTTGGGATTTTAACAGAGCGGCCCCGGAAACTCAAACTCTAATGTGTATCAAGAAACGTGTAGTCATAGAAGCATAATGAGTTGATTTGTTCGTCACCCTTGATTGTGACATCTGAGATTTTCAAAACAAATAAAATTCATCAACACTGACTCTAAATGCTTTTCATTGCGTATGCTAGTAAGTGATAGCAATTTACAAGGGTGTGACATCGTCATAGTGGTTAGCAATCATACCACTCATGTCGATGTCACGAGTCCAAATCTCACCCCCGGAAAAGTCATACAAACACTCCGTAATAAAAGAATACGGAAGAAGTTCCTATATTTATTTCATCACTCGCAATTCCTCTTACTAAAAACCAAAAGATTAACACACGAGTGGAACAATTTGTAATATTTGACTTTGTTATGAATCTTAAGCAAACAATAGAACGAAAAAAAACAATTTATTTGCTCTCCAATCTCTTGATTCAGCGAAGATTGAATAAAGGAACGTTTGAAGAGAAGTTTTACAATGAAAAACTTTTATGAGTTACCGTAGTAACATAATCATAACAACCTTTTTTTTCTTTTCTTCCACTAGTATTTAAAAAAAAAACAAAAGATTGAATATTTCCAACTTACTCCGATTCTTCAGTATTATAAAATATTTGAACTCACCTGAAATAAAGAAGAAAAAGAAAAAAAAGGATTATTAGTCTCTCTGAATTCAAAACAAAACGCATTTGATATTTAGTTACCATGAAATGAATAAAAACAATAGCATAATCATGGGCATAAATCAACCATTACTTAACAGAACACTAATAAATATTATGCTCATATTCATCCTAAGTATGTAAAATTGGTTGACTTAATAATAAAATAAATAGCAGAACTTAAGTGTGCAATTGCCGGTCAAAAAAAAAAATAGTTAGGAGTGTGTTGACGTGATACTCGCTTTTAAGAAAGCCGTGAAGTTCTCTTCGAAAACGGTTTCTCGGATTGAATTCTCTACGCGCTTTTTTCAAACAACCCATATTTGAGCAAGATCTATTCATATCGGTGGCAAAGACAAGATGACAAACAGTCAACAGAAAAATGAATCCGGTTGATGTTGACTAATTTTTAACTTGGTACTTCCAACTATCTATACCAAGGGTGTGTGTAAGGGTGTGAGTTGAAATCGACTTGAAGTCTATTCAATGCGAAAGGCTTCTATTTAGTACTTTCGATCAATTAAGCAACACGCTCATCACGTCAAATGTACTGATTTCAAATTTGAATTGCGACAAGTTTATGTTTATGTTGCTAAACTCAGCCGCTGCGCACTTTATCAAGAAATCTGTGAAATTTGCAGAAACTTGAAGTTGATTCAGTTGTTTTCAGGAATGTTTATTTATTTCATTAAATAAAGTTGGTTGCATCCATGTGAGTCACCCTTTGATCTAGACCTACTTTTCAGTAGCCATAGTTTTGATCAATTTGAGTAGACCGTACTAAAATATGGGTTGTTTTGAAATAGTGTGTACATAGCGTTTTCCAGATTTACTCAAACCAGTCGAAACTATAGCTTCTCAAAAGTGAGTAAACATAGTTGGTATTGACAAGATGACAAACAGTGAACATCGAATTGAATCAGCGCGGTGTTGACTAATGTCAAATTTTTGCCCCCTACTCTCTTTACTCAATTTTAAGTAAGCCTCAATTTTGATCGATTTGAGTAGATTATACTCAAATTTAAGTCGTTTAGAAATAGCATGTGCACAGGCTTCGCTCAAATCGGTCGAAAGTATGGCTAAAGTTAGTAAACATTTTAACTGTGAACTTGATACTCTCAACAATTTTTGTTCACTTTTCAATGGCCATAATTTAGAATAATGAGTAGATTCAACACAAATTCGGTTTGTAGCTAGAATCAAATAAGAGGAAAAATGTATTGTAATGATGCCAGTTTAATTTCATCTTGGTATTCTAGATAGCATTGGCTTGGCTTCTCTTCGCACGTGTAGCAAGCAAGTGTACGTGACACGGAAAGTGATCGCTGCAAGAATTCTTTTACAACGTATAAACGTGGTATAAATTTCACGGTGTTTCGTGCAGTGAGTCAAAAGTTATTCCAGATGGAAATCAACCGTGTATAATGTGCTCAAACGTTTCAGGAAGCGAAAGAGCGTGGATCGAGTGCCTCAAGGTAAGCGTCGTAGTGGAACATATGACCGAAAGCTGAACCAGAAGGTGTTGAGAACCGTCAGAACAAACCTTGG
Source organism: Aedes koreicus (assembly GCA_024533555.2). Lineage (NCBI taxonomy): Eukaryota > Metazoa > Arthropoda > Insecta > Diptera > Culicidae > Aedes > Aedes koreicus. The sequence goes on along the minus strand of JAHHFK020005062.1, from coordinate 237,854 downwards.
ACAATCAGATAATGAAATCGCACAAAAATACGCTGCTGCTCGCAGTACCGTTCGAACAATTCGTTTGCGCGCAGGATATCGTGCCAGCAAGCAACCAAACAGAACGTTGAAGCAAAGTTTCGTCACTAAAACTCGAGCTCGGAAATTTTACCAGCAGGTTTTGCCAAAAACTGATGATTTGGCAAGGGATATCCAGCTGCGGAGCAAAGACCAAAGTGTTCGTGACGAATAAGACGATGGACTCGAAGCTGTACAAGGAAGAATGCCTAAAAAATCGCGTACTACCTTTCATTAAAGCCCATAAAGCTCCCGTGAAGTTTTGGTCAGATTTGGCGAGTTGCCACTACAGCCGGGAAGTCATCCAGTGGTACCGCGATAATAACGTAGATTTCATCGATAAAAACATAAATCCACCCATCTGCCCGCAGCTCCGGCCCATCGAGAGATTTTGGGCAATAATGAAGCGGAAGCTTAAGAAAAGTGGAAAAACGGCTCGGGACGTGACTCAGATGACCAAAATGTGGAACAAATGTGCCAAGGAAGTTGACTCCGGAGGTGTGCAGCGTTTGATGGGAGGAATAAAGAAGAAAGTGCGAATTTTCATTAGAAAAGAAGAGAAATGATTTGTATTGATATTTTTTCCTTTAAGTACAGTAAATTACCTTTGTTTTGATGGGCTTCAAATGGTAAGTTGACAACTTCGAAGGAGGGTGCGGTCGACCTCTCGTCCTCACAAGTCCCTACCTCACGCCTCCACGAGTCATATGATCAAAAAAGACTGCCAGCTGAAACATGGAGACGCTGGTTGGCGTAGCCTGGGCAATGTTGTCAATCTGACAATAGCGAAGTGAGGGGGTGCGACTGAAGATCGTGTACCTTTAAATCATATTGTATATATCCCATTCTCATTTGATCAATAATTTCACCACGCTTTGGAATCATTTTTGCATTCCAAAACCATGTAAGAGCCGGGAGCAACAAGGCAGGCATCAAAGGCTCAATTTGATTTTCAGCATTTCAGCATTACATTTAATTTAAAATTGTACTTCTGAATTTCAACCACTATATTCATAAAAGACTAGCATGTGCTTATAAGCAATGTAAGATTATATTTTAATATTGTGTTTAGTGGCATTATGGTAAGATAAGCCATTTATTTCAGGAATCATCATATCGGACTCTTCGTTCACTCCAATTGCTATATTTGAAATGTTACTAGAACAGCATAAAGAAAAAATATTACAACATGTCTTATAAAACAATATCTTTTATTGAAATTTTATCTTTGATATTTGGAATGATCTATTCTGTTTTCAGCTTTTCCAGGACAAGAAGGATATTAATTCATATCTAATTTTTATTTATTTTTCAGTAACAATCCATTGGTAGTATCATTCAAGTTTGAAATTTGAATAAATTGGCATGTTTGTCTATAATGATATCCTAATATTTTGTGCACAAAATATACTAAATATTAAATAACATATAACGGGGAAAGGGAGGGACCATCAGGGCACCCAAGTAAAACGATTTGGATAGGGAGCATGGGACTGCCTCCTCCCTATTGTTAACATTTCGCGGAACGAGGGCGGGCTCTTCGACCCCAACTATTGGGTTTATTCTGTCAATCGAGGGCTCGATTCTAGTGCTGTGAGTGTGAACTTGCTTTTGGAAGGAGATTCTCTTCCCTATATTCGCGGGTTTCGCGTAAGTGTCTTTGCTTACAGACCCGCCCAAACGTTTTGGCCCTTCACACAGGAGTTTGATGATCACAAACAATAATAGAATCCTGATCAATTCGTTTTCAGATTATTCCACTGCTATGGAAAGTTACCTTGCCACAATAGATGGTAGTATTACATCGTCACATCGTCAGTTAATTACCTTTGTTTTGATGTATTAAACTTATTTGTACGTCAATCCATTACCGCGATACAGATAATTATATTATTCCAGATTCTAAATGGACATAGCTTTAGTGCGGACTTATAAAGGAGAACTAGGAAAACATATCTGCGGGGGATGTTTACAAGAAACTTTTATAAGTTTTTATTTCAACCGTAATGTGTATATCACCAGCATTGTGCAGAGAATAGTTACCCCATATCGGAATAAGAAACATAGTGCAACAGTTGTATGTTATGCATTCTGAAATTGGTGAATTCATTCAAGCTAAGTTTGCGGGTCGCATGATTTATATAAAAGCGGATTTACCATCGCGTTGAGGAAGATTTGTGTTTGGGATTGTAGCACAAATAAGAAAAAAAATGGCTGGAAAGACTTGGCCGCAATACGGTGGAAGTTATTCGTGAAAAAATTCTATAAGTTATGAAAAACTTTAACATTGATCTGGGTCAAGTTTATCTATCACTATTGATAACGGTACCAGTTTTGTAAAAGGAATTCAATGAAAGATCTTCAGACTCTTCATCTGATTAAGCGTGCAGTTGTACAATCTTCAATTGGCAAAAATCCTTCCCAAGATTCAGACAGCGAGGACAACGAAGTAAACTTTGAGAGAAGTATTGAAATTTGGTGAGTTTAAAAGCCCTTTTTTTTAAATAATTCTAAGGATGTGTTCCATTTAACGAATTTAAAATAATTTTCATTTATGGTTCGATGGGTTGAAACAGAAACACGGATTTGGCACCTTGTAGTGAAACTTTTGCCAGGTTTCGCCACTTACATTTAGAAGTGAGAACTGTTAAGTGAATGATCGTTGAAAAATTCTAAAAATTCTCCTGGGGAACGTGACGATTTTTTGAAAAAATCGCTCCGGGAAGAAAATCTAATGTTTTTCCAGGCAAATAATTGCGCAATTTGCGTTAAAAACCGTTTTCGGCAACATTATAAGTATTCCGGTGTGCTTCTGTGCTTTTTCATGCACAGATAAAAAGAAACATTGAATTTTCTGCGTTATCTAATGCACATAAAGGAAATGCTAGATTTGACAGAAAATAATGGGATATTTCATGTAAATTTAAGCCAGACGCCTGAATCTAGCCTGTTGTATGAAAGATTGCAAACATTGTTGCATGGCACATGGAAGATTGCAAACAATTTCGTTGTTTAGGCCTCCTTTGGCTTAGAATTCAACTAGGGGGAATTTTACGCGCTTGTTAAAATTAATTTTTTTTTCTTTGTGGTTAATTATTTATTTTAAACTTACGGAGAGACGTTACCTCTACAACTTGTATAAGACCAGAGGTTGTATGCGATTAACCTTTGCATTCGCAGTTATTTGCATTGCACTTTTTTTTGGAAGATAACTTGAAAGGTTGCAGTCGTTGTACACAGAAAAGAATAATTAATTTTAACAAGCGCGTAAAATTTACCCTCGTTTAATTTCAAGCCAAAGGAAGCATAAACAAAGAAATTGTTTGCAATCTTTCATGCAACAGGCTGAATTCAGGTGTTATCTGGCTTAAATTTACATGAAATATCCCATTATTTTCTGCCAAATCTAGCATTCCCTATATGTGCATTAGATAACGCAGAAAATTCAATGTTTCTTTTTATCTGTGTATCTTAGCTCTCGAAAAGGATTATAAATCATCTTTGATCAATCTAAATTCTACAGTTACTGATATTTTTGCATGTTTGCTTGGTATCAGTGTTCCCAGGATCGCTTTGGAAGGATCACTCTCAATGGGTTTTAGAGGTTCTTGTATAGATTTATTCCCTAGAATAAATTGATGATATATCGAAACAGGCACTACTGTTAAAAGACTACTTTCAACTACCATTGACATTAACTTTGCTAATAACCTTCATGAAACTGCTATTTCTACCTGACGAGCTCAATATTCAAGGCTTGCAGCACCAGAATGATCGTCCCCAACTTTCACAATGTACTCAAAATTGCAGAGCATCATCATTTTAACGGTTGATCAATTCCATCTCATTATAGTTTCGATTAATGACCGATTGGCCCCGGGCCACCTGTTCAGTTGCTTACTACCAGTGAAAATTGCGCGAAACTGCCATTACAAACCGTGCAAGTAAACCTGCGCATTCGGTAATCGTTAACTTGACAATGTTCAACCAAACAAAAAATCCGTTAGTTCTCAATGAGTTCATAAAATCACGCTCGTTAAATTCGACAGACAGACGTGTGCCGTCATCGCGAATGTGAACCTGTTGCTGCTGCAGCAGCACCGACGAGAGAGGTAAGGTCTCCAGCAACACCTCCTGCTGGGGATCAAATTTCCAAATCCCCAACGGGGGGTGTCCACGCAGAATTGGACGAGGGGCTACTTCGTGAGAGCGAGCTACACGTTTCATAAATTCAAGTTGACATCTATTGAAAAAGACGTGTCCCAGTGAGCGCGACGCGCCAGCGGATGCTTCTTCTTCTTCTTCTTACTTCTTCATCAGGAGGAGGTTAATTGCACCTGGTCACGCCCAAAACTGATGATGGTTCTGCCATAGCTGGGGTGTTGCAATCTACGTGGTCAATGATGTTTATTTCCAATTAGGAATTGTGTCAAAAGTCGCATGCGTCTGTGCATATATTTTGAAAATACCTACCGCGCACTGCGCTCGGCGTGGTGATTGTATGCAAAAATCGAATCAAGAGAGACGCTACTGCATGTTCGGGGGTCTTTGCTGGAGTTGGGACGGCTGTGTGACTGCCCGGAGGCTGTTTGGCTTCAAAGCTAGCCATTGTAATTGGGCAAACGGTAGGCAAGCGTTTGCAAGTGGCAGTTGAAAATTAGCTAAGTATGGGATTTGACGGTGTTGTATTCAAATCGAAGTTGTTTACTTGACAGACCCTAGCCAATTATCAAAATTGTAAACCAAAACAACGTACACCTTCTCCAATGAAAACAAACGTAAAGATTCTACGAAACACGCCATCGAATTGGAATTTGTTTCAGTCCATCCTATTCCATCCCGTCAAGCGGGAGAAGTTATGCAATCGGCCAAATATTTGCCTAGACATGCGCTAATCAAGTCAATCCGCGAAACCAGTCATCGATGGGGCGAATAATCACAGTGAAACGAGACATGGCAAAAGAAAACATCGACCAAAACAGCAACCAAATCCCGTCTCTAACCAGACGTGTCGAGGGAGAGGCTAGGGGAGACAAAGTTGCAGATCGTGAATGTGCCAAAATACCTTCACTACATGACAAATTGATGCTGTTCGATGGAATGATTGAGCAGAAAATATACCTCGGAATTGTAGCCGCTTTGTGTTATCATTCCGAATCGAGAAATCGATCTCCTGGTAAGCTAAATGTGGTAAATACCCTAATGGCAGGGAATTTTCCCCGCCAGCAAACTAATCCGTGCGTGGGTTGGTTATATTGACCATGATCAATACGATTAGTGATCTCCGATTGGTTTCATCAGAAAATTGACTCAATACGGAGGAGAACTTTGAACCCGGACAGGAGTTCAAATGATCCCATCTCGATGGTAATTCGAAGGATTTGGAAATCAACAAAAAAAAAGAACATTTCGTTATTCTCCCGTACAACCTACGCAATTTAAAGTTGCTTAATTTTCCACTCCATGGAGATGAATCACCTACGACAACCGTCGCTGTTGGTGGGTTGATATCTCCTCCGAGTTTGAAAGCCGGATTCGACGATGAGTAATTAAACCACATTTAGCACAGTCGTCGTCCGGAGAACGGGATTCTTCGATTCGAGAATAGTGATGCGGTCGGGGGGTGATGGGTGGAGAAGAGGGTGGGGTTGTTTGCGAATCGTCATTTGGTCATGTGTGATGTATTGATGACGATCAACACGATGCCATAGGCGAGAACGATTGTTCTGACTACCATCCAAAGCGAATAAGCTATGGAATTTCGCGGCTCAGTGTCAGATATTCGAGAGAAGCGAATTTCCTAGTGGCGCTTACACGATATTAATGAATGGTATTGTTTCTGATTTGAGGGATGGATTTGCTTTGCAAATATTTAAAAAGTGATAATTTTTATATACATGCAAATGAGACTCTGAAAAAGGCAATGTCAACAGAGGAAATTGAGCTCAAGCTAGTAGTGGTATGAATCAATTCCGAGTTAGTTTGGCGGTGTCATTAAACTTTCGATGGGGTCTTCCCACTGCTTTACGGTACGGTTGCGAACTATTATATGAGTAAATATGGATAAGTAATTTGCCCAAATAGCCAAATGTCACCAATTTACCTATTTACATGACAGCATCAACCTCCGTTTACGTTTCTATTACATTAAAAAAATGCCAACGTGGAATGGAAGAAACATAGAGGAGTTCTGTAACATTTGTCTTCGAAATGTATCCGCCTTTTCACACGTATGGCTGAATTATATAAAGAATATAAAAGTAATAGTTATTTTTGAATCTCTTGAAAAACAAAACACGAGAATTGGCCTTGAACGTTATAATTAGTGACAAACCGTGACCAGCCCTAATAAATTTCGTATGGTTATTTTTCTTAACGACCTATTTGGGGTATCATCCAAACCATTAAAGAAATTGTTGGAGGATTTGTTATATCGTTCGTTTAAGGTAATTTTTTATCAGGAGGGCAGATCAAAATAAGCATCGTAATGGAACATGATATCCGCCACTAAACTGGTATGTATTACAAATAATCAAGTCAATCCTAACTCTGGTACCGTGAAATATCTTTGACTGTGTAGAAGACCCTGTGCTTGGTGGTTTAATGCACACTGTATATTTTCTTTAACAATATTTGAAGCATTTCATTATTTTTCCAATACTAAACAAAACTAACCAAATTTGAACAAAGTTTGCATAGTCTCTAGCTACCCAGTTTAGGAGATTTAGTAAACCGTAACATTAATTATCAACTACCATTCCACTATATTATGGAAATGCTGCAATTGAAATTCTATTTCTGACAGTCATTGACTAACTGAATTTGAATTAAAAACAAAAAACATGTAAGTGGAATTTTGAATTGAAGTTGGTGTTAAACGTCGTCGTGGTAATCAAAGTGAACTGATTGGCACTTCTTCTGTCCATGGGACTAATGCAATTTATCTTAGTGACTGACTTCAATATCTGCTCTCCAAAATTCTGCCTCTACTTGTCCGGATTACACCCGCTAATAACTGTTGAGGACATTCAAAAAATGGCTTCGCGCTGCTGTAACTACACTGGTACTTGTTGTACGTCTAGTTTCCGAGGGAGTGGATATGGCGAAGCTGACTTTTATTTCATTCGAAATTGGCTTGAACCCATCGTTAAAAGAAATCGCACTCGATGCTTTTACGTGGCCTGTTGGAACATTGTTCCGTAAATTCATCGACTACTTAAAAAACCAGCATGCATCCAACAGCAATGCCCCGACAACAACATAACCCAAACAGCATACAACGACCAAAAATGGTTGCAGTAACTCGATTGTGACTTAATTGAGTCACAAAGCAGTCATCTCAACTGGTTTGCAACAAGTGTTCTGCTAGAGAAGGGTTTTTTCATGTGATCGGTAGAAACCCTAGGGTTACCAAAAATCATTTCTCGCGACATTTTGAAGACGGTAGGAACTCTAGGGTTTTTAGAAGAAGTGAGTTTCTGTACGATACACCGAATATTTCCATGACTCGTGTTACCATGCTGCAAAACACGGCTCGTGGCCCTAGTTGTTCATGGATTTATTATCAAAACGTTCGTGTACTGCGGACCAAGATCGGGCCGATATTGGACCAAGCTTGACGCGTTTTACCTTAACACCCTGGATTGCAATTTTGACGTCATTATTTAAATTGAGACGGGAGTCGACGATACTATCAATTTGACGCTTATAGGGAGCAATTATAATGTGTATGACCAAACCGAAATGAACACCAGTAAATGTCATTTAGGACGGGGATTCAGTTCACAGTGTATTTTTGCTAGTTCTCGAATTCATGATTGCAGTTCACGGATCTGGGCATGGATTTTGTCCGTGTAATATCGCACCAATAGAGCTCCATTGTCAAGCCTCTGCAGGATTTTAAACACATCTTTTGTCGTATTGAAATTTTCCGCAATCTGGAAGGAGTCGTTTATGATTCCGGTACATAAGAAAGGAAACAAACTATCGGGGAATCACTAGTCTATCAGCTGCCTTAAAACTTGTATGGATCATCAAAAGATTTAAATGTCTTGTGAAAAGCCGGTGTCATAAAAATATTCTGTTCACATGTCAAAACTAAAAGGATTCTGAACACGAGGAATAATGTTTACTCAGTCTTCCAACACTAATCAACCAACTATCAAGGGGCTCCATTACTATTTTTGGAACATACGGAACAAGCTCTCAAAAACTATTTAGGTTCGATAATAAGTTAAATTAAATAAAAAAAGTTCATGACAACGGAATTCTGTGAAAAATATATGAATTATGTGTTCACAAATCTGATCACGTTCACGTCTTAACGTATACTTTCATTTTATATGGCCCTTCTATCTTGTAATGACCCTTTCATCTATCTTACACACGTGTTCTCAACCATAACAATATCCAGAGATAAGGAAGTGAAATAATGGAATAATAACCTTGTTTTACTATAATTAAAACAATTCTCACTCAAAATTTCGAATGGTTACCAAATAAAATTTAACGTTTTTTCCAACTACAAACTTTCTAGTGTTTGAAAACCTAAAATACGTAAACAATATCATTACTGGTCTTCACTCAACGATGGAACGTCCTCATTTCGGGTCCAGCGAGGAATACAAAGCGCCCATGAACTCGTTAACAGCGCCCATGAACTCGTTAACAGCAAAAACGAATCCTTCAACCGAGTTCTGACCCATCTTATTCTTGTGCTTCACTATTTTCAATTGTAATTATTGAACTGCAGTGAAAAAACAAGCCTCACAGCCATTCAAAGGCAGAGCCTACTCCTTCTTGACAAGGTTTTGTTATGTTCAAACACAAATAAGGCGTTTTTCAGTGGGGCTTATAATTGTTTTCCCTTCACGGTGAAAACGAAGTGAAAACAAAAAACCTTATTACGAATGTCACCCAAGTGAAAAATATGAAACAATTCATCCGAAGTGATGATTCGAATAAACTCGGTGTTATTATGGTTGTCACGGAACGATCACGCCACCGAAAAAAAGTTTCGTAAACCGTGGATTTTTCTGAGGGCTACTACGATTTTCACTTCCCTAAACTGATACAAAAAGCAATGATATTATATATGTGTCCAACACATGAATTTTTGCAATGCGATCAACTAATGATAGCTATTTGTAACCACACATACTTCCTATGTGTACACATAACCACCAATTTCATTTGTCACATAAACTTCATTTCTGTTCCTCAGAGGGTTCTGTTTATGAGTGAACACATCAGTATTATGTGGATTTTCCATGGATTTTTGCCAATAAATATGTGTGGATCATTTGCCGTGTATCACTTTCTCCTCACGGAGTTCATTTTGATCACGGTTATAACATAAAAATGTGAGGTGATGTGTGAGTGAAGTGAAAGCAAAGGTGAAGGTGACAACCCTAATAAGCCCCAGAAGTTCACTCAAAATTCATTCTGTTCACTGAACTCTTTTCAGATGGTTATTTCAAGTTTTTATAGCTATTTAGAAAATTAATATAAATGAAATAATCTAATATAAATCCCCACACATAGATTACAATGCAAATGGATAAGTTTTTCACTTCGGTTTCATAAAATGTCACGAGATGGATTCTACACATGTAATCCGTAAATCTGAAGCAACTCAGACCTTCTAATAAAAAAGATTGATTGCTTGCAACTCAATATTGCTTCTATGCAAATGTAACTAGAAAACGTTGTTAGATATCATCATTCTCACTACGCTATATCTGACTAGACAAAACAAATTACCTACTAGAACTGCTGTTCACCAACTCATTTGTCAAAATATCCTATTCCAGCGATCGTGTGCCGTAACTCGGCAGCAATTTCCCCCCTAGACCGTACTTGATGCTTACGTACAGGTGAAGATTCCGCCGTTGGAAACCCAAAATGTCAGAGTATCACCACAAACGTTTATCACAGCTTAGGCATCTCTTCATAACGTGGACTCTGCTTGTGAAATTTATTAATGAAAACATCCTATCCATCGTTACAGTGTAGGACCTTCTTCTAGCCGAGTCACCTCAAGTAGCCAGGTCGTGCCATCCAACTGCAAAACGATTACCAATCGCCAATGCCGCTGGAGCAGTGACATTTTGCGCCACGACACTCTGTCTGAGCGAAATCTGATATCGAAAAAAGAGGCATCCTCCAAGTGACAGTACCAACGGGGATACAAATAAATCAGACAGTCAGGCTTCCTCCTCCTCCTTAAACGGTTCCATTACGTAAGGGTTTCGGGAGAGGACCCCGACGATGATTAAAATCGATAATTAAGTTGTTTCTGGGTGCAGAATGCAATCTCCATCGTATTCTTATGCGCCGGCAGCTCTTAATTGACGTGCTCATCTCAAACGTTGTTGGTTATTGTCTGCAAACTCTTCCACCATGAGTTATAAGTCACGCTCCATGGGAGCCGGCGTAATTATCTTCGTGTGCCTTGGTTGCGGTTGCCGCTTCTCCTCCTCCTTCTCTTCCGTGTGAAAACCCGTCAAGAAGTCGACTGCAACGGAATGATTATCGCGATGTCATGTATATTTTCCTGTGCCGGCGAAGGAAATTAATAACGACCGAAACAAAACAAAAACTGACCCGCTAAGCGCGATTAATTCGATGTAGCCTTGAACTTGGCACGCGAATTGTTCAATGTTTTGATAGAATAAGAGATTGAGGTGTTTCTATTGGATAGCGTACTGTAGTTACATGATAAATGCAATGGTGACGTAACCATGTACCCAAAACACACTGATTGACTTGTCACTTGGTGACAGGCCAAATTACAGGACATTTTCCCACCCTGAGGGTGGTAATCAAATTAAATAACAACCAGAGAGCGTTGGGAATGCTTGAAGTTAAAAAAAAACCAAAGCAGCCGATCAATGCAATCACGAAAAAAAGGCAGAAGAAGGCGAATTCCTACTCAACATGCAAGCAGTTTGATTGACTAGCACACCGAATCGAAAAGCACGAAAATGTAACACTATGTTAATAATTGTCATTAAAGGTTGTTGAACAATTTAGTGCCCCGCAGGCCCTGTCGGCTTTAAGGTACATATTATTGGAGCCTTCTTTGCTTTATCGGTTTCCGCTTACCACACACCATCTGCAGGTCGAGGACTTATGTTGTGGTTTGCGATTTTTTGAAATTGGTTATTCCGTACGTGGCCCGAGAAGCAAACGGCTGCTCGAATTTTGGATTGGCTGACTGCGCTGGCTGACAGAGCCACTCCTGAAATCATGTTGCCTGTGGTTAGTTACGTATTCGGGTGATTTTTTCTTTTCGCGTCAGGTGATAACCATAGAGTGACATATTAATTTTCGGTCAACCGATTGGTGTCCATTGGAAGGGAATGACATGGGTGGAAACAAGAAAATTAGGTAAAATGCACCTACGGCGTGAATGTTACCCCGATATAAGCATGGTTGCGTGTTTATCGAAGTGATTCCGTTTAGTAATTTCAGTTCTCCTTATATGCAGCTGCTTCCGTTGCCACCTCCAAAGCTTTTGTGCAGTCTGATTCGAAGGCACTAATGGCAAATGTAGTTGTTGAGGTTTCCAAAGCCGGATTTGTCGTGGAACTTGAAAATTGTATTACAGTTATAGTGGAATATCAACTTTTATATGACAGTTTTTTTCCATATGCAGTGTTCATAAAAGTATGAGGATATGGACAATTTCAATTTATTTCACAATTATCCAATTCGAAAAGCCACATATAGGACCTGTTGGACTCGTACTGGTAAAAGTATCGTTTTGCAACTTGTTCTACTATTCGGAGTTCTTTCAACTTTATCAGGGCTTCAAAATTTCCACAAAAAACATTTTCATTCCTGTTCAACATATTTCTATGTTTGATTTTACTTTAAAAAAAATATAAGAGATTTTGTACTTACTACTTTGAAATAAGTTGACATTGATAAATAACTTACCTGAAATGGAAAGAAATTGTTATGATAAAATTTTGATAATCGTAAAACAAAATCTGCTGTGTAAATTATTGTTTCAGTTGAGTTTTTGGTCGATTATCAGTTTTGCAAGTGTTATCTCATTTCAAAACATTACCAGCGTAGCAAAATATTGATCAATAAGCTTTAGGTACTCATTCCATTTACTTTAGTCATCTTATCAATTCTTTATGATATTTTTTTCAGTGCAGTTATTGTGTATTATTTCAACTTGAGATGGAACCAAATTAATTAATCAAAATCCGTGTTTCCTTTAAATTTGAAATGTTTCTAGGTCCGTGACTGTCTAGGTCAACAATATGTCACAAGATGCAAAAAAAAATCATTATTCATCAGAAGTATTATTAAAAAAGGTGTGTTGAGTACACTCAGCGAAACAAAAATAGCACCACCATATTTTTTGGAAATATTTCTCAACAGTCCTTGTTTCTCATCGTTTTTTCACCTTTCTATGTATTAGTTTTTTATTAACAATTTACAATTTTGCTGGTAATTTATGGAGCTTTAACATTTAAGACAAAAAAGTCATAATAAATGTGCGAAATAAAAATAGCACCACCCTGTGTTCAAGACACCCTGTTTGTCATTTGACAGGTTTTTGTTTTTGTTTGCACAAAGTTCTTTTGGAGTCTTTTTTTTTTTTTGTTGGAGCGAACCACTGCGTCCAAGAGTTGAACTTTTGTGGTATACCCCTGTTTACTATTCTAATTCACATCTTAAAGCTAGATGACTATGTGTCAAGTGACCAGCCCAAGACGCGCTGAGAAAAAAACTTTTGACACACACACAGAGTTTGATTTGATTTTAAAATAGTGATGTCAACTGCTGCGTGAGCTCAACTCAAAAATTTAGTTGATCCACTTTTTTACAAAAATTTAGTAACATCTCCGTGTGATAAAAAAAGAAAGGAATACAATTCTACTCAGTCACTGAGCAGAATGGAACGAGAGTGCAAGTGGAACAAAGCACAAAAATTATGGCTACTATGTTGCACTGCACAATACAGTGTTTCTGACTGACTAACCTGAAGCTTTATCATAACAGAAGACTATCAATCTCAAAATTAACAAATAACTTTTTCATTTGACGTTTTTTTTTTTTTTTTTGAAGTCGATCGGTGATCGGTTTTGGGTGAAAAAAAAATACAATAAGAATAGTTGTGAAAGTTAGAACAGCAACTGGTAAGTCTGCAACACTGTGCTATGACATAGTTGCCAAGTAACATATAAGACATGTTTTTGGTATTCGATTTTATGTGTCAGAAACAGCAATCTTGCTTGCTGGACAGTTAGTTGATCTTAATTATAATACACTAGCAACTTGTATCCAAAAGTAACCTTCATCTATACTGTAGCTAAGAAATGGTCTAAAGCCTGCCCACACTAAATTTCGGATACTTTTTTTTCAGTGTAGTGTTTGAATTATTTCATGGACCGCGCGGTACGTTTCAATTGAATGACAGCTGAAATTCTCCATTTTATTTCGGGGTACCACATTCTTGTAGCACTTGGTAGAACGGCGTCAAATCAAATGAAATTGCGCAAACCCATTTTGTACGAACGGGAGCAAAATCTAACGTTATCGGTACGCGATTTTCCCCCAGAAACTAAAACTACGAAAATGAACCGAGTTTAGAGCTTGCAAATTGTTTGATCAGCGCTTGACTGTGGATCAAAAGGTTGGAAGCGGAAAACCGAAAAATATGGTCCCACCATATGGACAAGAAGATGGTAGCCACTATTGAGAAAAATCCCAATCTTTTTCTGTGTGCATTGTTGCCCGAAAATTTGGAAAATTAAAATCATGTGTGCAAAAAGTTAAGTAGAGGCATAGAATGAAGGCGTACAAAGTAAAAAAGGTGCCCAACCGTGATGACAAGCATAATTTCACTGCACAAAGTCGTACTGAAGAGCTTTACAACAAGTTTTTCAAAAAAGGAGGCTGTGCCGCGAAACGAGTGTGACGTTTGTGTTTTTTGCTGTAATAAATTCTTAAAATTATGGAATAATATCAATACGATGCTTGATAAGAACCAAAACATACTCTTAGTGATTAAATGTTCTGAAAGAGTGTTTTATGATATTATTTAATGCGACATTTGAGCAATTCAAGAATTGTGAAGTGAGAGGTGGATTACCCTTACGACGGTTGTAACAAAAAGTAGCGTCTGATATTTTGCAAATTTTGGTTGTTGGACAATGCGTACCATTGGTACTCCGCATACCTGCAGGTATAAAATAGATCTTACTGCGATCCTTAACCTCTTGTCCAGTAACTCTTATCTCTACCTCCCGTGGTGCCAACTGGGGTATGAGTAACCATAGGAAAGATCGGGTAACCAACCCCGGTGGGACCTTGGTCATATGATAACATATGGAAGGGGGGCTGCCCCTTTCAAAAGGTGCAGTCTATCTGAGCGTCTGTTCTCCATGTCAGGGGCAGCTCAAAACAGCGTCTGTTCTCCATGTTAGGAGCGGCTGATCATCGTCTTCGTGCCAGCGTGGGACTTTAAACAGTGCTGTGCACGATGGTCCTTCGGCGAAACAGGGGGTTGGGGAAGGCCCAACAAACTGCCCTTAAAAAAATCAATGTTACAAATAACACAGAAGTTAATACGGACCGGAACAATCGGCAAAGACCTAGGTGTTTAAGACTACCACAAAATTCAATTTGTGGACAGTGGTGCTTTTAGTATGTATAAGGAAATGCAGGTGAGAAAGTGTAATAATATGGTCGTGATTCAAGTTTCTTTGAAGAAAAGTGCTCTCAACAGTCATTTTTTTTCTCGGCTCCGAGGACCGTATTGGGTCATGGTTGTGTAAGAGCATCGGTGCTGTAATAAGGGGCTATTCATAAACCACGTAGACTTTTCTGGGGGGAGCGGGTCTACGTTTCATACAAAAATTCAAAAAAAATTTATGGAGAAAAATCAACGAGGGGGGAGGGGGGTCGTTTCTGAGATTTCCAAAAATGAGTCTATGTGGTTTATGAATAGGCCCTAAGATTTTTTCCTGGTGCGGTGCTACTTCCTTTTAAAGCGACCCGAAATGTTTACCTAGGAAGTGAGAAATTCTGGAGTAGGGGAGGATGGTACAAAATGCACCGTTTAAGCAACATCGTGAATTACTAGTGAATGGAAGCTGAAATTTAGGAACAAGTTATTGGGTATGGCGCATTACTATGTTTTCGTTGTAGATCAAATGTAATTTAAATTCAAAACGATGATTTTTTGTGATTTTTTAAACCTTTTCCAATTTGATACCAAGACGACACCGGGGTAAAACGCCTGTTTCATTGCTCAACATGCACCCCAAAATTGGGGAACGACGCACCACAGCACTGGTATATGATGCACCACAATATTGGGATAGCATGCACAGCTTACACACACGGCTATAATAAGTTACTCAGAGTTGTAAAGTGAGGAGGTTGCAACATCTCGTCACATCTTTTTAGCTCAAGCAACCAATGGGTATGGAATAAAGATAGCAAAACGTTGCGATATGTTGCCAACTCCTCATTAACTACACGCTTAAAAAAAAGTACCCAATAGAGCATTTAAGTGTGGGAAGCCAACTTTGGGTATAATTATGTTTACCTACCATTGGGTTCAAATAACATACGCTTGGGTAGAATTTTACCATAAGTAAATTCTTTATACTCAGCGGTAGATTAACATGATTATACCCAAAGTTGGTTTCCTACACTCAACTGCTCCACTGGGTACTTTTTTCTAAGCGTGTAGACGTATTTAACGCCACGGTGCGTTCTGCCCCAGATTTAGTCTTGCATTGTTTTGTCTAAATATTCTGAAAATATGTAGAATTATAGTGAAGTTTTGATACTATCTTGAAGTTTTTATTGTCAGCGATACATGTGAAGTGAATTTATTACTAACCAAGGATGTTAACGCATGGTAAAAGCTTATTTCAAGAACACTATTATTTACATGTGAAGTACAGTCATGAAGATTTGTTCAATTTTGATCATGTGTTGGTGTATTTAGTGCCTTATTGTACTACAAAATTATGAGTTATGCTGTTTTATGTATACATTGATAAAGTATCATTCCATTAAAACTATAGTTTTGAAGAATTAAGCACATTTATTGAGTGGGTCGTTCTACCTCACCAGTGCATTTTGTACTGTTCTCCCCTACCCCCCCCGCCCCCCAACCGAAAAAAATATTAAAAAGATCAAAAAAAAAGATATATATAAAAAAAAAAAATTATACACTCTTCAACAAACAGAAAATTAACTACTCTTCTCTCCTTTCCTAAATCGTTTTCAAAAAAATATTTTCAATAAAAAAAAAAAATTAAAAAAAATAAAATAAAAAAAAAAAAAATCCACACTCCACCCCCACCCCCCCCAACATCACCTACCCTCCTCCAGCACCCCCCCCCACCCCCCTTTTGCGTGTGTTTTTGTGTGTGTTTGTGTGTGTGTGTGTGGTTGGTGGGTGGTGTGTGTGTGTGTGTGTGTGTCTATCCCCCCATATTTTTAAGGAAGGAACCAGTTTTCCCCCACTTTTTTTATATAAAAACCAACCACCCCTTCCTCCCCATCCCTTGCTGATCATAAGAACCTGGCCAGGTGTTGTGCAAAGAGAACTATGAATGAAGAATGAAGCCTGTCATACCCATGGTAGCTCTTCTAGCGCTTTCATCGTCTCATTCGTCTCCAACCCAACCCAGGATGGTGTATGGTTGAAAAATGTTATGCTATGCTATGCTATGCAATGCCATGCTAAAGAGCTTTACACCAAGTTTTTGCAAAAAAAAAAAAAATCCTGTGCTATAATTTACGCAATGCAAGGATACGCCTGTACCAAGTATTTTCGGGTAAAGAAGCCACGACTCTCCAGCTCTATTTTGGTCTGATTTGGCCAAATCCGTCCTGGAATGGTATAAGGCACAAGCGGTTAAACACGTGCCAAAAACAGCCTATCCGCCTAACTGTTCAGAATTTCGCCCGATAGAAAAAGACTGGGCTCTGGTTAAGCGGAACCTCTTTGGAACTAAGAAGAAAGAAAATGGCATCTACGATTTCAAGAGTCTTCACCGCCACCGCAAGCGTATCTGAGGATACTGTAACTGGACAATCTGATGGCGGGTGTTCCACAGAAAGTTCGAGAATTTTACAGAAAGAAGGATTAGTATACTCTAGTATACTGAAACAAACAATCGGTTTTGTTGAATTATGCCAAGATTTTTTAGCTGACTTAATCTTAGTGTCCGAAATTTAACGTGGACAGGCTTTTTGGTTGAATATTTTAGAAGATTTGGATAATTAATTAATAATTAATTAATTAATAATTAATTAATAAAGCGACGCAAACCCATAATCCAGGTTGCCAAGAGTTATTCGTTCATAAACTTCAAATCGTTCGAGTTCAAAACAAAACAAATATACCTTTCGCCAAGTTAATGCATTCTCGAGAAGGAAACTCGTCAGCACGACCTTTCTCTTCCCGAAAATCAAGTACGACGTCCGATGAGTGATACATTCAAATCCATCCATTCACATGCAGCCGCAACACACTTCACAAGATAAATGTCTAGTGGCTCCAGGCGCTGAAGAAACAGAAAAAAACCTTAAAGATCAATTTTTAACCAGCTCTCAGTCATTTGTTTAGGCAAACAAGTACCGAACCAAACCTAAGCCGCAGTCGCTCAATTAACTTTTTCCTTTTTTTCTCTGTTACCGAAGATGACTCTATTAGCTACGCGATAGGATTGTGCAACAAGACTCCTCAAAATTTATGACGTCTTTTCAAAGGCTACTCACCGCCACCGCCAAAGGATTGAATCCGAAACAGGCGGAACGGCGGCAACGATTGGCGGGGCTCGTCAATAGATCTCGAAGGAGATTGATCCTTCGGCAACTAAATTCAAAACCACTTCGACTCCGACTTCGGCTGGCGGAGAATGCGATGGAGAACAAGTTTTTTGTCGATTTATTTTCAAAAAGCCCCATGTGCCACAAACAACACTACACCACAATGAATGCCTTGCGGCGAAGTCGAGAGTGGTTTTTGGAAATTATGAAAATTGCTAACCACTAACCAAGTGAGTGTGAAGGAGGGATCGAGGGAGGGGATATGTATATGAGCCTGCTTTGACCCATTGACGGTGACGATTGGCAACGCTCCCCAAAAGTAAGGATTGTTTTCGATGAATTCGAGAGCGCTAATTGATTATTAGATACATAAACAATGATGATGATTGCGGGTTTTTTGGCAGCAGGAAAAAAACAACATTGAACATTACAACCTTTGACACAAGAGACGTGTTGGAAAACGCCTAGACAAAGACCTTGTCTTCGTCTCTTCAAACTTGTTTGTTCGTTGTTTGTTCTCCCGAACAAACCGGATGACCATCAGCGACGATTGATGGCTAATTTTTTCAAGTTTTGTTGATTATTAAAATAAAGAAGAAATCAATTTGTTCCGATTTGAGGTGAAGCTATATTTACATTTCTTAAAATGTAAAATGCCACCACGGAAAAGGGAATCATGTCTGAGCGCTCCATATGCATCACCCAACAATGTTGGGCCTTACAGGTACCAATTGGCACAACTGTACTAATTTCTTAACGACTAACCACAAACAAGAACCAAGCGACCGAAAATTAGCGCCTGAAAGACATAGCCAAGCCCAACTAATATCTAGGTCTGGAAACAGTAATTTTCAAGACTGCGCGCGACGACAACGACCACGGCTATGACGACAACGATGGACAGTTACATAACATTCCAGGCGATGGTAGAGGCCGCCGGCAAGACCGGCCGGTACCCCAGTGGCAAAAGTGGATACTGACCGGTTTTGATTCGATCATCGACTACGCGGCCTTTTGACTATATCACTGGGCCACTGGGTTAAAAGTGGACCTACACTTCAACAACCTCTGGTTCCTGCCACCACCATCAACCTCCATCCCCCACGATCAGCAGGAGCAACGATCGCGGAATGAGCAAAACGAAGAAAACGAAAGTGTATGTAGGTATGTAAATAAACCATTTCACGTGGTGGCGGGCGACTGCGATTACTCCGCACCGAGCAGTCGCGAGCTTCTGGGATTCTCCTTTTCGTTGTGCGGATAGGACGCCGTGTACAGACCGACCGGCCGGCATCGGCCACAAGAAGAGCGGACGTGTGCCGGTCAGCATGTCGGAGTTTTCTTCTTACTTTACTATTTTTTGTTGTTGTGTGGATCGTGAAAGCAATACATAACCGTCTGTTCGCTCTCTCGTGTACTGCAAGGCCGTTCGTTTGCCTTTCTGGTCGATGTCGCACATTCGATATGTGCGAAATGCGAGTTTGCATTGTAGCGGGGAAGCTCTAATAAGATGGGTTTTCATTGACGGTTTTCTGCGTTTGTTTTTTTTTTTGAAAGGATGGAATTCGTCCGTTTGTTTCGTAAAGGTGTAGTACAACTGATTTGTTAATCTGATTTGTCTGATTGTGAATTGGGAGAGAGGGGGAGGAAAGGAAATGTATGAACCTTTAATTAACATTGGAAACAGTAGCAATGGTTCGTGTGCTTAAGCAAATATTGCGTACATTCCTTAAAGGTAAGCAAAAAGTCTAAGAACCTTTGTTAGCAAATCTTCAATAACAAGAGCAACATAAACAATTATCAGCTAAAAAATCAGTAGGTTATGTACGTATAAGGTGAAATATAAGCAGTATGCAAGATTACAGGACATACAAATAAATCGTACAACCTTCAAAAATATGAATTATGCATCAGCCTTATTTCAACGTGCTTTTATTGTTGGTTAGTTGGTAAATTTATTTATGAAATGCGGATGATCTACCGCTAGAAAACTATCGCAAGCTATCGGTAGTATTAGAGTGCGTTCTGCCACGTTTCTTTTGCCTCGTCGAGGTGGCAGGGTTATCTGCTCCTCGAGCTACCCCATAGTGGGATGTTAGGCAAATGAAACGTCTGTGGTTCGAATACTACTTTACCATGCCCTTTCAGTCAATTTTCAATACCTCTGTTCTATTTCTAGCCTACCGTACACTGACGGAACTTTCAACTTTCTCTTCATATCTTTCATTCTAGCAAAACATTACTGTCCACTCTTGGTGCCTCATGGCGATGAGCGAGACATCTCCTTCTACATCGGATAAAATGTTGCATAGCTTTTCTTACGGGAAGTTTCCGCACCTAGAACATTGCTGCAGATCATTATTCAGTAAATCGTCATATATTATGTTCTAATGTTAGTTAATTATTTTAGCGACTGATGGTCTTCTGCCAAGCTACTTGTTAGTCAGCAAAGGAGTGACATAGTAGCCATGATTAGTTTGTTGTATTCCACGTGTCAGAAATACCAGTGTAGATCATTCGGCCTAATGGCGTTCTATCTAATGATATTCGACCTCATGACTGTGAAAAAAGAAAAGGTGAGAAAACTACGTTTAGACTCCGTTTAACCACATTTGAACTTATTCTATTGAGAACATGCTGATGATTCACGGGTCGTTTGAGCGGCTCTTGGCATTAAAACATATGTTTTAAGAACAGGCAACCAATTATAGGTCAATTTTATTAGCGGCAAGTCATGTTCAAATAATGTATCCATTGTATTGTATGTAAAATTTCTCTCTTTCAACTACTATTCAATCCACCGCTAAAAGATTGGCCAACTGGTAGATAGTATGAATTGGAATTAGAGTCGGTACAATTTGGGCGAATCTTGCCACAACTCCCGGCGCTATTTTGACACATGCTAGAACAAAGTTAAATAATTACTTAAATTAAATGAAACCACTGTTGGGTAACTTAAATAGCTACCATTGCTATAAATTCCAGGTTTGTTGCTTTGCTCGATCGATTGCCCTATATTGCAATCCAAAACATTTAATCGGTCAAAACGTTAATATAAAATAATCAGAGTTATAATTTGGACTCACTGGGAAAAATCACTTAATATAAGTGTGCTGCGTAATCGACCCAATGTGCGAGTAACTAACTTTTTGGTTCTCGCTAATAATTCTAGAATAAATGTTTTTTGTTTCTGAAGAAAAAAGAAAAGAATAGGAAGACAATCCAGGTCTTGTTAGCCTTTGATCGTATGTCTCTTATGCAGCATTTCCGGAGTACCTCAGAGAAGCAATCTGTTACTGCATCAGACATTTCGACAAAGATTTTTCATTAGGGCCTAACTGACAAACGTAAACAATGGCTTCTTCCTTGAATTTGTTGACCTTGGAAACCTGTCTCATTAATCTACCACAGCCATTTCGAAGAACAAGAGTTCTTCTATTCGATAGAATTGGAAGCTTACATGGGAAGATTTTGTATTACGAGATATTTACGGAAGAAACCATTGTTTACATTTGTCAGTTAGGCCGTAATGAAAAATCTTAGTCGATTTAAGATTTAGTCCGCTCGAATACAAAACTGGCTGCCATCATGGCTGAATTGCAGTGCCGCTTCGAATTTTCGAAGGCGGACAGATAAGAAACTACAAAGACATTAAATGCCCAACTTTGATAGGATCCTTGCTGCACTGCAGCATACAAGTAATTAGATTTGGCTTATGATTTTATTTTCTATGAATTTTGTCTTGAAAAATTCGAAGTGGTGATGCGTATCGGCCATGAAGGCGGCCATTTTTGTATTCCTGTGATTAAAACTAAACCAAGGTGCATTGTTATAGACTCATCGTCCATTTGAATATCAAGACGGACACGGAATCAAGACGGAAATAACAATAAATAACATATGAATATCAAGACGAACACAAAACAGATGCCGAAAACAGATTCGTATGGAATTTATAGGAAGTCAATATTCTGTTGCCTGAAAATCCACGCTTTTGAGCCTAACGTGCAGGACTTTTATCAAGACTGGAAATGAGTCATCCCTTCATCACATCTGACGCCATCACGGGGAAAGTTTACAAGGATTTATGCATCCAGAAGCGTCTACTGCCTTTCTTGAATAACAATTTTGTTTTTGAACCTCAATATAGGCCTACATGCTGGCAGAATTTTGCAAAATCCGTAAGGTGTTGGAAAAAATCAGGTTTGAAACAAGAGTGGTTGTAACTTTCGAAACAAGTTGGCCCAATAATTATCCAAAATCTAATAAATATTGTCATGAGAAAGCTATGAGCAATTTGATATGAAGTATGGGTTCAAAAAAGTTATGATGTAGAAACATAACCACAATGTTGTAATTCCCTGGAAGACGAGTATCAGACTTGAACAGAAATTAGGTGACCATTTAGTATCTTAATTTTAATATCTTTATTGTGCGTATTTTCAAACCAACTTTGCGACAAAATTATGCATCCATGAGCCCCAAATCTCGTGTGTCACTCAGGATTATGATGTTGGACCTAGAACATCACACATGTAGAAGATTTGTAGTTGAACTGCCAGATACTGCAAGATGGTCAAAGCTTCTGTTTCCTTGGATCACACAGTCTCCGGCAAACCAGACAATGGTAATGTTTGGTGAAAATTTGGTGAATACAACTAAGCTAAGCTAAGCTAAATCGTTTGTTTGGTATAGTTGTTCCACAGCATTTCTATGAAACATTGGACAACTGCTTGAAATGATTGTTGACTCCTGTGATTAATTCCGATCATATGCATATTCTACCCTCTGACTTCAACCAAGTGGCACCTGGAAAGTGGTCAGTGAAGCTCTTTGGCTCCTCGATGAGGCATATTTCGTTGCTTGGACCTGTTGTCTTCTTCAGAAAACCAATTACATGCCTGTATATGATTGAAGAGACTGATCGATTAAAGGGCAACCTGCAATGCCCGCAGCCAAAGAAACTTTTATGGTGCAAAAATATTGACTTATAACTATTGATTCAATTTTTTTTTAATTTTTGTTGTAAACTATAAAATTAAATGAAGGAGGAGAAGAAAACATAGTAATGTCCAGGGAAAACAACAAAACAACAAGTCGTTGGCGGAAGTAGAGAAAAATAGCGTCTATTTAGCAGCATTATTCCGTTGCATATTCCGTTGCGTTGCATTCTGAACGCTAAATCTTGCTAGGTGAATTGATATCTCGCATCGCTACAGAATGACAGCTTTATTTATTTTCGAACAATACTCTCAAATACTCTTGCATTAATAATGATGATTACTATACCAATACATAAGCAAGGTGATCTTCACCTTAAAGCACTGTTACTCATCGATTAACCATTCATTCCACTCAGACTTGCAAATGGTCACAATCATCGACTGGTTTTCATGTACATTTGCAACCTGTCATTAAGGGCTTATGCTGAAGCGATCTTGGCGGCAGCCATTACCTCAACATTCAGAATTGATACAACTCAGAATCTGTACTAGATATTGAAAATTTAATCACATCAGTTTGTATGCTTACTTGATGTGATCAATCTGATAGAGTTCGATTCGATGTTCATTCACTAACAATCGAGATTTATCAATTTGAAATAGCAAGGTAAGTTTGCGAGAGCGAGATAAAAGATAGGAATGGAGCAGCGATTCACCTTAACGAATATTGTAAAATGTTCATTCACTCGACAGCTATACAACCAAATGTAATACGACATCATGACATTGGTTTTCTTTTTTCATTTGATATTCATGCTTTAAAAATAAAACAACAAAGTTCACTCTCAACATTCATCAGTTCAAATGTTCATGTCGTATATTTGTAAATGACACGGAAGAGTTCATTCTACTTCACTCAGAGAACCATACAAAATTTGGCAGTTCTTTTTTCTTTGTATCTTCTAACCTCAAATAATTCGACTTCAATAAACTTCGCGTTGCAAACGTTTTAGAAAGTTTTCCATTTGATTGAATATAATTGATTCCGTAAATACATCCTAAACGTTGTTAAATTTGTTAATAAGGGAAGAACCATCGCCAACCAGTGATAGGAAGAAATTCCGAGAAATTTTAAAAGATGATTGTACCGCTTCAGAAAACGGCTTTGTTATATGCGTGATTGATACAAGCAATTTGTACCAGGAACTTCATCCGCCATATTCGGGCGGAGCATGGCGAGCTAGCTAAGGTTCGCGGATTATTTCGCAACGAAATGGAACCAATTGCGAAAAAGAGGAAGATTTCAAAGCGACTCATTGCCATTGATCGACAAATTTTTGTGGAAGCAATGGTTAAACGTGTCACCCTTCATCACGTCCCTCTACATTGCGTTGAGTGGGAAGGGTTCAAACTACTCCTCGACCCAATCAATAATGCACTTAACATTCGTATGAACCGAGCTAACCTCACGCGACACTTGTTTGCTGCAGCAGCTAAGATCCGTAACGCTATTAGGATTCTAGTAAAAAGTAAACTGCTTTGTTTGAAGATTGACAGTGCTACGCGGTATGGACGCCACGTCCTAGGAGTAAATATTCAATTTATCGATCCGGAGAGGCAAACAATTGTTATTTACACAATCGGTAAACATATATATTTTAGCCCTTTTATGAATAAAATACGTAATGAATTTCAAGTTTAATATTTAAGGTATGATCGAGATAAGTGAACGACACACAGCGAAATTCCTGAAAATGGAAATAGAAGAGATACGGCGCCCCAGAAGGCTCCATTGACTGGACTGAAGCTATCGAAAGTGAGCTCTTCAATAGCATAACACTAGTTCGGTGCGCTGTACACACTATGCAATTAGCAGTCACATACATTATCAAATCTTATGATTCAGACATACGTCACTGTACTTCAGTTGCTAAGAATTGCCGAAAAATCATGTACAAGTCAGTATTCAACTAGCGAAGCCAGTCGTTGCCGCCTCTTTATGCTAAAACTAGATGGGGAGGCATTTTCGATATGCTACAGCACTTCAACAAGAACGAAGAATTCTACAAAGATCTTGCCTTCAAAGATCGCTTTGTGCCTTCTTCTTGACGTGGATCAAGGCAGTGATGGAGGTCAATAAAATAACCTCAAACAGATTTGCAGAACCTTTATCCACATCGCCTACTAGGCGGCTAAAACAATTGAAAGATAACATGGTATTCAAATATGCACTACTTATCGACCCTCGTTTCAACTACCTTCACTCAACAATATTTTCTGCAGATGAGAAGGAAGAAGTTCGGGTAAGTTTACTCTTTTGAATATCAAACATTTCTCTGATGTGATCGATTTTATAGGCCTTTATCATCGCTACGTGGGAGTGGATTAAACGGTTGAAAGCACGCAATACCGAGCAGGCTACACAGTCAGCATCAGCGCCAACAATACTTTCTTGCAATGATCTAGATGCCTGACCAGCATGTTTGGTGGGTCCCTTCCTGAACACGGATTGCCGCTGAAAACTGACGACTTGTTTGTTCGACAGCTCAACGAATTGGATTTGGAAAATCATCAAAACCACTCGTTCGATGTGTGGAAACATTGGTTTTCTCGCAAGAATACTCATCAAGAGTTGCATGAGGTTGCTATGATCCTCCAGACAGTTCCTTCCAATCAAGAGTCCATCGAACGAGCCTTCAGCGCACTTGGATTAGTGTTGTCAGACAAGCGCAAGAAGTTTTCCGATGACACGCTGGATAATATTCTGTTTACTAAGCTTAATAAGGAACTGTTCGATAAAACCCTTCCAGGATTGTACAACTGGTTGGATGAAAATTTCCAAGAGCTTTCATAAACACCGAGCTTTCATCATTTTTTTTTAATTGATCAGTTTCTCCAAACGCATTTAATTTTTGATCGAACTGAATTTTGCTTTTATTGCATTTTTCCTTAATTATTCCATCGTTTCAATACCACATGAACCTGTTTTTATTTTGAATCAAACTGATTTCATATCTTCAATTATTCTGATTTAACTATGTCCAGAGAATCTTGCATCGTATCATTAGAAGAAAGAAAACCCTAAACTGGTTTTGTAGAAGAGAAGTGGGTATTAAGACGGATTAATTTTTCATCACAAATGTTCAAAACAGAGGCAGGAACAATTATAATGCACGGACCGTCTTATTCTGCTAGGCCGTCTCACACCATCCTCGCCTACTGTGCAATAATGATACATAGAGACGTCTCAGCCACTATTAATTCTACTATATCATACATCTACTTCTACAATTACATAAAGGGCGATACGATCAAAATTTGGTCAATATCAACTTGACGTATTTCTTTCAATTTTGCATTTAAAAAACCTGAACACCCCTCATTTTGAAGGTGTGTGTGTAGAATGTTGCTCCTATTTTGATTTTGGAATTCACTCTTCAGTTGTCAAAATGCCGTCCAAGCAAGAAGAGCAGCGTATCAAAATTTTGCTCGCGCATCGCGAATATCCGAGCTACTCGCACGCAAAGTTGGCAAAATCGCTAAAAGTTGCCAAATCAACCGTTACAAATGTAATTAAAGTGTTTGGGGAACGTTTGTCGACAGCCAGGAAGTCTGGATCGGGGGGAAATCGAAAACCGGAAGCCGCTGAGACGACAAAGAGAGTTGCCGGTAGTTTCAAGCGAAACCCTAACCTATCTCTCCGAGATGCCGCAAATAAGCTGGGTGTATCGTCTACAACCGTGCATCGAGCCAAAAAACGAGCCGGACTATCGACTTACAAGAAGGTAGTGACTCCAAATCGCGATGATAAACAAAATACGACGGCCAAAGCGCGATCCCGGAGGCTGTACACGACGATGCTGACGAAGTTTGACTGCGTGGTAATGGACGACGAAACCTACGTCAAAGCCGACTACAAGCAGCTTCCGGGACAGGAGTTTTATACGGCAAAAGGAAGGGGAAAGGTAGCAGATATTTTCAAGCACACGAAACTGTCAAAGTTCGCAAAGAAATATCTGGTTTGGCAAGCCATCTGTACCTGTGGCTTGAAAAGCAGCATTTTCATAGCTTCCGGGACTGTCAACCAAGAAATTTACGTGAAAGAGTGTTTGAATAAACGTCTGCTGCCTTTCCTGAAGAAACACGGTTGTTCCGTACTGTTTTGGCTGGATTTGGCATCTTGCCATTACGGTAAAAAAGCCATGGAGTGGTGCGCCGCCAACAACGTGCAGGTGGTTCCCAAGGACAAGAACCCTCCCAACACGCCAGAGCTCCGCCCAATTGAGAAATACTGGGCTATTGTCAAGCGGAACCTAAAGAAGACCAAAAAAACTGCTAAGGACGAGCAGCAGTTCAAGGCAAACTGGCTTTCTGCGGCGAAGAAGGTGGACAAGGTGGCTGTACAAAATCTGATGGCAGGGGTCAAGCGTAAGGCCCGGCAATTCGGATTTGGAAAAGCGGAAGCCTAACTGAATATTTTTCCTGAATTTTATACTAATTGAACTTGAAAAAGAAATTTAATTTGATTTTTTAAATAAACGATTTCACCGATTTACACGCGTTTTCCCTTGACCAAATTTTGACCGTATCACCCTTTAAATGATTTGAACCAATTAACTGAAAAAAAATTCCAAAGGCATAATATTCAATGCAATTTGACTATCAACATAGTCTTTCCGATGTATTTTGACCAAACTTCTTACAATGGTAATTCTAATAAAAAGCCACAGTAAAATAACATATTCCATTTGATCTGTCATTCCAATAGGACGATCGGGAAGTTTATTAGACAGAGATGAAACACAAACGTAAGTTCGATCTTCAGGTAGGAACGCAAACTTCTTTTTTTGATTGACAGTAGTGAACTGCTAGATGAACAAGCAGTTGTGGTCATACACAAATACGAATGATGACACTGACTGAAATTGGATGCACGAATTCACCAAAAGTGTTAACACTTCTCAAGGCTAGTTCCAGGCATCTTCGACAAACAGCTTGTGAAAGGAAGTGGGCGAAGATTTTCTGGATTACATCCTGTCCTTGCCATATAAACATCGAGGAGGCTCTGCCCGCGATCGGTTGACTTTTCAAGGAGCTGTTAAATGTTTTCGTTTTTGATGCGAATTTGATTTTTCAGTAATGATTTTTAGTACTGATTTTGAAATATTTTGTTTGGTAAATGAAACGCTTTCATGCTGAAAGGCTGACTCGAGACAAAGCGGGTTTAATAATAATAATTTAAAAAAATAACAGTGTGACGGTCAAAAATCTTCCTCGCGATTGAAAAGACGATTGATGTTCCACGGTTATGGTCAAAATGGTGTTCATATTGGTCAAAACCAAAAAGTGGTCTCTTGTTAGGTGCGGAGAAACTTCCAATTTTGTTTTCCCCCCATTGAGTTCTTGCAAGGACAACCAGGATTAGTTGGTAAGGTATTTTCCAGTTAGATTTTGTAGAAAAATTTCAACAATTTTGGTCAAATTAACATGTAAAAGTGAGTACCTAGATACGCCTAGTCTAGCAGATTTGCTGCTATAGAGAGAGACAAAATGTTAACGTTAATTGTAATTGAAATAAAATTTGGAAATAAATATTACGATTCCTTCTTACTGAAAAAGTAATAACTATATTTTTTATTATATTATCAATTTATATGATTAAAAGTATATTTCGCATAACAAACAATACAAATATCTGAAACATTTGGCAGTAATAATAATTCTCCAGATTTGTAGAATGTTTTGTGAGTTGAATATGTGAGTTTATAGATAATAGAGAAAACTCAATTAAATTGCTGATTGCTGATACAGGCCAGCTGTCATCCACAGTAAAAATAACGTGGAAAAGATAAATTGGGTCGCCAAACTATGCTTCAAATAAATCGTATAACTTTGGAATGAGCGAGAAGTGGCATTTTTAGACCCGAAACAATAATACTGAGCATAAAAAAAACTGAGGTTATGCGGGGAATAACTTGTTAAACTAGTTAAGAAGGCATTTCATCATTGGTCATCGATGCAACGGTTGACTGGTAAATCTGAAGAATCTCTGACTGTTAAAATAAACAAAAATAAACTATGAACCGTTTCAATATTATTTAAAATTTTAATCAACTAAACCGCAATATTATTTAATTACATGATTCCAAAAACATTTAAATTAAACAGAAAAAAAAACATTAAATCCAAAGAAAAATAAACTTTCATTCTCATGAAAAATATTTCATTATAAAATTGAACATCGTAAAGAAAATCCTGAAAAATAGATCGAATCATGTTTCTGTGCTTCAAAACCTGTACTGTATAATCACAACCTATTAATGAAAACTTATCAATAAAAATCAAATCTACTCTACATCGAAGGCCCACTGACATCAACTGATCATTTTCCGATCAAGCCCACCCTGCCTGCAATCACAAAAGGAAACGCAGTGACGTCGCTCAAGCTCTGCAGAGCAACGCAAACAAAACCATATGATAATCAGTTATACATTCTGAGACATCGGGAGGTGAGAAAATGCAAAAAGAAAACCGAAGAAATCAACTCAACAACAACAACAACAGAAAAAACAACATTACTTACCGGTTGTGGCGGGATCGCATTCTGTGCATCGAAGTCCAACAGGCCGTTGTTGCATAAGTCCGGTGATACGCAAACGTAGGAGTTGTCCGGACACTGGGTCGGTGGTGGCGTTGGGAGAATCTTACAACACTGCTCGGTGGCTGAGTTGCAGTTCTGTGCGGAAAAGAAGGAGGAGGAGTAAATTAATGGAAAAGGTTATAAATAAAACAACAACGCCTCGATAGTTTATCGAGAGATGATATATTCCTAGACCATGAGCGAGTTTGAGCGTCCTTTGTGAAATCTTCGAGTAGCGCCAAATGGTAACCCTGTCCTAGGTCGGTAGATCCGTCGGTCGGTAAATCGATTGACTTCAGCTGATATGGGCTTGAATGCCAAATGTAGGTCACATGTGTGAATCTCACTTTCTGCCTGCCTGTCCATATATCATTCCTTGGAACGAGGCCGATGAGGAGTTCACTGAAGGAACACTACAGCAAGGAAGTTTTCAATGCCGCAGAAGGCCATCATTGCTCTTCGTCCGGTGAATTTTAATCAGATAGGTAAAAAGTAAAACCCCTCAAACCAGTTCTCACTCAAGCCGAGAGCGTGAATTCTGCGACAAAACAGAAAGCGTCATT
This sequence comes from Aedes koreicus, assembly GCA_024533555.2. Taxonomy (NCBI): domain Eukaryota; kingdom Metazoa; phylum Arthropoda; class Insecta; order Diptera; family Culicidae; genus Aedes; species Aedes koreicus. The sequence goes on along the minus strand of JAHHFK020005062.1, from coordinate 207,831 downwards.
GTTTACAGGGTATATTTTCGCCAAACCTGTAAAAAATCTATACCAACGAATAGATTTCACGCAGCCAGGTGCAAGTTCGTGCGCACAGGAAGAATCACTCAAAATTGGAATTAATTTATGCGCAAACACTAAACAAATCTACGACACGTTGTCGCTCGGATGAGGCAATCTGCATTCTTCTGTGTGGAGTGGCCTAATGGTAATATTATTCTCATTCCTCCACCCATAGCTAGAGCATCAATTGATGAATGTTAATTTTGTTCTTGAAAAATAAATCATCCCCCAAAAGGCATTGACGTAGAGATCTACGACTTATGCTGCAAAGATGGCCCGCGTGGCGATGATGTGAATACGTGAAGAAACCGGTTTATTTTGTGACTAAAGAAAATGAGCGAAAATGAGTGGTTTTATTTTTGACTTTTGCAAATTGATCATGGTATTTTCGATATCTAACAAGGTGATTGAGTGTCATCCATCAGAATCCGTATCCGTCGATAATCGTCCAATAGCAGCAATAAAACCTAAGTCCCCCATTCGTATTCCTATAATTGGCAATAGAAAATAAAAGGAACTGTTGTATTTAACGAGATATGACTATAAAATCTCGATTATCATATTTTGCGGAAAGATTTCAATAGCCCATGTGCTTGTTGGGATTGATGAGATAATAATTAATGGAAATGACTGAAATTTACCCTTGAAACTTAAAAAAAAATTTTTATTTTATTTTGAAAAGCATCCTAACGAGCATCAACAGTGATTGAACAGGATGTTTGACAGATTTGATTAGAAATTTATTGAAGTTAATAAACATAATTATCTGTTCAAGTGACGAAGGTGATAAAAACTTTAGAGATATTTCAAAACGTTTTGATGACGAAACCTAACTGCCTTAATGCAAGAATTTGACAAATAATGTTATGTGCTTACCTCTGTTTTAATCTATCGATCTCATTTGGTTCAATGTTTTGATTTTCTGGGCATCCATGACACCATGGGAACCTGCTTCGGAGTGACCGATCCAAGATCAAGTTATCGGATTTGTCAAACGGAAATCACACACATCCTGTGTATCATGCAGTGAATTGCACAGTGTGTCTCACAATAGGTGTCACCTTTTTTCAGTCTTGGTTTATTTCAGCTGGGTAATTTGAACAGCGGAATTGATTATACCCGTTTTGAGTGTATTCTTTTGACAGCTTATCGCTGAAGATAAATAAGCGATTCCGTTTGTTTATATTTATCAGCTACCATGGAAGCCATACGGGAGCAAGTTCTAAAATTACATTTGCAAAAGCTTAGACCGTGTCAGATATTCAATAGCCTTAAGCAGTTCGGAGTGAGTAAGCGTTTTGTTTTTCGTACTTTGAAACGGTTCAAGGAAACTGGAAATGTCCATATTCAACACAAAGGAGGTGCCAGACGAACTGCCAGAACGAAGAAAAAGATCAAATGTGTGAGGGAGCGAATAAGACGTAATCCGGCCGTATCTGGCCGTAAATTGAGCAAATGTCAATTTCAAATGACCATGGCTTCAATGAACATAATCTGGCATGCAAGCCGTACAAGAAACAACGGGTTCACGGGTTGACGGAGCGTCAAAAGCAAGCCAGGGTCCAAAGAAGCAGAAATCTTTTGGTTCGGCACGGTGACTGCGAGATTTTATTTTCGGATGAAAAGTTCTTCCTCCTTCAGGACAGTCATAATCAACAAAATGATCGTGTGTATGGCAAAAGTCTTGCCAATATTCCAAGAGATAAACTAGCTGTAGAACGCTATCAGAATGTATCGAAAATCATGGTATGGGGCGCCGTTTCACGAAAAGGAAAACTTCCTCTTCTTTTCATAGAAGCTAACGTAAAAATCAACACTGAATATTACATCGAGCAGGTTTTGAAGAAGCATCTGCTTCCTCATACTTCAACGCTGTATGTGAATACACCATTTTGTTTCCACAAGGAATTAACTCCAGCTCACAAGGCAAAGAAGACACAAGCGTGGTGCGCGGAAAATTTGCCCGCTTTCATCACAAGCGAAGAATGGCCTACATCTTCACCGGATCTCAATCCACTTGCCTACTTTGTTTGGGATTATATGCTTCAACATATAGGCCCTACGAAAGGCCTTACTTTAGATCGATTCAAGAAACATTTGGTTGATATTTGGGACCAAATTCTTCCGGAAATCGTGCGTGCCAGCTGCGATGGGTTTACAAAGCGTTTGCGCAAAGTTATCAAGGAAAAGGGCGAGAGATTCGAATTGAATTAATATGCTTTATTTCTATAGCATGTATCTTTCAAATGAAAAATAAATGCTTTGATTTGGTTGATCTGTTTTGCTGTAATCCCATTTTGTTTTAGTGACACCTATTGTGAGACACCCTGTAGTATCATTAATACTGAGTTTCTATTGAAATTTTTTATAAGTATCCCATTTTTGGGACATGGTTCCAGAAATCCGGATTTTCCGGAGACGGATGATTTCCATCATCACCGATGGACAATTTTTAGACAATTTTGAAAAAGAGGCTGATTTCTTGAATCCGAAGATTGCTATTTAAAAGATCGGATCGATATTTAATAATTTCCAAAGTAACACACAAAACAGCAATTTATAATCGCTGAACGCTTATTTACGTGTCGGGAATAAAAGGAAAAATCAATGTTAAACAAGCTATTTAAAATTGGTTCACTGGTGTGGAACCCCTTGGTCCGAAGTACACCTTGCAGCCTGCACCTTGCAATGCATTCTTGCGCTTTTCGGTACTAGAATCTTTGGTTTTGTTTTGGTTCGAGTTTTATTTTGACAGAATATTTGAGAATGTGTTTGTGTGAGTTACGTTATTAGGAGCGAATCATTAAGCAAGGAACCGAGCTAGGGACCGATATGCTGCTACTTCCTGAGCCAAAAAATATATCCATTTTCTTTATGACTATGCAGCCGCTAATTGAAGTGTCTACGGAATCATTTTCAAGTGACTGCTAATTTGCTGTAGTTTTGACGAAAAATAGCTGAACCCCGATGACGGACATAAACAGGCGGTTTAACGTGTGACAACGGCAAAGGAGAAGAAAAACAACATTCGTACCCTTTAAACGTTATACACGTTGCCATAAAGTGATTTGCCCTTTGATTGATTGATCAAAATTTGGCCAAACAGTAATGTGTGTGATTCGATCAAAGTTTTTATTAAAAAATCAAATTCTTTTCCTTTTTCAAGTTCAGTTAATACAGAATACATGAGAAATATTCAGCTAAGCTTCGTTTAACACCTGCCATAAGATTTTGTACAGTCTCCTTGTCCACTTTATTCGCCGCAGAACGCCAGTTTGCCTTGAAATGTTTCTTGTTCACAACAGCTTTTTGAGTCTTCTTAAGGTTTCGCTTAACGATGGCCCAATATTGTTCAATTGGGCGGAGCTCTGGCGTGTTGGGAGGGTTCTTGTCCTTGGACTCGAACGTTGTTGGCAGCATACCACTCCATGGCCTTTTTCCATAATGGCAAATCCAGCCAAAATAGAACGGAACAATTGTGTCGCTTCAGGAAAGGCAGTAGACGTTTTTGTAGGCACTCGCTCAGATAAATTTCCTGGTTGACGGTTCCGGTCGCAATGTAAACGTTGCTCTTCAAGTCACAGGTACAGATGGCTTGCCACACCAGATATTTCTTCGCGAACTTTGACAGTTTAATGTGCTTGAAAATATCTGCCACCTTTCCCCGTCAGGTTGCCGTATAAATTCCTGTTTAGGAAACTGTTTAAAGTCTGCCTTCACGTAAGTTTCATCGTCCTGTACCACGCAATCAAACTTCGTCAGCATCTTCGTATACAACTTTTTTTTTAATGTACGATTAAAGGAAATGCATCAAGTTTATGCAGACCAAATTTTGATCGAAACACCCTTTGATACGCTCAAAAACGTTTTTTAAGTGTTTTTTAAAAAAAAAAGTGAAGGTGAGTCAACAACTATCAAATCTCGAGGCGCAGGTGGCACCATCAACATACGATTCACCAAAACTAATTTTAAAACGGCAGTAACAGAAATGTACACACGGAGGGCACTCCAGCTTGGATGTCTGTTCTCTGTGGTACCAGCACATCGGTCCCAAACTTAATGATTCACCCCTAATAACGTAACTCACACAAATACACCTTCAAATATTCTATCAAAATAGCGAATCAAAACAAAAACAAATATTCTATTACCGAAAAGCGCAAGAATGTATAGTAAGGTTCAGGCTGCTAGAACCCCTTTGGACTAAGGGGTTCTACAACAGTGAATCAATTTCAAATCGCTAGTTTCATATTGATTGTTGGTTTTACTTTGGTTTTTTAGTCATTACGCAAATAAAACCCGCTCATTTTGAACTAATGAAAAATTGCTATCTTGATCATTTACCCAGACTCTGGGTGGATTCCACTCATCGTGTTAAAACGAGTTTACTCATTTTTTGACAACTCTATACAGCTTTCACAAATAAGTACAATGTACTCAGTCACTGAAATGTGAATGGATAGCGTTTAAAATTCTGGTGCCAAACACTTTATTTATCGTGCAGCATATTATCAACTCAAAATATGAAACTAGCGATTTAAAATTGACTAACTGCTCTAGAACCCCATTGGTTCCAAGCACACCATAGAGTACCCCATTCTTTCCCATTACGTTTCTAGAATCTTTGTGTTTGTTTTAATTCACTGTATTACTGGACAAAATATTCGAGGAGTTATTCGTTGGTAGTTGAGATTTGAGGGGTGATTTGTTAAGCTTGGGACCGATGCGCTAGTTCTCCCGGAGCCAAACAAAATATATTCCCTTTATGACCATCCAGCCCTGGATATTATCTGGCTCAAACTGACATGAAGCAGTGGAATAGTGAAACATTTACTACACAGTATTCTTTGGTTATCAAAACCAGAAAGACTTCCGGAGGGAAGCCACAAGAACAACACTTGAAGCAATGTCACTTGATAAGGAGGCTGGCAGATGATTGCCGTTGCCAAAGAAATCTGAACGTGATTTGGCTGAGAGTAATAATGGGCCAAAGGCGAATTCGTAATCTATCTGTTGAAGAAGTTGGATGATTCGAATAGAGATGCAACCTATTCCAGCTACTTCATGGGAGACAGCAGCAGACTAAAAGCGCGATTTCCATAGCGGTTCCGAGGCAACACATTGGAGGTCATATTCCGACTACCGCAGATACCTCTGTCTCCCAATACTCAACAACACATACAAAACTATCAGCCTTTAGCGAACAAACTTCCTTTGAATGACACCGCATATTTGTTTTCACGCTTCGACAACCTCTTTTCCAATCTGGTCAGCAAATGCTTCAATCGTCAACAGCAATTAAACAGCCAAATCGTTCCTTCACTTGATGACCAGCAATCATAGAACAACATTCAAAGCAGTTTCCGTCATCCAACGGATGCGCTTTCCATAATTATCAATCAACCAAAACCCCACTCGTCGGAAAGGTCTAGGCTCTTCTACACGATCACCACAAATCACCCGTCCCATTTGCTATCTCGAAAGGAACATAATTTAAGCTCTTATGTTTCCTTAATAATTCCACTAATAAACCGCATAGCTGCAGCATGTACAATCACTGTTTACACCCTTCTGCCCCCCTTCCCGTTTCTTCTCCCGCTGTCATTAAATAAACATTTTAAACAATTATTTAACATAAGTACGCATATAAATTGAGCATGCATGGTTTGAATACTCAAGCAAGCGAGCAGTAGCCGCACACGGAGGCCCATCACAGTTTCGATGGAACATGGGCAACACGTTGATCATCAACGGCGACGGAGGTCCACCATCCCAGCTGATACAATCGCTATTTTAAACGAAACAGAATCTGATAGCGCACATGCAAACCAACCAACCAACCAACCAACCAACCACGACGGTGGCGGCGTCGCGAAAAATGAGCATATAAAGATGATATTTGTTGCACCTTCCGCCACACGACAACCGCCCACCCTGCGGTTGATTCTTGTAGCAAAAAAAAAAATGTATTCACTTAACAAATGATTTAAAAGCGATTGCAAATGGCAACCCGTGTTTAACCTTTGCCGATGACCCGCTTCTTATCGCGAGGGTTCTTGCTGCAAATTAGCCAGGCGCCAGGCACCCCATCGGAGCCGACCAGCAGTTAAACCATGCGCATGCACCAGCGGGTGCGCGGTAGGTCGATTCTAGTCTTGCGGGACATGGCGAATCGGTTCTTGCAAGGTCCGAGACGACACGATGATGTACCTACGAACATGAAGATGTACGCTGCCGTTCCCTGCGGGAGACCGTAGAAACCTGTGCGGGCTACCGAAACCGGCCGCGTTCGTTATAGGTTAATGTATGTAAGAAGATGTCGAACCGATACAAGTTGGAAGTGGGTGAAATGCATCAACACTCGATCGATGGAGGGATTGTGAAATGAGTTTTGTTTTGCTTATTTTTATGTAGACTCTTTTTTTTTGGAGATGAGCTTGAAAATATGCTTAAAAAACATCACGGAAAGGGGATTGGTTTGAGCGTTAATGAGAAGTCGGTTATCTGTCGTTCGATGTTCGACATTTCTGCCTCAATCAATTGGAATCGTGTCTACCAATCAAAAAGTAAAACCAAATTCAATTTTCCTCAGCACTCCTCATCAAAATTTCATCACCCACACCAAAAAACACTACACATTTCCATATTCAATATAAAAATTATATTATAAATATCAATAATAATAACAAAACCACACCCCCCCATACCCCTACAAAAAAAAAACCACAACACAAAAAAACCCCCGAAACCCAAACAAAAACATTTTTTTTCCCCCCCCAAACATAAAAAATTGTTTTCTCACACACACTCTATATATTAAAACAAATGACACATCGAAGTTTCATGTTTTGTTTATTTTAAACATATTAATGATAAAAAAAAACGCACATAAGGTCTGTTTCCACATTAATCCGGACACCTTCAAATCATTGTAACTTTTGAAATATTGCTCGTAGGAATGAAATATTTCACTGTGGTATAGCTGAGAGTCTATGATGAAAATGACTATGATTGATGTTTACATTTCATGTTTAATTTTCAAGATGGCGACGAAAGAAAAACAAGTGCGTGAGAGAATTTTTTACGGGCGTACGGCAAATCCTGACTTGCCAATACGGGACCTTGCAAAAACATTGGATTTGCCTAAATCCACTGTTCACGATGTGCTCAAATCAGTTTCGGAACGTTTGACGGTGGAGAGGAAACCGAGAAGTGACAAAAAAATTGCACGCGCTGATCCTGTCATGGACCGAAAGGTGAAAAGGATATTAACAAAAACCTAAATCTCTCCATTCGAACGGTGGCTCGTAAAATAGGGATGTCACCTGGTTTTGTCCAAAAATCAAAACAACGTTTGGGACTTAAGTCGTATAAAGTAAAAACAGTTCCAAATCGCTACGACAAACAGAACTTTGCAGCAAAATCACGGGCTCGACGTTTGTACTGCGAATATTTGAAGAAGTTTTCATGCGTTGTTATGGACGATGAAACTTATGTCCTGGAGGATTTCAAGCAGCTTCCAGGGCTGGCTTTTTATTCTGCTATGGCCAGAAATGCTACAGCTGAGCATTTCAGAACGAAGAAGGCATCGAAATTTCCCAAAAAATACCTTGTGTGGCAAGCAATTTGCACGTGTGGCAAAAAGAGTAAATCTTTCGTCACTACAGGCACAATCAACAAGGAGATCTATCAGAAAGAGTGTCTGCAGAAGCGATTGCTACCCTTCATCAAAAGTCACAAAGAAAAACCTTTGTTCTGGCCCGATTTGGCATCATGCCACTATGCTAAAACTGTGATGGAGTGGTACCAAGCAAATCAAGTGAACATTGTACCAAAAACCTCAAACCCGCCAAATTTCCCAGAGCTACGACCAATCGAGAGATATTGGGCTCTGATGAAACGTTAGCTTTCTGGAAAGAAGCAAGGAAAGACATCAAACACTTCCAGCAAATTTGGACAAAGGCGGCTTCTACGATTTCTGAAGAGTCTGTACAACCCCTAAAGGACGGAGTTAAGCGCAAAGTTCGAAAATTTTATGCAAATACCGAATAACTATGTTTTGTCTTCACGAATTGTTAAAACACATCCCATGAATCTGAAATAAACAACTACGACGGAAATATAATGCAAAATTTATGATTTATTCATGTTTTAAGGTGTCCGGATTATTGCAGATACAGACCTTATCGAATAAGAATGAATTATTATTGTTTTCAAATAAATTTTTGTTTTTCCCGGTTCGTTTTTTTTTTTATTTATTTCTTGAATCTGGGTTTTTTTTGTTTTTGGTTTGGGCTTGACTCCTACCGGGTCCCGGCATTGAGCAAAACACCTAACCTAATAATGGGCCCATGCGCTTATCGCGTGCCGCGCCTGCCCTCCGCGTCCTTTTCTGGTAGAAAGATTGACCATTCAATCGCCCCCCCCTGCCGGGTGTTTTTGTGATTATCACGCTCTTTGATAGTGATTCACACATTTTTTTGTGTGCGCGCGACACGTTTTCTATTTATTATTTTTTTGTTTCAAGTTGAATATCGATATTTTAAATAATATGGCGAAATTTATTCCGTGTAAATTGTTTGGGTTGGGGCCCTGCGAGGTCCTTTCCCTTTTATTATCATCTTATCGGGTTTTTTCAGCACAAATTTTGAGTGAAAAGCGAAAGATTGAAGCGGTTGAGCGGTTTTTCGGCGATATTTGGAACAAGTGAAATTATTTTTGATTTTTTTTTCTGTACATTATTCATGTTAAGTTGCTTAATACTAGTAGTGTAAATATTGGATCAAGTGTTTTTGATTTTTAATCAGAGTAAGACCTGAGAGAAACATATAAGTTTAGTTGAAAAGAGTAAAGAAAAAAAATAACAAAATGCGTTGTTTGATTAAACAATGTTTGTGAAATCTTAATGATTAGATACAAATCATATACATTGAATCACAGTTTAAAGAAATCGTTTTGTGAATCCAGCGTAATAACTCCGACTTAAAGTATCTCATATAATTCTCGAGACAAATCGATTTTCGGAAGTAGATTTTCTAGATTTTGACTGGTACGAATATATCTTGTTTATAAATACCTAGTTAAAAAAAGAAGCTCTGCAACACTTAATGAAAAACCGTTGATATGACTTAATCTGTTACATGGAATGACGTTACATTTTACAAAATAATAAAATATTCTCTACACACACTTTGCCTCCCATACGTTATTTCGCTTTCAGATATATACAAACGGCTATAAAACACATATTCAAAAATAATGTACTTCATGTTTGAACGATCCCTTGAAACTCTTGCCCAGTTGCTGATTGACCGCTCCCCTTAGGAAACGCTAATCGGCTCCCCCTTCCCCTTTGAAGCAATTCAAAATTGTGTACAGATTGTCTCACTTAATACCTCTCCCTCCCTTCAGTGCGTGATTTAATTTATGTACGACACACTTTTATGTTTCCACTGGTTCCGTGTTCAAGCGTGAAATGTAACAAACTTTGCATTAACATTTTTTATCGCAAACAATATGTCATATCCGCATTCTACCTTTTCTAGAAGATACGCTAGACTTTTTTTTCGGTTTGACACGTTTGACAGCTGCACCGGACCAAATTTTTGAGTTTCAGTGACAATGTACTAGACGTGTCAAGTTGTTCCCGGGTTCATCATGATTGACTAATCGCTAATGCAAATGTAGAGAAGAAGTGGACGTTAACTATTTATAAGGTACAGTAGGGTCTCCTATAGGAGAAACTATACTATAGTATGGTAGGTTGTTCCATCGTCCCACCATAATTTCTCGGTTGTCTTGCAGCCAATTACGCTGATTTTGGGTAGGTAACATGTTTAAGGTAGACCCTATATAGAAATACAAAAATCAGCTCGATTGATTGCCAGGATACTTGGTATCACTCACCGTTTTATAAAAGACTTGATTTTTCTAGGCTGATGTATTATTTTGTGATTTTCTTTTTCTGTAGTGCTATACAGGTAATGGCCCAAACACAATGATAACGAAAGCTGAACGGCAACGGCAACGGAAAAGCCATTTCTGAGTAAGCCTGTTTGTCGGAAAGAAAACAGGCTACATTCAAGTCGATTCTAACTAAACATATCGAAGTCATTTGCAACAACTGTCAAACTTGCCGTTTGCCGTTCCGTTTCCGTTTTCATTGTGTTTGGACGGTAACACTTTAAATGAATTTAGCTTGATCCTGTTTTTAATCTTTGACAAGTGATTTATCTTTTGAGGATCGACGCAGGCTGTGCTTTGAAAGTAACCCGTTTTGCAGCTGCGTAAATAATCATATGTTTTGATGTCCATTCTCGAGTTGTTAATGCTGATATGACCTAATCTAATATATTATCATTAAGGCTAAATAAACCCTTAAATTAATAAAAGAGATAACCAATAAACACTCGTTTTATTATCACAAAATTAAAATAGATTTTTTATCATTTGGCTCATCTTGATAACAAATTAATTGGTGTGAGCAAATTCATGGAAATTAATGATCATGAATATAATGAATATGATATGAACATGATACAAGCTTCGTACGATGAGTCTTTTAAAACTGAAAACAGATAATAACAAAACTAGGCAAAGTTGATAACACAATTTGTTATGTGATTCAGCTATGCCCAAAATGATGCCTGGGATAACATAACTTGTTACTTTTATGAAACCGATTTCTTATTTTACTTTGCTAAAGAAATATCCGCTGAGCAGCTCACGCATATACCTGCAAGTGTAAATAGAACAGTTTTACTAGTGTTTGGTAAGCCCATTTTATGATATCCACCAACGCTGTCGAATACATTGAAACCCCTACAAAACTCAAATTTTGTATCTGCATGCGTTTCAAAAAATATATTGAAGAATTTTTGTGGAAACCCAAACAGGAACAAACAGGGCAATTAATCATAAAGGTATCAACTTCAACAGAATCTCATTAGCATACTATACAACTGCTCCAAAAACTGGTTATATAACTTGTAAAGATGCTAACGATCATACGCACGAATATGACATTTTCAAACTTTCATGATTCACATGGAAATAAGTTCAACTTGTTTTGGATCTTCAAAAATTTGCATTATATTGACTCTTGAAAATAATTAACATCGAATCCAGCAGGTTTATGAATAACATGCGTCATAAATCAAACAAAAAACCAAAACCGTAAGTCTCGCGCTAAAATAGAATCTAACCTGGCCTTTGCTGTTGTTCTCTTTTTTTTTTTTTTAAAACACTCATCCCCAAAATTAATCACGATCGGCTACTATTGAACTACCCGGTACGCTCATCCGAAGCCAATCACATAAACTCCAATCCCCGTGTCCTCCACTCATGTCGATTAAGCGAACATAAATTGTCAACATCATGCAGTGTCTTGCCGTGGCCCGGTGAACTCACCCTCTCGGAGCACTTGTCATTCCTAACCCCGAAGGCATCCAAACCACCGACCACCGTCTGTCAAAACCACCCAATTCAAGTGAACAGGTTAAACCGAACCGAAAATGGTCATCTATCTGTGCGGAGTGTGGAGATAGATGTCGGCGATATTCTTCCCTGAGGCCATACGTGCAGCCAGACGCAGTTTCGCGGCAATAAACATGTGCAAAAAGTTACCACCTCCCGGCCCGTCCAACGGCGTCTGAGGTCACACAATGCGAGCACGATGCAATCGAACACCACGGCTCTGCCGACTTGAATTTTATTAGTTTTGAAGTGTCGTCAATGAAGTCAACGAACGTTGCACAGTCGAAGGGTGTACTGTGCAAGCAAATGACTTTTCTTCCACATTCCAACGGAGTTGAAACGACCTTTGCTGTTGGGATGCCTACCATTCATCACTTCATGTAGCTTTTAGTTTGCTCGGCAGAATGTCAACCCAGTCGATATAATCCGGTCGCATTAATCAATTTTCCAACGCTACGACAATCGACAATAAAAGTCATCGCCGTAGATCCCAAAGAGGTCCAATCTCGCTCGTTGCATGGTTGTCTGGTTTATCAGGAAGCCTTACCTGGTTATTGGTGTTGAATAGATTCAGTTGACTTTCTTGCACCAGTCCGTTGACGCAGTACTCATTTGGTGTGCAAATTTTGTTCGGTTCGTAGCATGGAACCGTTTGCGGGACGGGATAGTCGTAGCCATGCGATGTAACGGTGGTCTTCTTGAAGAACGGCTGCACGTTGACGCCACTGGTAATGGTGTGTGTGCTGATTCCGGCACCAGAGTTCTCCTGGTGGCGTGTGACAGTGGAACCTCCAATTCCAGATGCTAAATTTGTGAAAATTAAGGGATTAGAAATGTTGAAACGTTATGGTGTTGGGAAGGTAGTAAATGAAAGCAAAGCCTTTAGAGGAAAGCTTGAATTACTTGGCGAGATAGGAGGCTGCCCTTGGTCGGTTCTTGTACCGGTTACATCGGTTCTGCTAGTTCCGAAGGTAGAAGTTGTAGCTGTGTTAGTATTAGTTTGGAAAGTTCTAGGAGGAGGCGGCGGCGGCGGTGGCTGCTGCTGCTGCGTATTTGTAATGGTAGTAGCCGTATTAGTATTTCTAGAGATAGTAGTAGCTGTATTAGTATTAGAGTAAACAGGTGGTGGCGGAGCTGGACCGGGCACTGGAGCTATACCGGTTGTAGATGTTGCGGTAGTTTTGCGGAATGTACTTGTCGTTGTTACACCACCGGAAATACCCGGTTGTCCAGGTGGTGGACCTCCTTGAGAGGTAACCTGATTGGTGGCCGTTACGGTGTTGGTCCTTGCACCACCGGCAACGATGTTTGTACCTACTGTTTGCGTATTCGTATTTTGACCGAATTGATTTGCTTGCCCTTGCACACCGGAAGTTCTGGTGGTGGCTGTCGAGGTTCTTGAGATGGTGGTTCCAAAACCACTGATGCCTCCCACGCCTTGGCTTGCGATACCTTGACCTGCAACGCCTTGACCTGCAACGCCTTGGCCCACAACGCCTTGACCCGCAACGCCTTGGCCCACAACGCCTTGGCCTGCGGTACCGGTCTGTGTACCAATTGTTCTAGATGCGGTAGCCTGAACCGATGTCGTGGTACCACCAGCACCAAACTGACTCGCTTGTCCAGCAGCCTGTCCCGTAGTTTGTCCAGTAGCTCCACCAAAAGTTCTGGAAGCAGTAGCCTGAAAACTGGACTGAGAAGTTCGCGTAGCGCCAAATGCTCCTCCAGCCTGTCCAGCTACTCCTCCAACTTGTCCGGCTGCTGCTCCAGCTTGTCCTGCCTGCCCTGCAGCCCCAGCTGCTCCGACAACCCCAGCAGCGCCATCCTCTCCGGCGCCACCTGCAGCCGGAGGAGTCTGAACGCCACCACCAATTTTAGTAGCCTTGAAAGGAGAGTCCGGCGCAACCCACCAGAAAGTAGTTTGTTTCTTTTGATCATGCGGAATAACATCAGTACCATCACCACCCGGAGCTTGACGTTTGGAAATTAATTTACTTCGGTACTGTGAAGCAGCACGGAAACCCTGACCAACCGAAAGGACTTCCGGCTGATAGTTAAGTTGCGCTGATGTGAGCCCTATACAGAGCAGGCCAACAAAGGCCCTCGTTCGGAGGTTCATCTGTGGAGTAAAAACGAAACAAACAGGTTGTTAGTATTATTATTCGACTACACAACTCGAGCTTATCATCTTATCCGAAAGTTAACGTAAATTCTTGAGTGCTTCTTGTTTCGCACGCTTACACATAATTAGCGGCTTAGACGGGAGAGTCATCAAGTGCAAGAAATCCATTAAACGCTTAGATAATGGGCTTTGCATAGTTTTTCCCACCGTGGATCCAATTCTTCATGCCGACCAACCGACCGGCCTTCGCGAGTGCAAGCGAGCATGTTCATGTGTGATGATGATTTATCGTGCGAAACTGCCATGTCTTGGGGATTTTTGATGTGCTAGCGCAGTAGGCTAACCTTGAACGCAAACCACTTCGTGTGCGATGGATTAAAACCATGTTTTAAAAAAAACAAAAGATCAATCTAATCAAACGGATATTTATCAGCTAATTTGTCATCGTCTGATACGGGTTCACAAATAAATCAGGATTGGAATTAGCGCTCAACCTCCAGGTAGACGCCACGGGCCATTCGAAGGCCTAATTAAGTCGGAATAAAACTAACCCCATAATTTTTCGGAGGAATGTTGTCGGACACCCTCTAATAGAAGCAAATAACTCACGTGAGCCCTTCGACAAGGTCGCGTCTAGGACAGTAACAAATTTGTTTAGAGCTATGTCGTAAACAAAGCGCATCATGTCCGTTGTTTTGAGAACTGAACTGGGACGGCTGAATCTAGTTTTGACACAGGCGTGTTAGGAGGTGTGATAAGGGAGAGAAGCGAAACTGGAGATTTTTATTTCGGGAGCAATACATAAAAAATATCAATTCTATCATAGAAGCTCATTTTGTGAAGCTGCGGATTTTTTACTTATTTAAAGCATTTGACGTAAACATACGTTTTTACTGTTCTCAAAATTAATGTTTGAAATTTTGTTGCTCCAATTATTGATTTCCGTGATCCAGGCACAAATTGCAACAACATGTTTGTATATATCTCGTTGAAAATCAGATGAATGCAGAATGCGTAATTCGTAAAACTTGGCTCTGGCTACTATTTTTTTGCAGCATATCGATTAGTCGAAAGTTAACACCTTAGTATCTGCATAAATTAAGCATCGCTTGTTGTAATGTGACAGAAACAGTAGTAAAATAGAACTTGAAGAATGGTTTTAAGGGGAGGCCTCTGAGAGCAGGCAACCAAATTTGTAATTTATCTAGAATTTCTGAAGGATGCAGAAGAAATCTCTGATAGAAGCTTGAAGAGACATTCTGGAAAAATCAAGAGGCGCTTTCTATGTTGACTACGCCTTGCGGGAAGAAGAAAATCTAGACATTTCAACTATAACAAAAGCAAACAATAACAAAGCAGAAAATTTCACAGAGTATCATTTAAGCAAGTATCAAGTTTGAATCAGTTTTTTTGAATGCAATATTGCAAACAATTTCATTGCTTACGCTTATTTTGACTTGATATTGAACAAATTGAAATTTTACACATCCATTTAAATTCATTATTCACCAAGGCCAAATAACCTTTTGACATTACCAGTATATAACTTAATATGACGTTTATTGATATCAACATTTATACACCTAGTTTTCACTGCCAATAACATCAATGACATTTGATATCAATATACCCTATGTAACGTAGTAAACTGTTTGGAAGAAACATGTAATTTTCTGCGTTATCCAATGAACATATACAGAATGATATATTTGGCATAAGTTTATGGGATATTTCATGTGAAGTTAAACTATATATCGCCTAAATCAAGTCTGTTGTATGAAATTTCGTAATTTATGCTTGCTTTGGCTTGCACTTGAACCAGGAAAATTCTACGCATCTGTTAAAATTCATGATTTTTTCTGTGTGGTTGATTTTTAATGTGTATGAACAGCTAAGCTGGAGAGAACCCCAAATCTCTGAGAAAGATGTGGTGTCTAGTCGATTACAGGATTTCTGGTCGATTTTCTCGGCAGAGATCTACACTTTAAATCTCCAGGAACAAAATTGTTTGCATCTAGCGATAAATCGTTCGTCGACAAAGTGCAAAGAAGTTGCTCCAGCAGCAGCACTGCCAAACATTGGGAGGTTAAGATTTTATATGCAGCCAAACGCAAACATAACTTCATTTGTGGTCTGCATTATTACTAAATGTTTTGACCATTCCCAAATTACTAGTCCATGCTAATACCAAACTATGATTGCGTCAGTCAGTATTTTACCAACAGACTTGATTAAACATCTCAAATCCTGACAAAAACATACATGGAAACTGAAAAGTCATCATTTCAGTCTAACAACTATGCACCTTTCGAAACAAGGCATACAAATTGCCAAGTTATAATGATGGATTTAGTTTTGACGCATTCTGAAGTTGTGGCGGGAAATAAACTCAAGTTATGAAGTTTCGATAACTATGAAATAAAGCCAAAATATTGACGCATTATTGTATATATTTTGAACAAAAATTAACATAAAATGACAGCCTAGGTATTATTGAAGCTGTATGAATGTTTATAATGAGTACTTTTCATGCGGTATTTGGAAGTTTCTACGAAACTTCTTAAAGGGACTGCTTTTATCTCAGTCGACAAAGGTGCAACTAAACAACAACACCATACTAGAGGTGGCTGGGTTTGATTCCCGGTCTGGTCTAAGTATTTTTCGTGATGGAAAATTTCTCGACTCCCTGAGCTTCTTTCTTAGCGTTTCAAGCTTATTGCTTTCGCAATTAGCTTATTGCTTGCTCTCAACTTAGTGTTCTAAATGCCCTTCCAAAGTTATTAATTGAGAGCTTTCGATGCCAGTTACCATTTTTGCATGAGTATGATTGTGTGGCAAGTATCGGATGTGATTGAGCATCGGATATGATTGTACTTGCCACACAACAACACTAATGCAAAAATGGTACCTGGCATCGAAAGCTCCCAATTTATAGCTGTGAAAGTGCATTTAGAACAATAAGTTGAAAGCAATCAATAAGCTAATTTTGAAATAAATAAGCTAAAAACGCTAAAAAAGAAGACTAAACTTCTTGAAAAGGAATGTTCAACTCAGTTTTCAATCAGAAATGATAAAATTTCACCTCATTGGAAATTAAGTGGGATTTGTTCTTCGGTTAAGGTAAGCTTACTGTATTATCCACAGACTCCCACGAAAATTATCTACACAACTACAAATGTAAATCAATCAGCTACATTTGTCATCAGTCTATCCATAAGATATCGAAATGAATACAACTAGTACTACAGATTTCCGGTTAGGTACCAACAAGTTGTTTCGTCATTTCTTATAAAAGAAAAAAGTCACAAATAAATTCATGAACTGAACTTATCCAGAAAATAATTCCGTGATTCAATTTTTATTTATCTGGGATTCTTTTTGAAATGAGTTTCCTAGAATTTACTCTGGAATGTGATGCTTCCTTTCCAACTCTGGATAGATTCCACAAACATTTTGATCCATTTTGGTAACATTCAATACAAACGCTAGAAACTTCTCAAAACTACACTAAAATCTCTGGAAACATCGCGAAATAATTCGAAAAGTATCCCAGAGCTACTCTGGAAGTAATCCACAATAATTTTGAAGCATACAAGAACCATTATGAAAACATTCAATACAAATCCTGGAAGCTTCTCAAAACCATCCCGAAATCATTTTAAAACTACTTTAGAGGCATCGCAAAACAATCCAAGAGGCATCCGAGAGCATCAGCAAATCATAACTTGGATTGTATCATTGAAAAATTCTAAAAGCATCTCATGGCAGGCTTGAAAGCAGATTAATCTTGGAAGCATTTTCAAAATAATTTTAGGAGCATCTCAGAGCGGTTCCAGAATTATCAAACAACTAATTTGCAAGTACCCAAGAACTACTTTGGAAGCATCCAAAAATTACTCTAGAGGTATCCCAAAAAATTTGGAAGCATTCCTGAAATTCTCTGGAAGCAGCCAAGAATTACTATTAAAGCATCACAGGACATTTATAAGACTTTCCTGAATGCATCCTAGAACAGTTCTAGAAGCATCGCAAAATTATTTTGAAAAACTACTCTTTAATCATCACAATGCTACTCTGGAAGCACCCCGGAACTACTTTGAAGGTATTTATGAGCTACTCTGGAAGCATGGGAGGATAGTTCGGGAAGCATCCCAAAAAATTACTGTAAAGATATTATATCAGATTAAAAAGCATCCCAGATGAATCCTAGAATCATTTCAAAATCGTCTTTTAAACATCATAAGCACTTCTTTTGAAGCAGTTCAAAAGTATTCTGGAAGCATTTATGAACTACTTTGAAAATATCGCAGATCAATTCAAGAAACATTATAAAATTGTTCTGGAATGGAACAAATTTTTTTCAGATCCACCCAAAAAGAAAACTAGTCCTACTCTGGCAGAACAGTTAAACCACCAAATTTGTTTTTTTTTAAGCAAAACAAACGCAAAGGATCGCCGGTTAATTTCAGAACTGAACTTATTCAGAATTTGAATCGTAATACTTTCGGAAATCCATTCAAAATTATCAGGGATATATCTCGATATCAATTTTCTGGAAGTTACTCTGGAAACATAGCAGAACTATTCTTGAAATATTCAACAATCAATCTAAACAATTGTTGGATCGTCCTGAAAGCATGTAATACAAATCCTAGAAACTTTTCTCCATATTTCCCCGAAAATATCTCAGAACTGCTCTGGAAGGATTTTTTTTATATCCGTTTATTTTTCGTCGGCCTATTTTCTCACAACGTGGTGACAACCACCAAAGCCAGGAAGACACTCATCAACACATGAGTCGGGATGAACTGCTTTACTTCCTTGCTACCAGACCAGAAATTTTTTTCCTCAGAAAAATCCTACCAACCTCGACCAGGATTGAACACTACACCATCGGCTCCGGCTAGAACAATTCATGTGGAACAATTCTGTAGTGAACCAAAACGATTCTGGTAGCATTCAATACAAATCCAACAAGCTTCTCATACCTACTCTGGAAGTAATTAAAAAAAAAAAATACAGAAGCATCTCATAAAAACTCATTCCAAAACAATTCTAGAAACATTCCAAAATAATCCTGTGATCATTTCAGAACATAACAATCATATCAAGCATATCAGCCTATTAAAAGAAGCATTCATGAACTATTTGTTTCGTGTTAAAGTGAATTTCAGCCTGACGCTGGTCCGGCACACGATCATTTCTGAAAGCATCCCAAAAAGTTTATCTGGATGCATTCCAGAATTCTCTTGGAAGCATCCCAAAGCTATTCTGAAAGCAACCCTGAACTTCTTTAAATTCTTTCAAATAAAAAATGTTATCTAAGAGCATTCCAGAAATACTCAAGAATCATCCCAGAACTACTCTGGCAACATTTCAGAAAAACTTTGGATGCATCCAAAAAATACACTAGATGTGTACCAGTACAATTCTAGAGGCATCTCCTAAAAACTTCAGAACCATCCCAGAACATATCAAGACCATCTCTGGTAGCATACCAGAACAAACATTGCCCAACACAAAATCTCTATTTTCACGCGTATGTGATTTAAAAAATAAATGATTATCATTGTCTGTCTTTAAAAATATTTAAAAAAAATTTGCAACTTTGATATGCCATGCCTTTTGGAATCAGTGGTATGTTTTGAGTGTGTTTGGTTTAGTAGTCCCTTCTGATTTATATATTTTTACATTCAGGGAACACATTGTCGATCTAGAATCGAAAGAAAATGTTCGATTCCGGCATTTTATTTCTCATGTATGAATCAAAGATTTTTACGCCCCTGTTCTTCATAATATATTATATATTATATAATATGAATATATTGAATATTATATTATATATATAACGTCGATATTCTTTGAATCTCGATCTCTTTATTTCAGGAGTGACAACTAAAAGCTTTTGAATCTCGATCTCTTTATTTCAAGAGTGACAACTGTCAGCGTTTGTAAACAAAATATCTCGAGCCCTTCATACTATCAACATTTTTTTTACCTAATGACGTTATTGGTATGCGTGAACAAAAGCTGATGTGGCCTTTGCAGTTGTTCTGTATGTTGTGACATTGTTTTTTTTTTAAACATTCGGATACAAATAGCTCTCCATATGTGAATGGAAAAATCTAGTTCACTGCTTTTTTGTCGTTTGAAATTTGCGATCGCTGTTGCTTTGGACACGGGATTGACAAATTACTACACTTCTCGAGTACGTGTTCAAGCAGACGTATCTGATTTTGTAAACAAAGAGAGGAAGTAAGATTCAAACGTTAAAATATTGAAACTCTTAGCACTTTCATGCAAACTAGGGCCACCAACACAAGTAATAAAATGTCCCTAGTGATGCTCGTTTCGGTGAGGGTACTGAGAGTTTTGAGAAATTTACGTTTGAATCTTACTTCCACTCTTTGTTTACAAAATCAGATACGTCTGTTTGAAAAAGTACTCGAGACTTGTTTAAATGGTGAAATGGGAGGGAGTTCTTTCTCCATATGACCTATAGGGTAGGTTAATTATCACTTCTTGTTTTTGAGTCTAAAAATCACAAACAAAACGAAACAAAAAAAAGCTCAAGTTGCTAATCAATGCATGCACCACCGAAGCAAATGATTCTTGAAAATTTCACGCCTGAAGTGCTAATAGTATTTGAGGTTTGTGGTCAAAAAACTTCAAAGTGATAGGGACTTGATCCCATCTCACGTTAAGCTGACTTGCTTATACATTACGTTTCTGTTGTATATATAAATCAATGCTTGCCTATCCCGATAGTTCCTTCAATGTCGAGTTGTAGAGCGACCTAATTAATTGAATTGCCTCCACCACAACTCACTCGTTGATTCTACGAATTTCACGTCGCTCACAATCCGTTAGATGTTCGATTACTTTGCGTCACTTTCGTCAAACAATCGACACTCATTCTGCAATCGTCAATCGTATCCCTACAGCATAGCCCCCGGCCACACTTCACACGCTACTGGTTTTCCCCCCAAATATTTGATTACCATTCACAGCCTCTCTCCCTCTCTTTCTCTTTATCGCTCGAGGGGTCTCCAACCGTACCGCGTGTGGGCTACTGCTAGCAACCTTCTGCCGCCACTTTCGTGAGGTGACAATGAAATTGCTGTAGGTAGGCCTCTGCCAGTAAATGCACACGCTTGAACCGCTTAGAGATATTCAAATTTACGAGGAACCAAACACGTTTCCTTCGGCGTCTTCTTCTTTCAAACAAAACAAACTCACGAATGTACCACCTCTCGTGCGAGACACAGCTGACGGTGTGAAGTTCAGGGTCAACCGGAGATGGCCCCAGGAGAGCTAAACGGCGGTTGGGTTGTGAGCGCGTCACGAGCTGAGCATCATCTCAGTAGTGGCCTTTGTGTCGATCGAGCCTATACATCAAAGATAGCACTCGAGAGGAAACGTGTGGCGCAACCGTACATGAGATATGGTAGCTCATTCTCGTTTCCTGGCATGCGTTTCGGAGCACCTTTATGCGGTCGATTATGATTATGGTAATCGGTGCCTTAATGGAGCTCAAATTTCACGAAACTCGCGTTGCGAAATCATTCCTTTTTGGGCCATTTAGATGAAAGATTAAACGGTTTACTGAAAATTACCAGTCTCGGACAGGAAAATTGAGACACATAATGGTCTGAAAACCTATAGTTTCGACTTCGGTATAATCAATTATCGTCTACCTCGTGCTTTGAGCTAGGACCTCACAGATCGTCAACTCTATCATTGCAGTCCATTTATAAAATTGCATTATGTAAACAAGTCTGAATCTAAAAGCTTTTGACAGCCAGAAGCCTAAAAAGTTCGAAACATTTCTCTAATCTCCTACGATATAAACGACTGGCACTTAATGATGACCGGTTAAATAGCTAGAGCCCTACAACTCAACGACAGAGGGGGCCATCACGGTCCCTTGAAAATTCACACTCGTTATCCCATCCAAGAGAGTCACAATAAGTGAAATTTTAGCATCTAATGGTTTTTGGACCAATTCCGTACCACTTTGAAGAAAGCAAAATGGCACAACCGATGACCTCAAAACCATCGACGGATTACATAAAGCCTATCAGACGGGTCTAGGATACGAAATCGTTTCCAAGAAAGAAAGACAAAACAGGGAGATTCTGTCGAGCACCGGCCGCCGCAAGGAATGTCAATCGGTACGGTTGGTTGGGTCCGAAGCCATAGTCGTCAGTATGCAACATTGTCATGATCATGTTAATGAACCCCCGATGGGAGGCAATTTATTTTGATCGCGAACCCGACGGCAAAAGGAAGAAGAAGGAAAAAGCGGTGCCGAGTTTTTGGGAGGCTAAAAACAACGCGGTCGGTAGTGATCGATTCGATATCGTCAGCGCATACCTTCGGTGGGTCAGTCGATTACAAAGCCGATGACAATCGGCCGGCTGGGCAACCGCTCTGGGGGAGTCTTTAGTTGTTGGATTTGATGAATCGATTGTGCTCGGCCGAAATGGCATTGCATTGTTGGGATGCTTGTTTTTCGAAGGATTCAAATGTGGAGGCCTGTTTTGCTTTTCGTAATTCGTACCGAGCCGAGCGGTGACAGATGTTGAAGGGACTTTTCAAAATATTTTGGAGGTATTTGATGAATTCAATGAGAAGGTCAAACCGAATGCGTTTTGATTGGGAAATAACGTTTCGATCCTGATTGGATTGCTTTACTGTACGAAAAGAATTAAAAATAATATCTTGCGTGTATACCAAATAAAATTACGGAAAACACATTTTTCTACCCACATAGTTCTGTGACAACATAAGAGATCGAAGTAAGCATTGGCGCGAGTGGGCGTGTTTAGAGTTTAATGTCATTTTTCTGTGAGAATGCGAAATCTTCGATGTTCCCAAATCATTGCAAATAGTGTAAGAGTGAGAACATACGTCGTGAATGTCCTTTCGTTAGAAATAAGGAACCTTCCTTTGTTGTGCATATGCATCGGTTTATTACCAAGTATAATATGCCAAGCCTCTGATATTGTTTGACCTTAAGGCTTGAGTCATTTAATATCTAGACGCACTGTTTATTCTACTGCAGCACGTCTAGTGGTAGGATCTGGAATGTTTTAACAGCAGTTTGTTTTGAATTTTTTTCTTATTTCAATGCTGCAATGTTCGTCACGATTCATTTTGTTTCACGTGATGGAAGCCGCAAATTGAAAATTAATTTTGGACACCCACCTCGAAAATCAGTCCTTGTCCGGCAAAAATCACAAAGTCGTTGAAATTCGCTGAATTGACCGGTTGCAGCATTCTCAAACAATTCCTTGAGCTGTATACTCAGCCAGATCATTGCAAGCAGCGTAGTGCAACGACTAGGACAACTGATACCGTCAACAAATTCGATGCAGCCAAAGCACCGTCAGAAGGATTTCGACTTTTTTGGGCTAGTAAGCCCTGAAGCAAAATCTAGGGGCCAAAAAACGAGCCCGGGAGTTGTAAAATGAGGTTCTTACGAAGTATGAAAGCTGCATCCTCATGAACGACGAAACGTTCATGGAGATGGATTGTGGGCAACTTCCGGACAAAAGTTTTATAATGCCACTGGTGCCTTGCAAGTTCACAACGGGATGGATTTCTTCGAAAAGGACATCAATCCACCCAACTGCCCTCAATACCTCCCAATTTTTTATATTTTTGCTTTAAAGTGCAATAAACGGCCTTCATTTTAAGAACTCAATATTTTTAATTTAATCAACATGGTTCCAAGATAGATCCATTTTTGCGTACAGATATCAAATGAATCAAGCTTCTGGATCAAATATGATACAGTCCGATAGCTTACCTGTGTGAATGTTTATGCGTCATTATTAAATCTTACTTGAGATGACAGACTAAAATTAACCGAACTAAGTGATTTACAGTTTAAAATTTGAAGGTATAATAATTTTCTATTACAACTTGGAAACAGTCATTTAGAAATATGAGCTTGAATTTAATTTCTCTTCTGTCAAAAATATATCGTTTTGTTTGCTTTTTAATATTATTAAACTGCTTTCCGTTTCGGATAAAGTTAGGTGTGATGTGGATTATGACATATGAAAAGAATTTGAACTGAACTGTCGAAATTTAAGGAATGAGAAAGATCAAGGTTTGGGCATTGGTGAGAGCTTTCGATTAGTACTTACTATTTGCATGCCATCACTCACATAGCTAGTGTTATAAAGGATTTACCTACAAGCGGTCACAAAAAAATCCAAGATGCAAAAAAACTTTTGGTTTCATAGAACTTAGATTTCTGAACGAGATAGGGATATCGTATTTACTTCTTCTCGTTTCAGATTTCAACACTAGATCGAGAATTTGTGCTCATGATCCAACCGTCAGAAAAAAAATGAAGCATCACTTAACCCTTCTTGAATATATGCTCCCAACGACCAGCTCATGGGTGGTAAATGACTGGACAATGCGTACCATTGGTACTTCGCGTACCTGCAGGTATAAAATATATCCTACTGTGATCCTTAGCCTCTTGTCCAGTAACTCCTATCCCTACCCATCCCCTCCCCTCCCCGTGGTGCCAACTGGGGTATGAGTAACCATAGGAAAGATCGGGTAACCAACCCCGGTGGGACCTTGGTCATATGCTGACAGGGAAGGGCGGCTGCCCTCTACAAAGGGGGCAGTCTATCTGAGCGTCTGTTCTCGATGTTAGGGGCGGCTCAAAACAGCGTCTGTTCTCCATGTTAGGAGCGGCTGTCATCGTCCTTGTGCCAGCGTGGGACTCTAAACAGTGCTGTGCACGATGGTCCTCTGGCGAGACAGGGGGTTGGGGAAGGCCCAATAGGCCGCCCTTAAAAAATCAATGTTACAAATAATACAGAAGTTAATACGGACCGGAACAATCGGCAAAGACCTAGGCCAAAGTTCGCCGAACCACAAAGTTGACCATCTACAAGACATTAATTAGACCGGTAGTTCTCTACGGCCACGAAACATGGACATTGCTAGTGGAGGACCAACGCGCTCTTGGAGTCTTTGAACGGAAGGTGCTGCGTACGATCTACGCTGGAAGACGGAACGTGGAGGAGGCGAATGAACCACGAATTGCACCAGTTGCTGGGAGAACCTCCCATCGTACACATCGCAAAAATCGGTCGACTACGATGGGCTGGGCATGTCGTAAGAATGTCGGACGACAGCCCTGTAAAAATGGTTCTCGAAAACGAACCGACAGGTACAATAAGAAGAGGCGCGCAACGAGCAAGGTGGATCGATCAAGTAGAAGGCGACCTGCGGACCCTCCGCAGACAGCGAGGCTGGCGAGGTACAGCCATGGACCGATTACAATGGAAACAACTTCTGTGTACAGCAGAGGCCACGCCGGCCTTAGTCTGATTGGTAAGGTAAGTAACGACCAACTCATTACGAATGACCATAATGGAACCTACGAAGAGGATGTTCACGTTCCTTCCATCTACTGGCTTCTAAAGGGTGAGTCAATAATTATTGAGACAGTTTCCAATTTAGGTAACTTTTATTTGATGTCTTGATACTCGAACGATACTTGTCAAATTTTGCCCAATTTATCTTTAGAGTGTATTTTTTACAGCCACTCAGTTGTTAGTGGGATTTCGGTCGTGATGGAAGAAAAACAGTACACCGTTCGCGAAAGGATTTTGTTCATCCATATGTTCGCGCATCGCGCCTTCGGAAAACTGATGAATATACATCATTCGACCGTCTCAAGAGTCCTCCAAAGGTTCCAGGAACGAATGAAAGTGAACTACAAGCCAGAAGGTAGACGAAAACCTAGAACAATGCGAAAAAAAAACGAAAAAGCGCTGATTACTCATTTCAAACGGAATCCGAGCATTTTGACGCAGGACTTGCCCATAAAAATTGAAACGATACGGATTGAAAACGTAAAAGGTGCAGAACTTCCTTAATCGGAACAAACGCTAGCAGAGTGTTGCCAAAATGCATGCCCGGAAACTCTACACGAAGATGCTAACGAAATACCGGTGCTATGTTCCGGAACCGGAAAGTAAGGACAAGTTTGCTGTGTACGACCGTTTTAAACGGAAGAAGCTGTCAAAATTAATATACACTTGTAGCAAGCGGAGTGAAACCTCAAGACTAAGTACTTTCAAAAATGGCTTTTGCCATTTTTGAAACAGCACGATAAAAAACCGTTGTTTTGTCCCGATTTGGCTTCATGCTACTACTTCAAAACCGCGCAAAACTGGTATGCGGCTAATTCTGTGCATTTTGTGCCAAAAGACATGAACCCACCGAACTGTCCTGAACTCTGTCCAATCGATACCTATTGGGCCATGATGAAACGCTAACTTCGTAAGACCAAAGAAGAGGCGAAGGACGAGAAGGAAATTATGAAGAAGTGAAAACAAATTGAGACAAATGCACCGGAAACGGCTGTACAGGCTCTGCTGGTGGGCATCAATCGCAAATATCGAGTATTTTAACGTTTGAATTTAAAAAAAATGGACAAAAATTGCTGATTTTTCATGGGTTTACCTTAACCCGCACTGACAAAACTACCCATGCAGCATCAATCATAGTAACCCATGAGTCAGCAGAAAAAATTTGACAGCTCTATCAGTCGAACTCTAATCGTGATGGCAAAAACAGTGAAGCAACTCCGTTCAGATGTGTGCGCGTTCAAAGAACGGCACCCCACCGCGTCGAAAACGGACATCCGTTCCGGCATCTACAACATCTTGGCACTATTAGACAACAATCAGAGCGTCGAAAGGAAGCCCGGTTCCAGACGGCCGACGGCCCTGAGCGACAAGAAGCTCCAAAGGATGCGGAAGAGGAAGACCGAGGGAAAAGTGGCTACATCGCAGCGTGCGCTTGGCCGGGAGGTCGGTTCAACTGGCCAAACAGTGAAAAAGTACCTGGCGAACATGAACATACATGTCAGGAAGCGGAAGTCGCGTCCACTGGTTTCGGGGCTGAGGGCAGTGGCGCAGCGGCAGCGGCTGAATAACATGGTCAACTCGATTTTCCCGGCGAATCGCGACGTGGCGGTGGTGATGGACGACGAGACCTATCTCACCCTGGATGGCAACGACTGGCAGGGCACTTCGTATTTTACTTCCCCCACGAAGGAAGTGAGCTCCGAGGTGAAGTTCATGTCACACACCAAGTTCCCCAAGAAGGTGCTGCTGTGGCTGACAATCAGCGAGAAGGGGATGTCAAAGCCGCTCTTCTTTCACTCGGGACTGGCCGTGAACGGGGAATTTTATAGTACGAAATGCCTACCGGAAGTTGTGTCGTTCATCAAGAAATACCATAAGGGCGAAGACGCGGTGTTCTGGCCGGAACTTGCGTCGGTCCACTACTCGAAGCGATCGTTGAAGGAGATGGAGCTGCTGAATATCGATGTGGTACCCAAGTCGGCGAACCCGTCCAACGTTCCTCAGCTGTGTCCCATCGAGAATTTCTGGGCCAACCTGAAGCGTAAGATCTACTCCAACAATTTTGTCGCGAAAACTGAGGAGGAATTGATAAATAAAACGAAGAAAGAACTCAAAAACATGCCTACACGCATGTTTTCGTCGGCCATGGCGAATGTCAAACTCATTCTAAAATTTAACCCACGAATGTTAGCTGAAATAAATACATATACTGCAATACTGTAAACATTTGGTTTCATTTCGATAATTATAACCGATTTACCAATCAATCTACAGCAACGCAATAATTATCGACTCACCCTTTGAAATATCATGTGTTAATTGTCAATTTAAACAGGCCCTATGCTTTAAGCATCACCTTTCTCTTTAACTGCTGCACAGTTGGCCTGGCCGTTATGGTATATGTAGCGCATCTATGATGTGAAAAAAATATCAAATAGCCTAGAAAAATGATGGAAGTATGTCCATCATTTTCCAGCATGCTTTCAAGAAATGGCTGAGGTTAGATTTTATAATATTAGAATAGAAAGTTCTGTGACACCATACAATTTTCACACCGTTTCAGCAAACTTTGATTGCTTTCGTTGCTACAATAATGATAAGTTAGTATGTCGGGGGTACCTCATTGGTTACGATATCGCCACTGCGCAAAGTTAGTACGTCGGGGGTGTATTGATTGTTTGTTTATAACCAGGTCACTTCCATAGGTTTTGTTTGACTCCATCATGTCTTTGATTTTAATGTTCCGGTTCGTATGGTATTTGATATTCTGGTTTTGAGACGTATTCGATTGCTCTGCCAAAATTAAATGGTGATTCAATGTTTCATCACTGTCCACATAAACTTCTATAGAGCCCTATTATAGATGCTTTTCACTTACGTGTGAATAAATATTCCTACAGCACGAGTATGTTTCCAATGACAATACTATAAAAACCAAAACATATCAATTTATATGAAGTATAACTATCTATATAAGCATTCTCTAGGTAGATTCACTGAGTTGATTGATTGGGCAGCGCGACATCAATAACAGATAACCGCAAGACTATTGATTCCCATCACTTCTATCGTTTTTCAATTTTTTAAGCAACGAATCTCCACTTACCCCAAACTTGCTGTCAAGCTATCAATATATCGTTCAAGTTTCTTTCAGTTTGGTAGAATATTATTCGTCACTTGAAAATGCGGACGATTCGAGATGCCGATAATTGAATAAATTCATGTTATGCCGAAAAAAAATGTTTACCGACAAAAATCACACCCTGCTGTTACATGTAATGAATAAAGCAGGAAGCAGCAGATGAATGTAAACAAACAAATACGTTTTGTGTTTACGCTGAAAAACTGTTTGCAGATTCGGACATGCTGCGTAGATTGACTAGAAAACTTAGGTATCCTAAATGTTATAAAGGGAATAATAATGTTGTTTACCAAACAATCTTTTAACACTACCGCTATTAGACATAACGATGATGTCGTGTGTGATGTTCTGAAACGGTTTGGTGAAAGTCTGACCTTCGACTGAAAACCCGTAAGTGGTAGACCAACAGAGCCAGTGGATCTTTGCAAGTGAAATTCGAAGCTGTGAACGAGCGAGGCGACAAAGAATGCAATTTTTTCGGAATCCTACGTCCAAATTGTAAAAGAGAATGCTGGATTAAAAAGATTCAATGCCCAGGTTGTGCAAGACCGGAATGCAAAGCCACATTTTGAAGCAAAGAAGTGCTCGAGGAAACTGTACGAAAATTCGTTAATGAAACACAATCGGGAAAGCACCCTGCAATTGTTGGCTGAAAAACGAAACTTTTGTTAATTCTGTGAAAACAAACCAGCAAATTTACCAGAAGGCGTGCCTACTGTTAGAGACTACTGCCTTTTCTGGAGCAGCATGAGGTGGATTACCTATTCTGGTTGAACTTGGCAAGCAATCACTGCAAAAATAACATCACATTCGTTCCCAAGGAGATGAATCTGATTAATACTCCGGAACTCAAGGCAAATGGAAATACTGGCCTACCAAAAATCTTCTGTAACTTTTGAATCGTATGAGTGAAAAAATGTGAAAATTTGAGCAAATCTTATTTAAAATGCATTGTTTGCATCTGGCAAGATGTATGAATAACACAGTAGTTCCAGTCATGTCGTCGAAACTAGAAATTGTCCGTGAAAAATTGGGTGCACTTACAATTCAAATCCAGAGGCGTCCCATCGATGGATCGTTAAAAAGCTTGGAATTGCTAATTCAACTGTGTCTAGTGTGATAAGTACCTGCAAGGAGCGTCTGAGTGTCCGAAGGAAGGAAGTGATTGGTCGTAAAAGTGATCTAATGGACAGTAAAATGACCAGGAAAGTGGTGCAACAATTCAAGAACCGTCCAAACATGTCAATTCTAGATGTTTTGTAAAAAGTTCAAGGTGGTCGGTTTTGTGCAGAAAACCACGAAGCGTGCTGAGTTACAGGTTTACAAGGTGTAAAAAGCCACAAACCGTAATGAAAAGCAAAACATTACTGCGAAAACTTTACACAAATCACTGCGCCAGGAAACATTACACGAAGTTGCTCACCAATTCGTGATCGCATCGTGATGGATGATGAAATTTACGTCAAGGCCGACTTACATCAACTTCCTGGGTAAGAATATTTTTTCCCATCTATTTGGAAAAAAACACAAACACACGGGAAAACCGTTTCAAAAATTTTAAGGGGGGGAGAAAAAGGAAGGTGGAGAACTTGGATGCAAGATAATTACACTGATAGGCAAAATAAAGTGCCCACCTCTTCGTTTTTTTCAATTTCTCTCATTTACTTGGTTCAAATTAAAGTAAACACAGTGTAATGTTTTGCTTTTTTTTTCTTATTTTATTTTTAAGTTTCACTTATGGAATACTGAAAAAAAGGGAGTTTTACTTAAAGAAAAAAAATCAATTTGTGTTGAAAAAAAAAAACAGTGACAAAATAAAGTGCCCACTTCAAAAATCGATATGTTTTCGATAAGTTTCCATTGGAAGACCCCTCGATTGTTTATGTTTTGATATTTTGACATGTTTTGAAGCAAACGGCTCAACCTGGTGCATTTGTATACGTGATCGCATTTGATTCAATTGAAAAAAAAATGGAGAACGCAGTGCTTTCGAAAGCAATTTCCTTGTGTATCCGGGAATTGGTCGTTCGTGATGTGCAAAACGGTGAATCGCACCGGGCTGTCGCTAAGAAGTACAGTATCAGTAAGGCAGCGGTTGGCAAAATTCTTCTGAAGCTTAAAACGTTTGGATCAGTGGTGGATCGCCCTGGCAGAGGCAGGAAGCGGAAAACGGATGCGAGAACGGACACCAAGATCATGCGCGAAGTCAAGAAGAACCCGAAGGTAACTGTCCGCGAGATCCAGGAAACCCTTCAGTTATCAGTTTCCGGTCGAACTGTTCGTCGCCGTCTCGTAGCACAGGGGTTGAATAGCAAACTTGCCCGGAAGCGCCCATTTATCAGCAAGGCAAACAAAGCCAAACGGCTTAAGTTTGCTAAGGAGCATGCTGATAAGCCAATAGAGTTCTGGAAAACGGTTCTCTGGACGGACGAATCAAAATTCGAGCTGTTTAACCGAAAGCGGCGGGTTCGTGTTTGGTGCAGATCGGGAGAGGAGCTTCAGGAGCGCCACATCCAAGGCACGATGAAGCATGGAGGAGGAAATGTGATGGTCTGGGGGTGTTTTCGTGGGGTGGAGTGGGAAGCATTGTGAAAATCGACGGGATAATGACGGCAGATTCTTACATCAACATCCTGCGAGAAAATCTGGAGGTTTCGCTGATCCAGACGGGCCTTGAAGAGAAGTTCGTATTCCAGCAGGACAACGACCCGAAGCATACTGCCAAGAAGACCAAGTCTTTCTTCCGGTCTTGTCGGATCAAACCGCTGGAATGGCCTCCACAAAGCCCGGACCTCAATCCCATCGAGAATTTGAGGGCGATTCTCGATGCCAGGATTGACAAAACTGATGTTACCAATAAAAATAACTATTTTGAAGCCCTGGAGCGCGCCTGGGAAGAGAGATCCACAGCACCTAAAGAACCTGGTCGAGAGCATGTCGAAGCGCCTGCAGGAGGTCCTGAAGGCCAAAGGAGGACACATCAATTATTGAAATGCTTTTATTTTACTTTAATTTATGTTTTCTGTAGCCTAAATGAAGTGGGCACTTTATTTTGTCACTGTTATTTTTTTCAACACAAATTGATTTTATTTTCGTTAAGCAAAACTCCTTTTTTTTTCAGTATTCCATAAGTGAAACTTAAAAAGAATATAAAAAATAAGATAATAAAAAAAATACAGTGTGTTTACTTTAATTTGAACCAAGTAAATGAGAGAAATTGAAAAAACGATGAGGTGGGTACTTTATTTTGCCTATCAGTGTACATACATGTATATGGAGGGTGCAGATAAATTTTTGTTTTTTTTTCCTATTAATAATAGAAGAATATTTACGAAAACAGAACGCCAAACGACGTTAAAAAAAAAATAAAATAACACAAAAAAAAAAAAATGAACAATTACAAAAAAATTTTTTTAACCACCAGAAAATTTTTCCCAACAAAATAAAAATATAAAATAAAAGTACCCAACTTGCTATAATCCTCTCCTAAAGTTACGAAAATTTGATTGGAATTTATGTAAATTACAATAAAATATTCGTAGGCCAAACAATGAGAGAGAAAAAAGAAAATTTCAAAAATAACTATTAACAAGACTATTGCTTGTTATTGACTATTGCAAAAAAAAAAGTTGGCAGATGATTTCCTCAGGCATAAAAACGACGTTCACAGAAAAAAAGCTACTTGCACCTGATGTTCATCGCAACTCTAGAGAAGTAAACATGAACTAGGACATTGTCGTTTACCCCAGCAATTATTTAGCGGAAAAACAAGGAAGTTGACCGCAAAATTTCTCGTGAGAAAACCCTGTGGATCCTAAACAACAATTAACTCCAGAATCAAATCCCGAAAAACAATTGTATTCATTTTCCACAAAAATGACCTGTGAATCCTGAATTCTATCTCCCCAGATTTATAACCCGAGATCCGTGATATAATACGCTTTTCACATTTAATGTGTTACGAGAACATTTCAGATGTGATTGTCCAAAATACGTTTCTCACACAACAACATTAATTTTGAAAATCATCAATAACATTTGACTTGAAATGTATGAGATTATACAATACTGCAAATCACATGAATCACCCCCCGTCGAATCATTCCAAGAGAGAGTTGTCACTCACTCCCTTACAAGTAACTCACGCACTCACATCGCTGCCAACATAACGGAATACTAGATGGAAATGTCATAACTTGAAGTCAAAGTGAAAACTAATAACAGATTTAACGGAACGAGTCTACAAAAGAAGTAAGTTTAACCATAGTGAAAACTGAAGGAAACGACGGATTTGTTGCGACAAGTTAAATTTACTGTATGTAATGATGTTTTGTTTTTCTATTCTCATTTTAGGTTGTTGGCTACTGACAAAAAATAACAATAGGAATGGAAGCCAATTTCTATAAGATTGTAGTTCTAGCGATGGATAGAACTTGATATGATGGATGAATAAGAAAAATAATAACAGATGCTAAAAAAAAACGAAGAACTGGACAGCTAAATGAAAAATAATACCGAAATCAAAAATACCGACAACAACAGATAAATAGTTTTGATTCCATAAATAAGATTAATTAACAATTAATCCTAACTTTAAGCTATTAACTCTATAAATACCGAAGACGATAGGCGCGTGCTAAGTTACTTTTCTAATAATTAAAAAAATACAATATTTACAAGGAGGTCTACGTCATCGTAGTGTTGTCTCCTTCTGACTGCTCTGATGTTGCCTTTTGATGGTATTTTCGTAGATATTTTTATTTTGAAAAAAAAATCTTAGTTGTTTCATGAGAAGTTTCATAGCTTGTAAAATCTTGAAGTCGAAATAAAATTGGCATGTCAGTGACAATATTCCTGCGCAATTTCAAGTGACAATGAGCTGTTTGTGTTGGTCATTTGAGGCCAGAGGTCAATGTTGGGCTCATTCCTAGGCTCCATAGGAATCATTACTAACTCGCAATAAGGATCGGAAGTCATCGCTTAGGCTTTCTGTTTCATTCGTGTTTCCACTACTTTAAATCAGATCATCACCCACCTCGTCCTATGCTTCATGATTCTTACTACTTCAGTAAAAAGTCATCGCCCAACAGACACCCTTCAAAGTGTATGTCACAAGTGCTTGCAGTGTTGTTATCGATTGTGCGGTCCATCATCTCCGACAACTAACTTTTCCCGTAGGAGTTTTTTGAAATTCTTTGCTCACGGTTCATAGCTTTAAAAAATGGTCGCACGGAGCGATCAAATTGCTTTATGCCCCCGTAGGTGTTTTCACTATTAAAAGGCGATGAGAGATGAAATTAATATAACGAATTTTGTAAATCAAAACATATAAGAGGATTTTAATTAACTGAAAATTTCAAGAAAATCCGATAATCGGTTTAATTTTAGTTTATTTTGTTGAATGAGTAGAGATGTGTGTGCCATTTTTATCGAATACACCCTTTAGGATTAGCTCTGTAGAAGACACCATGTTACTAAAATGCAAACACCCAGGAATTATTCCGATCGTTGTGAGACGCTGCCTTATCCTTATACGAATCAGAAAATTCGATCAAAAAGTGTGGGCAAGACTGTTAAGCTCAAATTACCAACTCCTTTTTCTGTATAAAATAATAAAACTTCATTCAAAAATGTTCGTTAAAAAAGTACATTGATGGCAACACTACCCTAACGTGTCACATGTTTACTAATTCGACTATAAAACACCTTTTATTCACAGCCATTTGCTTCATTATTATTCATTATGTCAGATCAAAACCTCCCCCATCACCAGCATCCAACCACCCACTCTCCTGCTTTTGTTCGGTACTGCGGTTCAATTAACCCCAAGGCAACCCCCCTAGGAAGATTCAATAAAGATCGGAAGGTTTATTGGCTGCGCCACCTAATTGTTTAATGACTCCTCAATACTGCCGCCGGGGCACAGTAAATTTCTTGACCGGCAGGCTCCTGATGCCAGACAACTTTCATAATCGGCTCGGCAAGCGATACGTTTGTGTCTAGCTGTATAGTAGGTATTTATTGATTGATTGCATTTGTTTTAATTTCTATATCCCTCGGGCGCTGCAGCAGCCGGTCAACATTATATGCATGTCGGTTAAGGTTAATGCGGGCTGGTTCACGTAACCAGTGTGCGTTGATAATAAAGTTGATTGATTTGTGTAATTTGTGGAGGGATTTCCCTCGGCGACAGCCAATCGCTTTCTGGTGAAAAAGAAATGAGCTGACCATTCATGAAACGGATCGCGTGCTTCATTCAGGGGGTGAAACCTTTTGTCCACTTTGAGCGGTCGCAGTCAATAGTGGCAATCAGTTCGAGCTACAATGTATTTTCAACCCTCTAACGAGCATCGATGAAAATATTTACATTTTACGTAATCGAGTATGAGAAATCGCATTCTTCGAGTGGCTCAATCCCACGTCACATTTTTCTTCCAAACGACCTTGCACATATTTCGGGTTTAATTCAACGGTGAGAAGAAAAAAAATCAATCGATGCTAGCTTCACTGATGCCGAGCCGTCAAAATATTTGACTACAAAACTGTGGACAACTTGAGCATAAATTGTTTAGAAATTGAGCAACCACTGTGGCTGCAACCCTCTTTATCCAGTCCATTCACGGCGACGCGCATTGCCGACCCATCAATAGCAAAGAGAGCAAAGGTCCCATGTTCTCATCTTCTGCGGCGTTGCTGACATCTCAGAAACCGCATTGAAAAGTGTCGACGGGGTCAAATGGTGCGACAAGAAAACATGCAAAGATGTACGATGGACCGTGATGGAACATCTGCTTGCGAGATCTGTACCGCATGCTACAATGAAGGTGGTACCTCCTGCTGCAGGGCTTCAGCAAGCCAAAATTGCCTAATGGTGTAAACATTAGGTCAGATTGTTAGTAGATGAGACTGCACAATCGTGAGAAGCGATTCCTAATTAATCTCAGTGCCACTCCGGATAAGATTCGAAAACGGCCCGTCTGTTCGGTACCCTTTAATATTTCAGTATGACAAAACTTAGATTGCGGATTTGTAGTTTGTTTTTCGTAATCGGGAAGTTAAATTGGCATGATGAAATTCTATGCTTTGTTTCCACCACGTAAAACCAGATGCCGAACCTAATGTTAAATTCGCTCTACAACATTGTATTAATAGACTGCCATCAAAATAAAGCATGCGTTGATCGTGATTCGAATGATTCAAAACTCCCATACCCAAATCGACAATAATCACGCGTCGGTCGGTTTATGAGCCGTTGTCAAAATAAGATTATGCATTTATTGAGCATTTCACATCACCGCGCACACGTCATCCATAGAGCCCCCTGCCAATGGCTTTGGAGCACAGTTTAACGCCTGTCAGTTGCCAAATTTCCACATTTCACGGTATGTCAATCAACTGTACGGGAACATTCATACACCCGCTGCTGCTGAAGTCGACAAAACTTCTATCAAATGCCAAAAATCTAACGCCAAAAGTCAGCTGGCAGTTCATATTTTGCGGACCGAAAATGTCAATTCCCAGTCTACCGGCGAAAGCAGTTCATAAAATCCGTGATCATCATCTTAGGAGCTTAAGACCCATGGGTGAGATACAATGCATTACTAATCATAACGGGCTTGTCACTTCATTCGAACCATTCACGCGCTGACTGATGGAAGTTGGTCTCTATTTGTAGAAGCCCACATTCGAGTGTAGCCAAAGCTATTAGTTTCGAACTAATGTTGGCGCATGTTGGCCGATGGCGATTCGCAGATATGCAGGAGACTTGAAACGCGCGCGTCCAATGGGGAAGGTTTTCAGACAGTCACAACAGACGGGCCTGACAGACGATCGGGACGGGGGTGTGAAGTTAAATCAACTAATGGGGAAGATTGTAATCGATACAACGAATATTCGGTGTGGGAGGGGTTGTTTTGAGCTTTTACTGTTCGCCATGGCAGGTGGTTGGGTTATTATGGCACTTTGTGTGAAAAAGTTATTTTTAGCTCAAGTCAAGACAATCGCAAACATCGGTGGTAGAGTAGGGCCATGATTCGATTTTAAGTCTATGCATTATGATTTGCATTTATATGAAAGCTATAAAGTCCATGATCTGAATATCACAACAGAAATAAATCCTGATAGTATGCATTATAGGAACTGCACAGAGTGCGACAGGAAAAAAATGTGAAAATGTTTAAACTTTAATATTGGGTAAATTTGTTTAAATAAGTCTTGTTTCTGTTGACAGAGTATTTTTCTGTGTTTCAAGCCTGTCCACGTTAAATTTTGGACACCAAAATAATAGCAGCATAAACAACTTACACATAATTCAACAAAACCGATTGTTTATTTCATAATAATAGAGTTATATCTACATTAGAAACAATTGATTAAGATGTTAATCCTTCTTTCTGTAAAATTCTCAGATACACCCGCCGTGACAATTGTCCTTCTTCTCTTGAAATCATCGGTACCATTTGCTTTCTTCTTGAGGCGAAAAAATCTTGTCACGTCCTTCCGGAGGAGAGAAAAAAAAAGGGGCCGCCCCGCTTATATATGATGTTGGTTGGGGGGGGGGGGGGGGGGGGGGTCTTCCTCGCGTGGGGGTTTTTCTCCCCGTGTGAGGAAAAAACCCAACGAAAAAAAAAAAAAAAAAATTTGTTTTTTTTTTTTTTGGGAGGATTTTTGCTTAACTAAAGCCAAGTACTTCTTTTTGGCAGCAGGGTAAATGCATCCTTCTTTTTGGGGAAATGCTCCTTAAACTTTGGAAAAATGCTCCTTAGATGCGTTTGCCCGGTATAACTCAATCGGAGGTATTAACCTTCTGGTTAGCGCATGCCGGTTGTTTTGACGGGTCCTAAGTTTCTTCAAGATTGTATAGCGGAGTATCGCTCCGCAATCTTCTAGGTAGTTTTGACGGGTTTAAATTTCATTTTGACGAGTCTTAATTTCATTTCGAAGAGTCTTAATTTCGTTTTGACGACTTTTAAATTCAGAAACATAAAACCCGTCAAAACTATACAATCTTGAAGAAACTTAAGACCCGTCAAAACAACCGGCATGCGCTAACCAGAAGGTTAATACCTCCGATTGCATTATACCGGGCAAACGCATCTAAAGAACATTTTTCCAAAGTTTAAGGAGCATTTCCCCAAAAAGAAGGGTGCATTTACCCTTTGCCCTTCTTTTTTGGGCGAAGTTTTGGGCAGTTTGGTGAATTGCCTGTTTTTGACACATATTTGACCTCTTGTACCTTATACCTTATTCCACGACGGATTTCGCATAATGACAAGAGACCAAATCAGTCCAAAAGAGAGCTGGAGAGACGTGACTTCTGATGAACGGTAGCAACCGCTTTTGCAGACATTCATTCTCGTACACATCCTTGTTGATAGTGCCGGAAGAGACGAAACTTTTAGATTTTCGACCACAACTACAAATGGCCTTCCAAATCAAATACTTCTTCGGGAATTTGGACACCTTCTTTGTCCGAAAATGATCGGCAACAGGCAAGTCTTCGAGTACGTATGTTTCATCGTCCATTATGATACAAGAAAATGTTTGCAAGAAATTGGTGTACAGCTCTTAGAATTTTGCAGAGAAATTTTGCTTGTCATCACGGTTGGGCACATTTTTTCAGTTTGTACGCCTTCAGTTCTTTGCGTCTGCTTCACTTCTTGTACGTAAGATTTTGACTTCCCAACTTTGCGAGCCACATTTCACACAGAAAGATGGGATTTTTCTCAATAATGGTTACCAACTTCAGGACCATACTTTTCGATTTGTACCACTTCCATTCTTCCGATCCACAGTCAAGCGCTTGTCAAATGATTTGCAAACACGGTACTTTTCGGTAGTTTTAGTTTCTTGGCAAGATCGCGTACCGATAAATTCGGATTTCGCTGCCGTTCGTACAAAATGCGTTTGCGCACTTCCACTTGATTATAAGGTCTGTGCCCACATTAATCCGGACACCTTCAAATCATTGTAACTTTTGAAATATTGCACGTAGGAGTGAAAAATTTCACTTTGGTATAGCTGAGAGTCTATGATGAAAAAGACTATGATTGATTTTTACATTTCATGTTTAGTATTCAAGATGACGATGAAAGAAAAACAAGTGCGCGAGCGAATTTTGTACGGGCGTACGACAAATCCTGACTTGTCAATATGGGACCTTGCAAAAACATTGGATTTGCCTAAATCCACTGTTCACGATGTGCTCAAATCATTTTCGGAACGTTTGACGGTGAAGAGGAAACCAAGAAGTGACAAAAACATTGGACGCGCTGATCCTGTCATGGACCGAAAGGTGAAAATGATTTTAACGAAAAACCCAAATCTCTCCATTCGAACGGTGGCTCGTAAAATAGGGATGTCGCCTGGTTTTGTCCAAAAATCAAAACAAAGTTTGGGACTTAAGTCGTATACAGTAAAAACAGTTCCAAATCGCAACGACAAGTAGAACTTGGCAGCAAAATCACGGGCTCGACGTTCGTACTGCGAATATTTAACGAACTTTTCATGCGTTGTTATGGACGATGAAACTTATTGAGATCAATCGTGGATTTAGAAGCAGCTCTTTCCATACAACAGGATTTCCCAATTCAGAAATATTAAATCTGCTCGGTTTTGTTTTATTTCCGAATTGTTATCTAATTCGATAAAAACAATCTGTCAAATACCCTTGCAACGATAAGCACCCGACAGTAAATCTTTTTATTATTCATCAAAATTGTTGTCCACAGAAAATAAATCTGAATTTTCATTGTGAAGTAAATATCAGAGCATGTGAAATTGTATTTCATTTCACACGAAACCACCACTTGCAAGAGATAGTTCTTTCAAAGACGAGCTTTTGCATACACTATTATCGACAATGATGTATTAAACGTCCCAGAACTTTACACGATTTATAATGTTAATTTGTAAGTTTTGTGACACTCCATTTATGTGCATGATATAAAACGTGGAAAAAACGAATGTTCTCTGTAAGTACACAATTGTTTCGATCGTTTGACACAGCATGTGATATTGTACACAAAACTAGCTTCATAA
This sequence comes from Aedes koreicus, assembly GCA_024533555.2. Lineage (NCBI taxonomy): Eukaryota > Metazoa > Arthropoda > Insecta > Diptera > Culicidae > Aedes > Aedes koreicus. Next base: position 168,584 of record JAHHFK020005062.1, on the reverse strand, counting down.
ATGGTACAAATCAATTACAGAAAATATCGAATAGATTGGTGAGTCTAAAGATAGGTTTCGTAGTTTGAACTAAATTTTATTTGCAGTGTAAAAACTGAGTGTTTTGAAAAACTACGTTTAAAAAAAACAAAGGTCAAGTCAAACTAAATCGTGATGAACGGCAGAATTAAGTACACAGATAGAAAGAAACATTTAATTTTCTGGGTTATATAATGCTCATAAATAATGGCATATTCCATTTAAAATAAAGCCAGCTAACGCCTGATTCTAGCCTGTTGTATGAAAAATTGCAAACATTGTTGTATGGCAAATGAAACATTGCAAACAATTCAGTTGTTTACGCCTCCTTTGCCTTGTAATTAAACGAGGGGAAATTTTACACGCTTGTTAAAATTCATTATTTTTTACTGTGTACGTATATCTCGCACACGCAAGCTGCATCTTGACATTCTAATAAAAACGATTGATGAAGAACGATGATGAAACATCTGTAAAAAAAATGGCTTCAAACAAATGCCAGGCTTGGAATACTGAACACTGCTTTTCAAAAGGTTCTAAGTAACAACGAGAGACACTCCCTTTTTTTATTCTCTTTCGATATTTACGGTATGAAAGTTTCGAACGGGTTTTTTTCACATTTCTATAGAAGATGATACGTTAATTGTACAGTTTGAAAGAAACATTTAATTTTCTGCGTTATCTAATGCACTTAATTGGAATTATGGGACATTTCATTCAAGTTTATGCCAGATATCGGCTTTGTCAGGTCTGTTGTATTAAAGATTGTAAACAATTTTGTTGTTTACGCTTGCTTTGCCTTGCAATTGAACGAAGAGATATTTTACAAGTCAGTTGAATTCATAATTTTTTCTCCCTAGAATAGATTTGGTCTTCACCAGCAACGATATTGTGCCGTTGTAAATGCTAATTCTGAATAGTAATTTTATCTTTTGACACTCATTTCACAGATTGACATCTCAGTTCCATACAATGAATCATCGAGGGGGACTAAGATGTTGAATTTACCTATTGTAATTGTTTTAATTAAAAATCCTTCCAAAGTTCATGCAGATTGCAAAAATGCCTTTATCTCAGAACCCTTAAAGAACCCTATATTTATTGGAAAATCTTGAATTCTATTCAAACTGCATATTTAAGTACTCATTCGAAGTCAATCTAATTCAAGATGTAATAAGAATTTCTCTAATGCAATTCTCTCGGGAAGTTGCTTCAATCAATTGTCTGAAGTTCTTGTAATAAAATCCGCAAAATTAAAAACAATGACTCTTATTAAACATTCCTTTGGAACTTTTTTAAAGCTCTCCTGATATTCTGCTCAAATAAATATTCTTCAAGATCAACGATAATTACATTGGCTCTTACTCTTTCCGCGCTAGTTCATTAATCATTCATTAAAGTTTGAATAAATCTATCTAAGATGCTGGATCAAAAATATCATCAAAATAATTCTAGAAATGAGACAGTCATGTATCTGTCTGTGATCCTGCTTTCTCAGTTGTTAGAAATCGGTTGATCAAATTGGTACCATACTTATCAAGTTGCTGCATGCAACTTGCCATGACGGCTATATATTGCTTGGAAATGGATTCATCCATATCAGATTGCCATAAACTAATTCGAGAATTACTGAGCCACTCAAAAGCTTTATTCTGCCTGGCTGAATTAGTCACTGCTTCCACTTAAGTTAATAGAGATTGTGGACGTCGAACATGGCATCCTTTTTTTTTTTATAAGAAGAGATAAGTCAATGTGAGCTTTGCAAAAAAAAAATCTTGACAGTGATAACAACATGCATGAGCAGGATTCGAAATCGGTATCATGAACGACGATTATGAATACCGCTCAACAACCCGAAAGAGTCGCGGATACGGAAACAACTGATGAACTAGATGATGAAAACCAAACAATGTTTTAACTTCTTTTCGAAGATGAACAATAAACGATATTATAACCAAATTCGTGTATTCATTTACCAAACATCTTTATTTTGGTACAATTTAAAACATTTTGTGCTCCAATTGTTAAAACCAATATCGTTTCCGATCCGTAGTCCTTTATCTTGAAACCAGACATTTTATTTTCATCAATTTAATCACCAGCTACTTATGTTTATCGTTAGGTTTCTTAGTTTTCTTTAAGGTTGCTGAAACAGCACGTTTGAGATTGTTTAACACATGCAGTATTGTGCTTGTATGGCCAAATGCAGGGCTGTTTTATGTTAAACTTTGTTCCCACCGAATCAAAGTTGGAAAACTTAGGTTGAGGGAGCGATTGTTCTCAAAGAATGTCACAATAAATTCCAGAACTCATATGAAAATGAAAACTTTTGATTTGTGTTGAATTAATCACCAAAAATTGCTGCAGGTTATGCATATCTTTTCAGAGGGATTAATATTAAAATTTATGTATTGGGGCATCATTCAGGAAAACGTATTTCTTGAATATATGAAAATAACTAGTTTCACAGTTTCCATCTAAATCGTCATCTAAATATGATAACAACAAACTTTATAGTGGAATTGTCAGGATAAATAACCTTAATATGCTGTTAATGGGCATCAGCATGATGAATATTCGTCGTATTAAAAATAACAAGAAAACAAAATAATGATATTAATGTCGTTCGATATCAAGCAGCTAACTGGAATTCTATAATACGCCAACCAGTAGTTGAGTGGTATTTGAAGCATTATACCTTTAAGTCAATGCTTTATTTTATTTTTGCAGCAAATTTTTCTGAATTTTATGTATATATTTTTATTGAAATTAGATTCAAATTGATATGCAGTTATTTTAAATCAATTAAACCAACGATTTAGAATATGAAATAATCAACAATTTTTTAAATTTGAATTGAGATAAATCAATTTATAGTTATTAATTGATAAAATATTGTCTAAAAATAATATTTAAACCTCTGCTGGATTTATAATCATTCAACATTTAAAAAATCAAGCATATAATAATTATAAAGATTTGGTAAAAATTACAAAACAAATGTAACAAATGAAAAAAAAAAGAGATGAAATTCTTTTTAACGGAGAAGAAAAAATAAAATAAAAATTCAAATTGCAAAAAAAAACAAGTTATTCAAAACATCCTCAGTGTTCTACTTAAACTTATTTTCTTAAGTTCCAACACTGTACTACCATACAGCCATAACTTCATTCAACAACGATTATTCAAAATAAATAATGGATCCCATAGATCAATCCTGATCAAGCAATCCAATGAAAGGTCACGGAACTGCATTTCAATATCAAATCACTTTGTTCCAATCATTTGTTAAGAATTCTAGCCCTTCCAGCTAAACAGGTGAAATATCATACGAATCGAACTGACCATTGCCAGCCAGCAAAAGCCCATCATAGTCGATTGTTCCATTCCGATAATTTATGCTAATTGAAACACAAAGCCGAATAAAAACATAACCGTTGATATGATAAAAACCTATTCATATATCCACTATTTCACCACGAGATGAAAAAAAAAAATTTACACAAACTTAAACCCATCGGCAAATATGAGACAAACAGAAAAAAAGCACACCACAAAAAATAACTAATAATGGGGACAGAGCCCACGAGGGGGCGTTCATGTAACCAGTCATTTTTCGCCTTTTCTTTTTTGCGGCTCCCGAATGTCCAAAAATATGTTTTGTGAAATTCCGTCTGTATCCAACTCACGAACAACTGCCGAATGTCCTTTGGCTGGGCAACAACTACTACAACAACAACAACAACAACAACAACCAAATGTCCCAGGTCGGTCCGAGTGGTAACCGGATCTTTCTATGTCGCACAAGGCACTATGTCGTATTCAAATCAGCTTGACTCTCTGTCACTGTGTTTTTTTTTGGGTATTTTTGTATGTTTTCATCAGTTTTCCAATTGGTTTATGTAAGCACTTATATTTCACAACAATATCCGAAGCACTCAAGATTTTTTTTTTTTAAACAGTAGCACAAGTGTGTAGAAACAAAATCACTTACTTTTCCAAAAATTGAAGCTCTTCTCAAAGTTTGTAGTCGAATTTTCTTCTCCTTGTTCTGAGCCAGAACAAACAAAATAAGTCACTACAATCAAAAAATCCTCCACCTAAGATGGGAATTTCACTTGCACTTCCTATCTAGAAATAGAAACACTCGTCACCCGTAAGCGCGCGTTACGCAATCTTCGCAAGGACACACTCTATACACTTTATCCGCGCGATCAAAGCGCTGCCCGGAGAGAACCGCAAATAGAACACGAAAAGGAAGCGAACAATTTCGGCGAACGATCACCTAACTATGAGTGCGGGTCGCCAAGATCAACACCTTTTATAGCCGATCACGTTTTTCTCCCTTCGACTACAGAGGCAGACAGCCCGCGCCGCGTAGCGAATATCTCATCAACCGGAGACCCGAGCGACGGCAGCAGCGGCTTTCTTCCTTCGGAGCTGCGCTCTCACCCGCGGGGCATAAGAAGGTTCATCGTATGCTGCCTACCCGGCTCTAGAAGTCACCCCCGAAAATCGCGCACTCGCAAACCGCTTTGGGGATGCTCCGAAGGGGGTTTCTCGCACCGCAGACGCCGCAGTCACTCACGCTCTCGTGGGAGCCACCGGTGGGCTGCTGATTTCTCGCGGGCTGATTCAACCCCCTTCGAAAGGTGAGTAAATCGCGTATCTTCTGGGAGAATAGCTCTCACAGATTGGAAAACTATCTCGGAGAATCTTACTCTTAAACAGACACAGGCGAGAGTGAGAAAAGATTTTTGTTTTGATACCATCACCCGTCTGCATCGGCGGAATCTGCTGTGACGGGCGGCATTTTCGCACAAATTGACTATCCGGTTTGACACTGGTCACGTTTTCTTCTGCGGGCTTTCAGTTAATTTTGCCGATTCAGTTCTGCTTATTGCAGTTGGTTAGTGAGATGTGTTTAAGATGTCAAAGCCTAGTTCTTCATCATAACAGCTTAAAAACGACCATTGAAAGATAGCCGTTAGCCAACAGGTGTGTTTCGAGCAACATTGGATTTTTTTTGGGTGTTTAAAAACGAGCATGATTTATTGCAAACATCGATCAACCGGATATTATACTGATGACATTCTTGGTTTATCGCTGCACTGTTGATCATATTCAAATGAATGCATCATGTTAACGTGTATTATGCAGATGCGTTCTACACGAAGGCATACCAAACCTTCAAAAACATAATGAATCCTTCACACATAATGGTTTGAATCAGGATTGCCCAATTTTTCTAGTTATTTGAACTTTTAAGGTGGCTTCGCCAAGAGAACCGGATATCAGCGTGGTTCTCTCTTTGAAAAATCCATTGAGCAGTAATTTAGTTGTTCAATGACTGCTCATCCTTGCCTTACCTTATTGTCTATCAATGCGCAGCCAAAAACCACGTAGGAGGTGCTTTTTCTGGACATTCAATTGAACTTCTTGTATAAATATATTAATTTAAAATACTCGATACGTCTATAACATAAGTTGGCAGTGTTTCACTCACTTGAGTAAATATGTTTAATTTTATAAATTCTGCCTAGTTGAATCCAAACATGGGTTCTGATTTGCTGTAAAACGTCCAGTTTTTGAGAAAAATGAGATTTAAAAACACCAAAACATGTATTTCCGTCGAAATATGATTTACCTGTCTAACAACTAAGATACTGGGTAAGTCAAAAAGTTTTGAAAGCGACATTTATGGAGCGGTAGAACAACCAAAAATTCTACGCCATTCTGATATTTCATCTTTCATAAGAACGTACTCAAAATTTCATTTCGATTCGAGTGTCAGTGTGATTAAATTCTTTGATTTGGGAGGTTTATCGGCTACTGAGATCCATGCAAAAATGGTGAAAGTATTATAGGAGTCTTCTCCTTCATTTTCAACCGCTCACCGATGTTTTTTGGAATTTAAGCGTGGCCGTACAAGCGCTGAAGACGATCCACGCTCAGGACGTCCAAAAAGTGCATCAACGCCAGAAGTCATTCCGAAAATACCGAATATGATTTTGGAAGATCATCGATTGACTGTGGATGTGATAGTTGACACCATAGGCATCTCACATGAAACAACATGGCATATTTTGGCTGAAATTTTGGATTTCAAAAAACTGAGTGAACAATGGGTTCCACATTTGCTAACAATGCAACAAAAACACGTTCGAATGCGACTTTCTGAGCAACATTTGGAACAATTTCGAAAGGATAAAAAGGATTTTCTGCGTCGATTCATCACTATGGATGAGACTTGGGTAGTGTGAACCAGGAACTTCGGCTTCGAAGCAAGTTCGTGTCCAGAAATCAGCCAAGAAGGTGTTAGCGTCAGTTGTTTGGGATGCAAAAGGAATTTTATTGGTAGCTTATCTAGAAACTGGTAAGACAATCAACTCTGATTATTATTGTGACCTTTTGGACCAGTTTGATGAAAAAAATTGTAAAAAAAGACCCAGTTTGCAGAAGAAAAAATCATTTTTCAGCAAGACAATACACATGCTCACACAACTCAAAAAACCGTCGCGAAAATCAGTGAATTGGGGTACGAATTGATGCAGCCTCCACCCTATTCGCCAGATTTAGCTCCCTCTGACTTCTGGCTGTTCTCAGACCTCAAAAAAATCCTTTGTGGAAAGCATTTTTCATCGAACGAAGAGGTTATAGTCGGCGTAGAGATTTTGCCGGCCTTCCAGAAAATCACTTCCGTGATGGGACAACAAAGTTGGAAGATCGTTGGACCAAGTGAATTGATCTTATGGGAGACTATACTGAGCAATAAAAGTGATTTCCCAAAAAAAAAAGTATTTTCATTTCCGCTTTCTAAACTTTTTGACAAACCTAGTGGGTCCCCCCTTAGCTCAGTCGGTAAAGGCGCGGCTACAAAGCAACACAATGCTGGAGGTGGCTGGGTTCGAATCCCGGTCTGGTCTAGAAATTTTTCGTTAAGGAAAATTTCTCGACTCCCTGGGCATAGGGTATGATTGTACACAATCATACTAATGCAAAAATGGTACTTGACATCGAAAGCTCTTAATTAATAACTGTGGAAGTGCATTTAGAACACTAAGTTGAGAGCAAGCAATAAGCTTGAAATGCTAAAGAAGAAGAAGAAGTAGAGCCGTCAAAACTTATGCGACCTATTAGAGTAATATTGTGGTATGACCCATTTGTTTTAGTACCCAGTTCACCCATCACAATTGCGATGTCATGAGCAATGTCTGAGCCTGTATTTTGACTATCCTAGTATTGAGTTCACCCATTGAATGATAGGCTTGAGTTTTATGGAATGGAGTTTTAATCCCTAAATCCAAAAATGTGTCAAATTTACGTCGACAGGGACAAAATGACTGTCTAACCTCGTTGACTGACTGACTGACTGACTGACTGACTGACTGACTGACTGACTGACTGACTGACTGACTGACTGACTGACTGACTGACTGACTGACTGACTGACTGACTGACTGACTGATCATGAGCATGATTGACCGCCCAATAGCTGCTTCTCTGTTATTGCCAGATTAGCTGTAAATTAACAGAGAACCAACCGATGATGTTAAGGACTAACAAACATCGTCAATTTATAAGAACACGTGATTTCAATGTTATAATAGGCAATACCGGCGCCGGCCACGTCCGCATACGGGTCAAGTAGGGAATGGGATGAAATGTGTTGACGTGGTACTCGCTTTGAAGAAAGCCGCCGAGACCAATGCTTTTCCACAAAAAATGACAGGGATGTTGGATAAAATGGTTGGAATTGCAGCAGGGCCCGTTTTGGTAAACGGTGTACTAAATTCAACTGAAGTCGGCAGCGAATAATATATTTTACTATGTTCCCGATGTATTCTCTGTTCAGAGATGCAAAGTAAAATTATTCAAATTTTGGCATCGATTTAAACCAATAATATGGATGATGTTGGGCCACAAACAAGCGTGGGTGGTTTATTTCAGCAGAATACAATAATAAGTTGAAACATCGAGTTTTAGGACCTATTTAAACCAACAGTTAGGATGCTGATGGGTTTGGGTGTTTTATTTCAGTAAAATACAAAAATACGTTAAAACATCAAGTATGAGAACCGATTTAAACCAACAGTAAGGATGCTGTTGGGGTCATACACATGTGTGAGTAATTTATTTCAGTGGGATACAAAACAAATTTAGAGTATCAAATTTGAGAACCGATAGAATCTGTGACATCGTGAGAAGGATATAATACTAAGTTGAAAATCAGCAATAAAGTAAGTACCGTAAATAATAAAACTAAAATAGTAATAAGAGGAAGGGAGAATGGTAAAGCTTCTTGAAATAAAAAGCTAATAAATAAGAAAGATATCATACGGGCTGTCGACCGTGGCTATGTTAGGCACCCCCAACCGCCACCCCGAACCCCCCCAAAAAAACAAAACCACAAAAAAAAAAAAAAAAAAAAAAAAAAAAAAAAAAACAAAAACCCCCAAAAACCGGAAAAAAAAAACCAAAAAAAAAAAAAACAGCGCTTGGTTTTTTTATTAATTAAATTTTTTCTTTCAAAAAAAAAAAACAAAAAAAAAAAAAAAAAAAAAAAAAAAAAAAAATTTTTGGGGAAAAATTTTTTATATACAAATCCCCCCCCCAAAAACCCCCCTCCCACATTAAATTAATATCATTTAAACCCCCCCCCAAAAAAAAACCCCCCAATCGATTTTAATAAAAAACCCAGGGAATAAAATAAAATGTATAATCTTGGTTAAAATAGTTTTATTTCACGCATGTATTTGTGAGTGTTTTTTTTTTTTGCTCTGAACACTGCATGCTGTGCGTTTGACTGTCAGCTTTCTTTTGTTTACTTGTTTGTGCGGTTCAAATTCTGCGTTTTCAAAATGTCGCGTGTTGAAAAGGAAGTGAAAATTAAGGTTCTGGACACATGGCTAAGTGAGAAGGGTATTACTATGCGAAAATTGGCGAAGCGGTTTGGAATTCATCATGCGAGTGTTAAAACCATCATTAATAAGTTTGGAGAACACTATTCTTTGGATGTACTACCAGGAAGAGGCAGAAAACTCGGTTCTTCCAACCCGAAACATGAGCAGAAAGTGGTATCTCTAATCATGAAGAACAAATCAATGTCAATACGTGATTTGGCCAAAAAAGCAGGAACGAGTGTCGGAATGATCCAGCGTATCAAGAGGCGAAACCACCTGAATACCTACAAGAAGCAGAAAATCTCGAAACAAAGTGCAGAACAGAAGAAACGAGCAGCAACAAGGGCCCGGAAATTGTATTCGCGTCTTTTGCAGCGTCCGGATGCATGCGTTTTGATGGACGATGAGACCTATGTAAAGGAGGACTCAAAAACCCTTCCAGGTCCACAATAATTTACTGCCGTCGTTGGGGAGGATGTGAGCGATGCGGACAGGTCGATTCAAGTGAAGAAATTCGGTCGAAAGGTACTGGTATGGCAAGCAATATGTTCCTGTCGTTTGAAGTCAACCATTTTTTACACTCCCGGAACTATAAATGCGGAAATCTATCTCCAGAAGAGATTGTTGCCTTTATATAAGAAGCATAGTACACCTCCACTGTTTTGGCCGGATTTAGCGTCGGCTCACTATGCCAAAACCACTCTCAATTGGCTTGCGGAAAAGGGTATGGATTTCGTTGAGAAAAAATATCAATCCACCTAATTGCCCTCAGCTTCGACCCATCGAACGTTACTGGGCAATCGTGAAGAGGGTCTTCAAGAAGACTGGTAAGGTAGCTGGGATCATGCAGGAGTTCAAAAAAATTTTGGCTCAAGCGTCCAAAAAATGCGATGCAACACTTGTCCGGAACTTGATGAAGAGCATTCGATCCAAAGTTCGAAAATTCTTGAAGGAATAACTTAAATTTCATCCGGTCTTCATTATGTTCAAGTTTAACCTCGTACAATAAAGGATCAATGTTTTGTATGAATAAAATATCGGTTTTCAACATAATTTGAAAGAAAGTTTGTGGATAGCTTATTTTCGATACACTCCTTAAACCCCCCCGGTGCCCTCCCCCCAAAAATTTTAAAAAAAACCCCCCGAAAGAAAAAATTAAACTATTTAAAGAAAATTAATATTATTGGGGCCACCCTTTTTTTTTTTTTTTTTTCCCCCTTGGCCCCCCCCCCCCCCCCAAAAATTTTTTCCCCCAACAAACAACCATTTAAAATTTTTCCCCCCCTCCCCCCCCCACAAACACAAAAAAAAAAAAAAAAAAAAAAAATTTTTTTTCCAAAAAACCCCCCATATTTTGGGTCCAAAAAAAAAAAAAACAAAAAAAAAAAAGAAAAATAATTGTAACCCCAAAAACCCCCCAGTGCGTTTTCCTTAAAATTTGTTAAAAACTACTCTTAAATCTAATTAAACCTAGTGTCTCAAATTACTAACTTATTTCTAGCCTTGATTGCTAGAATTTTTAATCTAAAGGTATAGACTTATCACTAGTGCTACAACGTATCTACTACTATTAATATATATTCTCCAGCTCGGAAAAGAAAGGTTCCTGCACTTAAGCGGCTTTTTGAAAATTCTGCTGCGCTGCTTTACTGTTGATAGAGCTCCCAAAAGTGCGAGGTTTGGTGGATTTTAAAGCAATTTATACACTTACGCAGCAAGAACCAACATTTTTAATTTTTTTTTAGTGATCTTTACTAACCAGTGAAACTCCGCACTGTTTTCGCTAAAAATGAGCCTCATAATATCTACTGGAATAACCATAATTCTCCCTTTCAACTATGGAAGGATGCAATACTCGGTACCTCGAAGTCTCGTCAAGTTACCTGTTTAGCCTGTACTCTTCCTCCTGTGTTTAAATCTTTTGCAAGCCAGCGGCGATGGAGCTCTCAATACCCAGATGATCTTTTCCGCGCAGAATTTTGAAGAATCCATTATCTCCCCAGTCGCTGTTCCAGGAGTTGGAAATCAGCCAGTATTTGTTTCCATCCTCAACGCCCCAACCGACCATACGGATCGCATGGCCGCCGAGCACCTTAAAAATAAACACCTTCCTTGTAGTTCAATAAATCCTCGTAAACTGTGAATGCACCCTCTACCGGTCCATTGGTCATAATTTCCTTCTGAATCTGCTGTTCGTGGCTTCCAATAGAATAGGATGATTTTCCGTAGCGCTTATCCTTTGCATAGGGAACATTGTAGCTGTCTTGGAACTCACTTCGAAGTCATGCCTTCTTCACCTTCGCTCGACGGACGGGTTCCATTGACGTGATGCTCGCACGGCGCAATTGCGTACGGTTGACTTCCCTTATCCAAACCAAAAAGCCCTCCACTGACCATTCCTTTGCGAACCCAGTAGCTCCAGGTGTCACCCGGGAATCCACCGTTGTATCCAAAACCACAAGTATGACAACAGGCTACCAGATCTTCAGCCGATACACGGAAGTGAACCTTTCCTTCGGAGTGAATGCAGATACTATCGGACATGGCCTCCAAAGGAAAAGTTGACTTCACCAACAAAGCTGCTTGAAGTCTGCTTTTACGTTTGTTTCATCATTCATAACCACGCAGTCAAATTTAGTCAGCAATTTGTCATACAGCTTACGCGCTCTTGTTTTCGAACTGGTATCGTGCTTTTCGTTCCTGTTTGGGGTTTTTATTACCTTGAACGACCTATACCCTGCCGCTTTCTTCAATTTTTGAACGAAAGAATACAATGTTTTGACTTTTGTAGCCAAATTTCGAATGGGAAGGTTCGGGTTTTGTTTAATCAGGCAAAGCACTGCATCCCGCTGGGATTTGAAGTTATCATTCCGCTTGCCGCCAGATCCAAATTTGCGATCGAGAGTCTACCGTTTCAAAACGCTACTTATTGTTGAACGAGGGACTCCGAGTGATTTTGCTATGTCATGATGCGACATAAAGGGTGTACCGTTTAAAATCCGTACACACAACATTCATTCTCAAAATTCGAGTTTTCATCCGATTATCACCAAATTTTCAGGGAGTAAAAAAACAATAAAAATTAATTTTGGAATTATTCATTGAATTTATTTCGACTTTACATCTGAATGCATTAACCTTGGCCTCAACACCAGCCATAAGGTTCTGCACGACCTTGGAATCGACAGTTTTTTTGCAAATTAGCCCATGCTTTCTTCATTTCTTCAACATTCTTCACCGCTTTAGGTCGTTTTAGAAGGTGCTCCTTCATAATAGCTCAGTATTTTTCTATAAGGCGCAGTTCCGGAGTGTTGTTAATTGCTTTCAGATCATTCGGCACGAAATCGACATCATTCGCTTTATACCACTCAAGCACATCCTTCGTGTAGTGGTATGATTCCAAATCCGGCCAGAAGATCGTCGAGCCGTCGTGAGCCTTCAGGAGAGGAAGATGCCCCTTTTGGAGGAACTCTTCTAAATACACCTGTCCATTCATGGTGCTTGCGGTAACGAAAGGTGTACTCTGCTTTCCCCAAGTACAAATCGCTTACCAAATTAAGAACTTCTTGGCAATCTTCGACATTTTATGTGTCCGGAGGTTCTCGGGATCATCACACTTATCCTTGGCAGTAACATACAGGTTTCCTGGAATCTGGTCGAAGTCCGCCTTCTCATATGTCTCGTCATCCATTACGTAGCATTGTGGTTTCGTTAACTTCTGGTCGTACAACTTCCGGGCACGGCTTTTAGTGACCGTATTCGGTTTCTTGTCATAGTTTGGGGACTTCTGAACCTTAAACATACGTAGTCCAGCTCGAGTTTTGATATTCTGCACCAAAGTCTTATTATCAACTTCTGACAAATTTCATCATGGATCGGAGAAAGTCTTGCTCACATGCAACTTTAAGGCCACATTTCGTACTGAGGCGTTCGATTTCCGATTAAAGGCCCTAACCACGCGTTTGTGATCATTCTCGTTGACCTGACGGCCGTTTTCCGGATCTTTGCTTCCGATCAACAGTCAGACGTTCTGTGAGTCGTTTGATGATACCAGACATCGTGGAATTCGCGATTCCCAACTTTTTTCCGATGGCACAAAGCGACAGTTCCTTATTCTCAAAGTTCTCGTGCAAAACTTCGCGCACGCACTGTTCTTTCGTCGCCATTTTGAAAACTTTTGGGCACCTGATGAAATCAACTCAAAGAATGTAAACAATATACATTAAACTATGTCGACGTAAAATTTCAATTAATTTTACCCAACGGATCAAAAGTTAGAGCAATTTGAGTGTGTACGGATTTTAAACGGTAAACCCTTTAGACGGATTTTCCACACTTTTGTGCATTTTTTTCCACGCACTTGTTGTTCTTTTGACTCTATTTTCAATATAATGATGTTGTGACAGCAAACCGTATGTCAAAACGTTCACACACAATGATATTGTGACAGCTGTATTGGTGACATATTTATACTGACAAATAAAAAAGATGTGGTTAATGAACCATGGCTTGATTTAGCTGCGCGCATACCTTACATCAATGGCAAGTCCACTCCGAAGACCATTTGGACAATGTTGCAGAACGTGTTTTCGGAGAAGAGAAATTCCGGCTTATTCTACCTACCGAAGAGACCTGACCGGACATTCTGAAATAGGTCACTGTAGATGTAGATCACTAGTTCTCAACAAAGCTATCACCTGTCAACTCCCAGGTTGAAAATGTTTACAGTATGTGATATGAATGAGAAAAATATAAATGATAGCCGCAGACATTTTGCTTCCATAAAAACACTACCGGAGAGTGGGGGTAAGGGAATTTTAAAACTATTTTGTCTTCAGTAAATGCATTAAACGGCAAATTGGAATTGAAGGAAGCCACCAGATAACCAAATAGTTTCAAAGAAGCCATTGCGAAGATAACTTGGCTTTATGGCAGAATTGTGATTTTTTTCCAATCGCCATATTGAAACATAAGAAATAATTGAAATGTGGAGAAATAAATGCACCAAATTCTATATGTGATGCAAATAAACTGTACATCGGAGACCTATTTCTGCATTTTGTTTAAGATAACCTTATTGAATTCCACCAATATTCAAGAAATTATTGATAAATTTATCGAATATATTTGTTTTAATTTTGTGTTTGTTGTTGTGAACTCGAATAATTTCCGAGGCGCATTAATTTTCGGCTCTTATCGTGCCAATATTCACCAGAAAATTAAATGCGTATTTGATTTGGAGCATGATACGCTGTAAAAAAAAACTCAATTTGTTTTGGATAAATTGCTATCAAACAAAATTTGCCGCAACATTTGATCTTTTTGCTGAGATATCATTTACTGCTAAATGAATCAGAAGAGCAGAGAATCGAACAAAGCAGAACAACAAAAACCAACCACGATATCACAGTTCAGTTTGACAGCTGTGGCCATTTGACAGCCAAAAGGTTTTATGAAGGTTCTTAAGTGGTCATAGCATCTATCATCAGAATATTTTCAAAATATTTATGAACTTTTAAAGGTTTTATTAACTTGTTTTCCAAATCGTCTATATAGTAGGCCACTTTGTACAAATTTTGGCTTTAAAGACGCATAGAGGAGGTGCTGGTAGACAAAACAGTTTTGAATGTAGTTTTATCAACAAAGCCGGGAGGGATGCTATACGGCTGGAATAAAACTTAAATTGTTACATGGGATATGTGTATCTTTTCTTAACTCCAAGTAATAAACAGGGGGGCTTATTAAAGTTCTTACTTTCCCCGTGGTACCCGTAATAAGGACAGTTACTGACCATGATTCGTTTTCACCAGTTAAGTAACACTCGTAATAAGGCTCAGGGTTTTGATTTTTTTATGTTTTCTTTTTGTGAATAAAAAAAAACTACTTGATTCAATATATTTTGGTGAATCCCATTAGACCGAATGCCATTAGACTGAATACCATCAGGCCAGACGCCATAAAGCCGAATGGGTGATAAGCTGAATGGGTCTTAAGGCCGAATCGGTCACTAAGCTGATTAGGAGATTTATATTATTTATACCAGTTTGCTTTGAATCGCTTTCTTATCTTATTTCAAAGATGGAAAAATTTTAAACGAGGCATATTAGCGGATTTAAATTTTGAAATTAAAAAAACTCTGCTTATGATTGAATAAAGAAATATTTCTCATGACAATTCATTGATTTTTTGTCCCTAATATTACGAGAAAACCTAAGTTCAATCGTCAAAGATACATGTAAGCAAATTGTAAATTTTGAAATTTGACAGTACTGCTCATGATTCAAAGGAGCGTTCCAATAGTTTCTCATGAAAGTTGAATTGTTGTTGTTTCGTAAATGTATATGTGAATTTCAGCCAGAATCTGGATCATCACGTCAGAGAGACGACCTGGACGCTACATATCGAATCCATCAACATATGGGTCGGGACCAACACCAATACTTCCCTTTTGAAGGAAGACGTGACGCTGAAAGTGCAAGCTTTTTCGTCTCAGAAAATCCCTCAGAATTGCTAAATAACGAACCTTTTTTTTAAATATACTAATTTAACAATCCAACATTTAAGAAAAACACTTGCGTTTTTTTTTGTTATTGTAAATAATATAATTCTATGACAGCTCATGTGCTTATTGAATTCAAACAAACGGTTGGATCCATTAAAATTCGTTCGCGAGTCCTGCGTTCTCCAACTTAATCTCTCAACAACATTGATTGCTGCGATGCAGCTCTAAATCAATTAAATCTAATTATAGTTCGGATGAATTCTTACACACGCTCACATTTTACATTGGTCAAAACAAGCGGCAGACGCTAGCTATCGGGTTTAGAATATGCAGTTTAAAAAGAAGCTCCACTACAACCTAGCAGTTTGCATGGGAAAACGGGCCGGTTTTAGAGAAATCGTCGAGGAAAGCATGCGATCACTACGTGCCTATTTGAAGGCTAACGTCATACACATTGAAAATTCGATTACATACAATAAAGAAAAATATACTACAGCCTGCCACGAGCAACGATCCAGATCATTCATTCTCAGCTCAGTTTTGCTAGTAGAAATCTTTTTGTTTTCCACAGAAGACGGGAGTTATTCAGGTTCCCATCGACCTGATTATTTCCCAGAACTAATTGCACTACAAATGTGAAATGACTTTTAACGCATTCTAAGCGACGAACCTGTGAACCGCGTATTTTGCTTTGACTGAGCGCAACCATGACAGGAGGTATTTAGTGAAGCGGAAGTGATAGTGCCTGACGTCAGTTCATGAGTCCGCGGGAATGTATGAGTTTATTAATTATTTTATTCTGCCGGAGGCAACGAGCCTGCTGATTAATCCAAATGCTACTGGAAGTCTCCGAACCCGGAGCTCGGCGCCTTTTTTCCTGACTATTAATTCGACATTTCGACAGAAGATCCGCACCTGGAGTGCGGCGAGGCGTGCAAAAAATCTCAGATAAAGAAGTTTTCGCCATTGTCGTTACTTTGTTTGGTCGATCTGCGAGCAGATACCGTCGCCATCGAATTATTCACGCGGCGATGTGTGAATAGCTAGCGGAATGAGGTGGGAGATGTTTATGTTGTTTTGACCAATGGGTTTCTCTGCCTTCTGGATGTCTAATTTTTTGAATGAGTCTTCATCGCGGGAATTTATCACTTAATTAATGGTTCGAATGCACCATTTTTGGCAACCATGAGTTTGGTTCATGGGTTATTTTTAAGTTTCCTTTGTGCTTTGATTCTGACAAAGAAGTCCTGCTTTAATTTTGCACATTATAATAATTGTTACTGGAGCATTCGTCTACCTGAAAAAGAACAATTTTTTAAATTTGTTTTGAACATCCGGGATGGAAACGTTTCAAGCCTGATCGATATTTTTTCAGTCTATGCATATTGATATAATTTGGAATTTTGCACAAAGCTCAACCGCAGGTTAAGCCAATTTCAAGGAAAAAGATTTCGGTTGCAGTCACGGTTCAATAATCCGAAGAGTAAAATCTATGAATCAGCAAAACGTTTTCTCCTCGCCTGCAAAGCAAACTCATTTTTCCAACGCACCATTTTAGTAGCAGACTTCCGAAGGCCACAGACGCTCGTACCTCCTACGATTCGAATCGTGCCGTAATACAATCATCATCGTTGCTACCTTGTCGCCAAGTTGATCCGCTTAGACGATTCACGTCATTTACCCACTGCCAAACAGAGCTGGTCTTCCTCTGCTTGAACCATGAACTTGCTCTTGATTTATTCCGCACACCATCTTCTTCACCGTGATGAGCTCCACTTTTCGGCTGTTGCAGTTTTGTTGACTATTGATTCGATTGGCAGGGTTGCTCCGTGACTGAATTTAAGCTTGTTTGAAGTGTTAATTTGCTGTTTAATTATGTTTGTGGTCCTAAGCGGATACCACATTTCCATCACTCTGCGTGGGAATTTTATTTACGCTGCACATTGTCCTCCGATGTCGTGTAACAAATGCTGTAAAAATGGCAATAAGTGGTGGGTAAAATAAAGATCCGATTCAATCAGCTAAGTTGGGGCAATTTAGCTCCGTAGAGCAGCATGTTCATCATCGGAGTGATTGATGATTATTGTCGAAAAATAATTCCCCATAGCGGGCAGATTGTCTCCAATTGGCTCTGTGTTGATGTCTGACCGCAATCATAATTGCAACAATTGGAAGAAGAATTATGCTTTACTAGGTAAAGATCAAGGTCTTGGTCGGCTAGCAATTGTAATGTTTCGTTTCTTGGGCTCCTTGGTGAGGAAGAGAATTCAATAATAGCTGAAATGAAAAAAAAAATAAATTTGTGGTGTGAATCATCTGGATTTGAAAGAGACTTTTGATAAAATAATCCTGCATATCATTAAAAGGAAACACAAAGCCTTTTAAATCCTTTGTTGCTTGGGTATGGTATGGAAAACCAAAGTTGCAACAAATGTTGAAATTGAATTAAGATCGTATATGTAAACTTATGCAAGTTTTAGCATTTTTGCTCCCCTGCAGAACGATTTAAAATTGCATCCTGAACAGCTTCTTGATATTTGAACACCTCTGATAAGAAACTGAAACGCCATTTGAAGTTTAAATGGTAATAAAGGCAATTCACATTTTTTCTGGCTGGGTACATTTTCCACTGCGTCCAGTTTTTTGATCTATTGTGGCGAGCCTCTATTTTTTTTTTATTTGCGCCACATCTCAGGGTGTTATATCACTATTAGGTTGAGTGATTTCCACTTGCTGACTATAGCCATTATCCCAGTAAGGTATTATAGAACGAATAAAGTTAATTCCTTTATTGGGAGAGTGCATCCACACATCTGAGGGTTCTATTAAACCTTCATCAAAAGATTTGCTCGTTTTATAAAAAGTGCTTAACAGTAGCATAATAAGTGTTCTGAGTTTTCACTATCTAGGTTGCTAAAGCGACGTGTGTCATCTTCCAATTTTCCTAGCTGTTTTAAATGATATTTACTTGGGCAGTGTCCCGTTATTAGGCCGCTTTAAGTACATAAATCTTTTTTGGAAAAACTTCTTTTTGAGTTACTTTTTTTTTAGGTGTTATATTTTTTTTAGATTGACGAGCGGTTGTATTATTTTTCTAAACGTCATCTATCATTGTTTTTTCCCAGTTCTTTAATTCCATTTTGAGGGTATACTCTGAGGCCCCACAAAATGGTTCAGGCCCTATGAATGGTTTCAATGAACCACCATCTTGCTATTAAATCTGCTTTTTCACTACATTCGATTCCACAGTGCCCAGGTACCCAAAATAGATTCACTGTACTATGTTTAGCTACCTTCTGTAGCAATTGAAAACATTCCCATACCAATTTTGAAGTACTGGTAGGTAACTGAATTAACTGCTTTTAAGGCAGCTTTACTGTCAGAAAAAATACATATATTTGCACATCTATAATTACGCTGTAAGCAAATCGTAGCACATTCAATAATTGCCTGTATATCTGCTTGAAAAACAGTTGGTCATTTTCTCATAGATATTAATATATTGACTCCAGGGCCCGTTACCCTTACCCCAACCCTGTTGTTTAATTTGGAACCATCAGTGTAAAAAATCACTGAACCTGGTTAAATATTAAGTCCCCCGGATTCCCATTCAATGCGGTTTGGCGCAGTCACATTAAATAGTCGTTCAAAATTATATTGCATATTCATCCAATCTTCATGAATTAATAATGGATTCATTTTGAAAATTCCTTAAGAATACTGACATGACCACTAAAATCTCCATCAAAAAACTTTTTTGTTCGTTTTAACCGTAGTGCGTTTTTCTCAGCTTACAAATGCACAAATAGAGGTAAGGGAAGAGGATATAAAATTGTATCACGTGCTTTAGAAGGCGTACTACAAATTGCTCCTGAGATAGAGATCTTTGCAGCTTTTCAGCTTTTTCTGAGCATGCTTAACTTTAGTTTTTGGCCACCAAACTAATGATGCATTTGTTATTCTGGATGTTACTATAACCGTTTAGATCCAATGAAACATTTTAGGTTTCAGTCCCCATTTATTACTAAATGTTTTCTTACTTAGCCATAAGGCAGTTGTTGTCTTGCTTATTATTTGATCCAAACGTAAGTTCCAATTAAGATTACTATCAAAAATTACCCCCAGTTATTTGACCTTTCGAGAGAGAACTATTTTAGTTCCTTTCAAGTGCAAATCTGCGATAGTATATTTCCTTCTATGTGTAAATGGTATGATAGAAGTCTTGTGAGGGTTTATGAAGCAGCGATTTACCCCAACGCTGGTTATTTTGCGGAAGCGAACGAAGTTTTTCGATTCAACGCACGGTGAAGATGAATCGATTGTGAAGTGGTGTGCGCAGTTGAAGAAGTTGGTGGCAAATTGTGACTTCGGTGATCAGTTAACCCCGTTTTTACTGAACCAGTTTGTCGTCTTTGTGAAGAGGAGCCTACGCCTTGAAGATAACTATGAAGAAAAAATCAACGAAGCATCAACTTGAAGTTTTAGAAGTCCATAAAATTCAACCGGATCAGCAGAGGCGGCAGCGGAAGAGTGAAGCAAAATGCCACGTATGTGGCAAAGGCAATCATGATTTCAATAATCGCCAAAACAAGAGTTACGTCTGCCGGAAATACGATTGCATACTAACGGTCATTTAGCGAAGATGTGTTCCACAAAGGATAAGAAGTCTTCAAACGAGCGACGCGATCCGAAAGTGAATCATTTGAGAATCAACAAGCTAGAAATTCCTTCACCGATTGAAATGCAAGTTTTGGTGAATCAACAACCGATCTACTTTGAAGTCGATACTGGTAGTCCTGTGAATGCTATTTCGAAGAACATTTAGGTTCAAATGCTTCAAGATATTCCAATATCTACTGATACCAGAGAAGAGTTTGTGTGCTATAATGTTTCTGAATTTCAAGCTGATGGAAATTTCAAGGCGATGATGAAGTATAAGGCATCGAAGTCGTTGGAAGTTTTCGTTTTTGAAGGGACCCGTCAACCTCTTTTTGGACGGTAAGCGATGAGTAATTGCTATTAAAAGATTGATTTCGGCTTTGTCTCAAGCAATGAAGAAGACAGTATGAAACTGTGAGATCCGCTGTTCGTGAAGCATATATCAGTATTCGAAGAACAGCTAGGTCGTTTCAAGCACAATAAGAACCCCCCTTTGCCCTGAAAGAAGATGCTGATACAAAATTTTGCAAGTCAAGGAAGATTCCGTTGGCATTCAAGGAAAAAATTGAAGTGGAGTTGGGTCGATTGGAATGTTCGGGTATTATTTCGAAAGCCCCTTCATCTGAAGCAGCTTGGGGAACTCCGTTAGTTCCTGTCTTCAGAAAAGAATCTACGTTTGTGCGCTGATTATCGTGTTTCCGTTAACCCGTTAATGGTGGATGATCGTCACCCGTTTCCCGTTATTGAAGATTTTTTTGTCGCATTTCAAGGAGCAAGATATTTTTAAAAACTCGACATGAAGAACGCCTATTACCAGCAAGACGTGGATGATGACACGAAGAAACTGCTGGCGTGGAGAACTCGTCGCGGTGTGTACTGGATGAATCTCTACCATTTGGTACAAATCCGGCCTGTTCGGTATTTCAAGGTACTTTGGACAGAGTGTTGCAAGGTTGTCAGGGTACCGTTGTTTACCTCGATGATATATTAGTTTCTAGTGTTACTGTGGAGAAGCATTTGGAGCAAGTATTGATTCGTCTCAAGGATGTTGGATTCGTATTGAATATGCAGAAATGTGAATTTTTCAAGCGAAAGGTGGCGTATCTTAGACATGTGATCGATGAAGATGGCTTGCATAAGGGTCCAACGAAAGCCATTTTGTATGTGAAGGCACCTGCTAATGGCAAGGATGTACGTGAATTTGTTGGATTAGCTAACTATTATGTCAAGTTATGTTCAGGTCTATCCCAATTTTTGAAACCCTCGTACAAGTTATTGAAGGATGGCGTGAGGTTTTCATGGATCGAAAAGTAGGAGAAGGCGTTTGAAGGAGCGAAGAAGTTACTCTGAAGATACTGTATTGGTCCATTACGACCCCAATCTTTCTGTTCGCCTGTATTGTGATGCATCAAACGAAGCTACTGGAGATGTTATAACTCATGAATTTCCGAATAAATCCTAACGTCCGATTTCGTATACGTCCCAGATCTTCAAAAAACATGAAGCGGGATATTGACGGCCTATAAGCCTTTGACTGGTTTATTCAGACCAACAGGTGTTCCGACGACGGCAGCAGGACGATGGCAACGATGGGCTGCTTTCCTAGCAAACTACGACTATTAACTTCGTCATGTAAAGGGTGCACACAATTTTCCCGAAGATTTTCTATCAAGATTTGCGATGCTGAATGATTATGATGAAGATGGCGTAAGTTTCTTGAATTTTATGAAAATTGAAACATGTTTTCTAGTGGATAGGAAGCAAATTGTTATGGAAAGCAGGAAAGACAAGCTAGTTAGTCAAGTTGTCGAATTCGCCCAAACCACGAGACCAAAAAAGTATAGGTAGAAGATTTGAAGGTATTTTATCAGAAATGAGATGAATTAAGCGTAGAGGAAGAAGTTTAGCTCTGGGACTACCATATATAAACTGAGGAAGATGCTGCTGGACGAACTTCAACAGGTACACTTGGAATTTTGAAAATAAAAAACTTGATCAGATCACACTTCTAAATTGTAGCGCTGTTTGGATAAGAACATTGGAAGAATATACGAACTATGTATTCAGCAACGGCCAGATTCTTTTCATGGATCTGACTTCCTTGTGCTGATAGATGAACCAGAGGAAACTAAACCAATCATCAATCAAATGGAGCTGTCCGACCACTAAGAAGCTAGAAAGGGGACTAGTTGCTACATAGTCACCCATGATATCACTCCCGGAAGTTGCTAGTCATGAACAACAACGCAACTCTCGAATAAAGCAGTCGTTCATTAGACCTTGCATTATTTCTTGGAAACGTTAGACCTTATATGAACTGCTTTTGAGGCCCGGCCGGTGCCAGTATTGCCTTAGTATGGGCCAAAACTTCACCGGATCGACGTACGATTGAATGAATGGAAAAAAATTGCTTCTAAAAACACTCATAGTCGCTCCAGAAATGAAAACCTTCGTTTTCTTTTTGCAACTGCAGATGCCTTGCAATACCAACTTGCGAGCAAACTTGTCTGCATAGGCCAATTTAAATCTTCTTGGAGCATACTGCGTTTGGCAAGGTAAAATTTGTGTTCTGGGAGTTGTCCAAAGTCCATTTTAACACATGTTTCGTCCATCAAAATGCATCCATTGTATTTCGTCAGAACTTGCGGCGTTTGACAACCAGCTTCTGTTTCAGGGTCATGTTGGGGTGCTTGCTGGCACGGTACGACTGGGAACCTTCACACCGACAGATTCAGCAAACTGTACTGTACGAGGCAGAGAACAGTTCCACCAAATCACACAAGGAGATCCCAGGATTGTTTCGGACTGCCCTACGAACTTTTACTCGTAGTTTCTGATCGTATGTTCCACTTCTCCGATAGTTTTTTTTTTGTGTGATATGCAGCAATAATGTTTCCCGGTAACGTTTCAGCAAGTTATTTACACTCGATTTTGGGAATTTCAGATTCTTTGCGATCATTCATCCTGAACACGTTGGATTTTCAACGTGAGTGTGCAAAAGTTGTACCCCTTCTCTTGCGTTCCATCTTTGATCACTTTTGAACATGAGTATCAATACTGATGCAACTTTAACCACAAAGTAAACAAACCTTCCGGGTTGTCATTGGGTTTCGTTGCGGCTACTAAAGGCGCCGCAGTAATTAAAAAGAAGCGGCCAAATACTAAGTGGATCAATCCATAGTTTTGCCACCGCAACCGATCTTACACTAGAACTTCTAAGTACAAATGAGACTATGAAGTGGATGCAAATGAACGTTGCACGCGCCATTGGTTAGAACCGTCGGTTTCTGGTTAAATTTAAAGTTTACTTAATCACTCAGTATAAATCTTGGATTTCAATGTTATCTACTAATTCTCAAAACAAAAAATATTATAAACTGTGTTTAAACAGTTTGAAAAACAAATATTTAAATTCTCCTCGATATCTAGTGCGCATTTTTAAAACGCTAGAGTTGGCATAAATTCACGCGACATTTCGTTTGCGATATTATAGCGAAATATTGCCTTAATTCAGTTTGTTGTATAAAACATTGTTAACAATTTTGTTATATACGCGTCTGTTAAATTTTATTATATTTACTGTGCACGGTAAGTGTGATGGGTGCTTAATACCAAAATCATGAAATACAGAATAGGACTGACTTGCGGTTTACGGCAGCGTAGGTGCATGAAGTCATCTTCCAATTTACCTTCCATTTCATTTCATTTTCATTTTGCAGTGTTTGGTGGGGCAATAAAAGCGCAAGTCAGTCCAAAGCCGGTGATGAAGGAAGGGTAATGGCGAACTAATCTATTCAGACCACATGAGCTCCATGGGAAAGAACAAGGATGAGTTATGGTGGGTGGTTGGACGTTAATTGGACCGGTAGAAAAATACTGCAAAAAGAAGACCCTAAACTCGGTTAATCACAATTCCGCACATTTCATAATAAAATATGGATTATCTCGAAAAGAGAGAGTAGGATCGTGAATTCTCAAATCACATTTTATATAAAGTCATTATTTTGATCATGCTGCAATAATACAAGAAACAACTTAAACAAAAATGGTTCAAAAGTGATGTTTGGAGCTTACCTCCACTAACATTTTACTGTCGCAATTGTTTTTGTTGTAAGTCTGGGTTATTATTTCTTGACTTCAATTCAAGAGACTTTTAAAGCAAAACTAATCGATATAGAAAAGAATTATTCTATGGCCTCAAGGCTACTCGCCTCTCTAAGCAGACTCTTCGCGTCCTACTCTTTTCATAAAACCTTAGTCTTTAATTCTTGGTCAGCGTCTGTTTTAAGTAAAACTTTTCGATTACTTTTCTTCATTTCAAAAGGTCTGATCCCTAGCTATATAATATGTTGTGAGCATTATTGCTTTGATCACGGCTGTCGTATTGAACCATTTAAATTAAAATAAAAATTTGAATTCAAAAATTTTCTCACCCCACAAACAACAACACAAATTATTAGTTCCCCACAAAAAACAACACACACGCTTTTCCAAAAAGAAACCAACAATAAGAATAATAATGATACCAACTGTATAGATAATTTTGATGTTTACTCAATGACAATTAGAGAATAAACAACAATGAAATACAACTTTTTGTTTTTTCCCTTAATTATTTGATATCAGGTATTTGTAGATTGTTCATTGTAGCTTTGTCTAAGAGTGAATTGCGGCTAAACCTGCCAGTATCACACCTCTTCCAGTGCCTTCAAATAAACGTACTACGACGTGGCAATTTAAAGAAAGCAGAGTGTGATACTATGACCGCTGATCATGTTCTTGGTCTCCCATGACGGCCTTTTGCATGAGATCAGCCCTCTTACCCACGACAAGGTGACAACCATGATCTTCGAAAGGGGTCTTCCAACTTACCTTTACCACACAGATTTACCAAACACAGATAAACAGAAACATTGAATTTTCTGCGTTATCTAATGCACATAAAGGGAATGCTAGATTTGGCAGAAAATAATGGGATATTTCATGTAAATTTTAGCCAGATAACGAATCTAGCCTGTTGTATGAAAGATTGCAAAAATTGTTGTATAGCGCATGAAAGATTGCAAACAATTTCGTTATTTACGCCTCCTTTGGCTTGGAATTAAACGAGGGGAAATGTTATGCGCTTGTTAAAATTAATTTTTTTTTTGCATATTAAAATTAGGATGCACAATTTCCTCCCACACGGTGGTCGGTATCATCTACCCACTCTAATTTCTCGGCGATCCCGCATCCGACCAA
Organism: Aedes koreicus; assembly: GCA_024533555.2. NCBI lineage: Eukaryota > Metazoa > Arthropoda > Insecta > Diptera > Culicidae > Aedes > Aedes koreicus. The sequence continues at coordinate 143,261 of JAHHFK020005062.1, read as the reverse complement.
CTAGATTTTTTTGTATGTGGTTAAGAGCCATGGTAAGCTTACCGAAAATTACTCAATGTGGCTAAAAGAGAGCAGATAGATCAAGGTGGGTGGATGTTACCACTGTACCGACTGTAAATCTAGTCCCTGACTACAAAACTAATCATCGCTTGAAAAATCGATTGAACGCGATTAATTTAACTTAAACCATAAGTCGAGAGTTAGCACCCCTACCATAACAATCAGTAAAAAGTATCGAACAACTGTTCCGACATTTTTATCGACTCAATAAAATGCTTTGTCCCCATCCAATTTATCGCCTGTCTCTGCCTGCAATTTTCGCACAATGAGTGTCCATTTATAAATAAGGGAAAAAGTAATCCCAGCAAAACACCACATAGGACCTGCCAACCATTATAACTGTACCAGGTTCTGAAACATAAGTGCGGGTAATCTTAATGCATGCCGTATTTACGGTTATCGCTCAATTTACAACACACTTGTGTCCGACACCGTGCAACTGATCCAACCATCCATCGAAATTAATTTACTCCGAAGGGTCATCCGCTTCTTCGTTGACAATCAATGGCGAGGGGTGCCCCGACGATGTACTTTAAAAAAAAAACAAAGAAACCATTTTCGATATCGCACCTTCGACCGCCGTGCAGTGCAGTCGATGAGATGTTCGAATCTTCTGCATTAGTCAGACAAATTAATGTCTCGGACAATTTATAGCCCTTGCATCTTCTGGCGCTCGATGATGGAGGGATCTCGGGAGATGATGGTGCTGGCGCCGGTAATGGAAGAGGTAGTCAGCAGAATTTCACAATCGGCAACTACCATACCGTCCAAACAGAAGTAGAAGCAACCTCAAGAGTGTCGAAGAAGAAAACAGATATCCTTAACCTACTCGGATGCCAACTACGGAGGTACTAGTGAGACTGTGACTAGATGGCTGGGTCATTGAAGGAATGCAGCCTAGATCATGCCAAAGGAATCAATTAAAAATTTTATACTTCTCTAAATGCAAACGATCAATAAGCGCGTCCGGGTCATTTAGCTGTGGAGGGGAAAACCAAGAAGTTGATGAAGCTAAACGCCAATTGATTTCCAATCGCTGTGATGCATCTTCTCTGCAGACGCCAGCACTACTGTTCATAAAGAACGATGAGCGAGGGTGTCATGTAGGAGAAGGATCCAGTCTTTATGCCGGTCGTCCGTACGCGTGACTCAAGCCCAAGCTCTTGGGTAAAGGATCACCAATGAGAGTCTGCTGCAGCGTCGATCGAATGATGCCAATAAAAGCGATAATTCATCTTGCAGTTAGTAGGATTGTGGTACGTCTTGACGATGTGGAAGAGCTTTACTGCAGACCAATAGAGTGATCCAGAGTTGATCGAAAATTGATCGCTTCTTTTAGATTCTCGTTTGAATGAGTTTATGGCTATGGTTAAATGATGTAGTTAATTTTCAGCGGGATTTGCTTCTTAGTCACCTGGAAGATAAATTTGCTTGTCCGTTTTTTCGGATGATGCGATGCACTATGGATGCTGCCATCGATGCAAGCAAAGAGATAAAATAATTTAAATAAACCATTTGCAAGTTTCGTTGGGTCAGACAACATTGTAAGTCCCACGGCAAATAATTAGTTTCTGAGACGAGTTTGCTAAGTTTTGCAATTTGGCATTCATGTCCGTAAAGGTTGTATCACGTTCTGGGGAACGATCATTCGTTAAATGTTAAAAACTTCTCAAAGACCATTACCATACCACCGAATACTGAAAATACCTAAATCAATGCGTGAATCAACTCCGTTAAAAAAGCATCCACTTCTCTGAGTCATTACAGAAGCCTTAACAAATGAACCATTGCCGTCAACTGTACCGTAATTTGCACAAATCATTATTATCGGCATTGTTTCAACCGACCGGAGTTGTTCTCGGTTTAAGTTATCTAAATCATGTTATCTACACTGCCATAAGCTTCCGTTTCACTGTAATCAATAGCACCTCGAAAACTTCTCCGCTTAATCTCACGATAAACGTCATAATTGTTAAAAGTAATTGAATTCATCAAGCTAAAGGCAACCGGTTTAAACTCGCTTCTTCTCGCTAAGGGCCCTGCGGTAGAATTCGTCAGTCATCAATCACGTTCACTTGTTGGTGGCCTGAAGAAATAAACAAGAAATAAATCTTGCAGCCAACTCATTCTTCTACCTTCCTGCAACGAAGATCAACAGCGATGGCATCGGAGGGGCAAGATTAACACCTTTGTTGCTAATTTTCTGCCAGTAAAAAATCGTCTTGAACGAACTTCCCAAAACGAGAAACGAAAGAGCATTTTGCTCCGCAAGGTAAATAAAATTGATATAATTAGGTAGAGATTCACATGTTTGAATTGATGGACCTCGTTTGAAATAAGCCAAATAAAAAAAAAACGGTTTCATTTCCTACCCGAAAGGTATCGTGAGTCAGTGACTTGCGTTGTGCAAGGTCGTTTCTTTTTAGCGCAGTTAAAGGACTACTGTGCGGTTCCACAGTTAAGTATTAGAAATGAATATGATGAATAAAAACCTAAATAGACTACTGAAATCATCGATATAGGGAAAAAGATTGGACTACTAATGCATCGATAAATGAACATTTGACTTTCACGAAATTATTCCAATTAGACAATTATTGTTCTTTAACGTATTTTCAAGTCCACGTGTTAAAAACCTACTGATAATCTTTATCAGACTGGAAAGTGCTGGTAATATAACCTCATGCAAGATTTAATACTCTCCCCACCATTCTCAGGTTCAAATTATAGAACTCTACACGCTTCTTCAAATCACGTATAATTTTCTAAGAACATTCTTACATCCTAGTGTCAACATGAACATGTGATGTGAAAGATACCCACCATCAGGCCTAAAGACTGCCCCAGAAAGAATGGATGCACCCAGTTTTCAGGAAAAATACAACACAAGTGTAGGAAATTCAATTTTTATTACATATACTGAAAAGATCAGAGTAGCACATCAGGTTAGTATTCTCAATATTTGCAATCTAGCGATTGAATGCTAGCTGGAGCACCTTCTTGCGAACGTTCTTCATAAGAATCAGCACAGATTTCTAAGCGACAAGTGTTGACACTTTCTTCTAAGGGAAGGTCCATTAATTATGTCACGCAGTAAGGGGGTGGGGGGGGGGGGGGGGGGGGGTTTGAGAAAACGTGACGATCCATACAAAAAAATTCGAAGGTTCACACAAAAAATGTGACCAAGGGGGGGGTAATAAAAAGTCAATTTTTGCTTGACGTAATTAATGGACGTTCCCTAATCTTTTCAAACTGTTGAATGGTATCTGCTGCCGAGACATGTTTCCTATGATGTGCCTTCGTCAATGCCCAAAATTCTTCAATTGGTCGAATTTGTGGGCAATTAGGTGGTGAGGGGGGGGGGGGGGGGGGTTCTTGTCCTTTGGAACGAATGAAACACAGTTGGTCGTATACCATTCCACCGTTGATTACTCGGAATGACAAGACGCAATATCTGGCCAGAAGACGCAGGATCACTCTCTGATGTATATTTCACTGTTCATCTAAGTAGTTACGATGAAGGGTTGCGAAATCTTACTACAGCCAAAAATAGCTTGCTAGACCATAGCTTTCTTACAGAACTGTTCGACTTGAATGGATGTCTCAGACTCAACTCTGACTATTTCGAGGCTACCCAATTTGGCTTACGGTCGTTTGGCATAAAGTCGTTTGGCATAATGTCATTTGGAATAATATGTTGAATAATCAATGGTCATTTGGCATAAAGGCCGTTTGGCATAATGACCCCTTGACATAAAATTGAAAATATTATGGTCATTTGGCATAAACACCATTTAGCATAAATATCGGAAAATGAAAGCTGCTACAGGTTCAGTGGGCATAATTATAACTTGGCATAACATAGACATTCACAATTCAATTGGTATAATGGTCTTTTGGCATTGGCAGCGAACAGTTTGAGAAAGATTATTTGGATTGATTGGATTGTTAATCTGTAAATTAACATTTCATCAGAAACATTTGGCATAATGACAGTTCGGCATGAATACTAGAAAATAAGCTCAATTTCTAAGAAATTAACCAATTTCGTTTGGCATTATGGTTCAGGCTGATAAATTTAAATTTAAGAGAAAAATAAATTATTTGGAATAATAATTATATCATAGATTGAAACTAATTTAGGAAAATTTCAAAGAACAGCCTAATTAATAAGAAAGGGAGATTACAATAAATATTGGCCTATTTTTGACAATTAAGTGGCAGTCGGTTCGAATGAATAATGCCAAATATAATAAAGCAATACATACTTTTAGTCAATCCAAAAATTCACTGTTCAACATCAGTGAAGAAAACATTTGATTTTCAAATTTCAATTTTAACCCTGAAACCTATAAATGCCATATTTTAAAGAACAGCTCATTTAAAAAGAAGGGAATATTACAACGGATGAAAACCTATGCCAATGATATTATGTCAATGACATTATGCCAAATGGTCATTATGCCAAATGACCACTTGGATTCTGTTTTATTTCAAAAGTGTTATGCCAAACGGTCATTATGCCAAACGGGATTATGCCAAATGCCACTTAGCTCATGTTATATTTATGCCAAATGACTTTATGCTAAACGACTTTATGCCAAACGACCTTATGCCAAACGACTTTATGCCATATGGGCTTGCCCCGACTGTTTCTATGCATCTCTTTCACGCACCGTATAATATTATGGCCCGGCAAGGATTTGTACTCGAATTCCACGTAGGTTTCGTCATTCATGATTATACAGTTTGAATTCCCAGTAAGCATCGTATCGTACAATTTTCACTCTCAGGACCTGATCGATGCTATTTGTTTCGGACTCCATTTCGGCTGTTTCTGCTTCTTATAGATTCGATGATTCAAAGGTTATTTGGAACGATGAACATTGGATTTCGGAATATAAACTTTTTTGGTTCTGAAACCTCTTTCTTGTGGTTAAATGTCTTTATTATACGTTTATCCAAACGAGGGTTAGCAGGACCTTTTTTCAACCCAGTTCTGGTTTACTCTCAAACGTGTTATCCTCACTGAACGTCGTGATCGCTGTTCGCACGACTTTTTCACTTACTCCTTCCGTTTTTGCCAACTTTCTCACTGACATTCCAGGTTCTGTACACCATTTGTCAGTATTACCTGATAGAGGTATGACTTCACATGACAAAATGAGAAAGATACTGGTAACTCCAAAAACCCTTGTATGAAGGGTGTACAAAATCAAATTACATCACGAAATAAGATTCGGCAAAACTCACCCATTCAACCGATCGTATTTACACTTTGAGAAAATAAAACAAAACATATTATTTAACTTTCCTCATGATCGCTTTATTCAATTCCATTATCATATTCAAATGCACGAACCTTTCTTTCAACACTACTCATAAGATCTTGTATAACATTTTGACCATTTGTTTTTTGTGTCGCTATCAATTTTTTCTTCATATCTTCCACCAATTTCACTTCCTTATGATGTTTCCGAAGTGCCTGCTTCAGGATGGCCCAGTACTTCTCAATAGGCCGCAGCTCTGGTCAAGGATGGTTCCAATCGTATCATATATCATTCGTTGCACGCTCTTCTTTGATTCAATAGATGCACACAATGAAAAGTTCTGCTTCACCTATCAAACCGAAAACTGATGGGCCAAGGTAAAAATTGAATGATCATAGCATGAACTTCGTCGCCTGTCAATTGTATGCGTGTTCATCACTACTTGCTTGTACAATTTATTGATTCGTTCATTGGCTTCTGTTGGTGATTCATTTTCGTTTCCTGATTCGATTGAGTGCTAGTGCTCGAAGCTTCCGATCGGATCACTTGGTGATTGTGTGGTACCGCGTTCAAAGCAAAAATGAATCGGAAGCCGAAGAGCGCAGTGTAGCCAGTAAATACAGCGGGAAAAACAGAAAATATATAGCAACTAAACGCCAAATGTTAATATTAAGTGACATGTATTCCTTTAGGCCAGTATTTTTTGTTTTTGGTAGATACTGATAATGGCACAGGTTACTTAGTTGGTAATGGTACGGCATTACCAACCCGGATGCAGTGGATTCCCTGTCCGGTACAGAAGATTTTTCACATGTCACAAAACAAAAATGTATGCATTCTCATTGAAATTTAAAATAAGAGAATGTTTGTTCAACGAACGATAATCGACGATATGGATATTATCCCTCTTCAAATGAAATCTCGATAACGATTTTTCTTGCATGTTATGTGATTTAAAATTCATAAGGTGTGCATAACACATTGTGTCAATAGTCCTGAGAAAAATTGCATTGTCACGACTTATCGGATACGTGTGACAGGAAAATTTAAAAAAAATCTATTTTAGTAGGCTGATTTTTCCCAGACGGTACATACTTAACAAAACTTCCAACACTGTCATTCGAACTAAAAGACAATGAATGATTCTGTTCAAATGAATGCTATCATCTCTCGTCTCCGAACATTATCATCTGGCGATCCTTCTGGGTCGTATTTCCATAGCCACTCAATCAACGAAGAGTGAATCACAAGTAGGCAGAGCTGTTGTCCTTTCGACTTGCGTGGTGGAATGAAGTAATCTACAGAACGTCTAATCTTGTTCACTCTCTGAGTTCTTGCGTATGATGCCTTTACCAATACATTAATCGATATGGTTATTTCAAGCACGGATAACAATAAATAATTTTCGCCGATTTTTTCGGCATTCACCAACACTGGCTCTGGTACGTTCAAGGGATTGTTATGTTTCGGCACGAAAATTCGGCTTTATACCACTCCAAAACATATTTCGAGTAATGACATGAAGTTAAATTTGGCCAGAAACCGTGTGACGTGACCGTGTGACCTCAGAAGTGGAAGTAGACGCGTTTAGAGGCATTTCTTTGGGTGTACCTGCCCATTGGCCGTTCCGGTTATCACGAGCAAATTGCTTGCCAAATCATGTATATTTTAGCGACCCTTGACATCTTCTGCTACCTAATCTCCTCAGGAACATCGGCCCCGGGAGCTGCCCGAGGTCTGCTTTTACATAAGTCTCATCATCCAGAACGAGACAATGCGGTTTGGTCAACAGCTAGAGCTAATAGAGCTTCCGTGCACGTGATTTCTCCACCGTACTTTGCCGTTCATCACGATTCGGTGCCTTTTGGAAATTGTACATGTGTCCTTCACGTTTTTTCGCATCTTCCAGGAACATTTAGCTTAAATGCAGTTTTTTCGCCATTTTTCTCTTGATCCCGTTTGTGATCCTTTACGCTACACGGAGATCCATTTTGACCACACTTTTTCTTCAGATCGATGGTCAAACGTTGTCGTACCGATTTAAAATACGACTTACTATAGATTGTACCATTCCCAACATGCTGCTGATGGCACGATGAGATAGATCTGGGATGGCATTACGTAGCTCGAAACGAACGACTTTTTGTACGAACGCTTATGAGAAAAAGTTCTTCGTTTCGATATCCGCAATACGGCTCCTGGTTTTTCAACGGTTTGCGTTTGCACCACTGCTGTTCTTCCGACTCCATCTTTGCAAGGATTGCAAAGCTACTAATGTAACTAACACATGTAAACAATACAAATTGAACTATTTTCTGCCAAAATTTCAATAGAAGATACCCAACGGGTTAAAAGTTACAGTCATTTTAAAATGATGCAATTTTATTCCATACACCTTTTAGTCAATAACTACTTTCTTTGTATCAACAAAATATCTGGCATTACGGTCGCTCTGCATTACTCAAAGTTGATGTTTGTGATTCTATTTTTTAAAATATGAGTCACACAATTTTAAGTATATTTCGCCGACAAATGAACAATATCGACTTGAATCAGTTGAATGTTAAATTGTCAACTTGTCAATCCAAAATAGATCAATTCAAATTTGATAGACTCCACTTTTGACGTAATTGTCGGCGTAGAATTAAAGGGTGTTTCGATCAAAACTTGGTCGACTTAAACTTGACGCATTTCCTTTCATCTTGAATTAAAAATTTTTGCACACCCCTCATTTTGAAGATGTGTTCATGTAGCATGATGCCTCTATTTTAATTTTGAGATAAGCAGTTCAGATATCAAAATATCGACGATCGAAGAGAAACAACGCATCCAAATTTTGCACGTGCATGGCGAAAATCCAAACTACTCTCACGCCAAGTTGGCGAAATTGTTGGATGTGGCTAAATCAACTGTTACCAACGCATTAAAAGTGCCAGAAAAGCTGGATCGGGGGGAAATCGAAAGCCGGAGGCCACAGCGACGACTAAAAGAGTTGCCCGCTGATTCGAGCTCCGTGGATAGAGCTAAAAAACGAGCTGGACTGTCAACTTACAAGAAAGTGGTGACTCCAAATCGCGACGATAAACAAAACACGTCCGCCAAAGCATGATCGCGAAAGTTGTACACGGCGATGCTGACGAAGTTTGATTGCGTGGTACAGGTCGATGGAACTTACGTCAAGGTAGACTTTAAACAGCTTCCTGAACAGGAATTTTAAAGGGCAACCGGACGGGAAAAGGTGGCAGATATTTTCAAGCACATTAAACTGTCAAAGTTCGCGAAGAAATATCTGGTGTGGTAGGCCATCTGTACCTGTGGCTTGAAGAGCAACGTTTACATTGCAACCGGAACCGTCAACCAGAAAATTTATCTGAGCGAGTGCCTACAAAAACGTCTACTGCCTTTCCTGAAGCGACACAATTGTTCCGTTCTATTTTGGCCGCATTTGGCATCTTGCCATTACGGAAAAAAGGCCATGGAGTGGTATGCTGCCAACAACGTTCAAGTAGTGCCCAAGGACAAGAACCCTCCCAACACGCCAGAGCTCCGCCCAATCGAACAATATTGGGCCATCATCAAGCGGAACCTTAAGAAGACTCAAAAAGCTGTTGTGAGCGAGAAACAGTTCAAGGCAAACTGGCGCTCTGCGGCGAATAAAGTGGACAAGAAGACTGTACAAAATCTTATGGCAGGTGATAAACAAAAGACCCGGCAATTCGCATTCAGTAAAAAGGAAGCTTAGCTGAATATTCTCCTGTATTCTGTATTAACTGAACTTGAAAAAGAAAAAGAATTTGGCTTAATAATAAAAACTTTGATCGACTCACACACATTACTGTTTGACCAAATTTTGATCGGAGCACCTTTTAAGCGCAGTAGACGATGAAAAGTTTTCTGCAACCATTACTCAATTATTAAGCATCACCTCTATCCAACTTATTATTCCTTTGTCAAAGCGTCTAGTCTAGATGCATTGTATAAAGCCCCGTGTATGTCTAAAAATGCACATAAGGATATCTCCTTGGCTAGCTTTTGTGGATGTTTTATCTCTTTTTCCAGTCGTTGGAATAAAAATGACCCGTATCTTCCTCAGGTTTTTGGAATACAACCTAAGATGAAACTAGCTCTGAAAAATGCATTAAGTCGCACGCCTAAATTTTCTTTTCTTTGCTGAAGAAGAGCGGGAAAAAGACCGTCCCTTCCAGCAGATTTGAATGGCTTAAAGGAACCGAAGCCCCATTCGACTTTGGATAGGGTGAAAATTTCACAGGCTTTAGTGTAGGTATTTATAGACCAGTCTTCTGCTGGTCTTGTTCCTTCTGAATCCTGAAGACTTCCCCCGAAATCGTAATCGAACATAAAAGGGCTTTCATCATCAATTCCATTGTTTCGGATGAGTCTTTAGTGAAACATCCATTCTCTTTTTTAAGATTACCCAAACCATTAGAACGTTCTTTAGAAAGACCTTTCTGTAATCTCGCAACAACTGGAGTACTTTCGATCTTTTCACATGATCGTCTCCAATCTTTGCGCTTAGCCCGCTTTATTTCTTTATTGTACTCTGTTAAAGTCTTTTTTTATAAATCCCATTCATTTGAAGCTTTTTCTCTATTGAACAACCTCCTTGCTTTTCTCCTCAATACTGCTAGTTTCCCATTCCAGCATGAAACTTCTCTGCTAGAGGATCTGCGCCGGATAGGAAAGCTAGCACTGAAGGAATTTATAATGTCATTTACCATTTGGTTTGAAGCGTTTTCCAATTGTTCGACAGTTCGAATTTTGACCTCTGAATGAACGCTGCTGTTAATAAGGTGAAAGCGATACAAATCTCAAACCTGATATGTTTAGGGTCTGACAGCGATACCTCCTCGGATACTGTCCAACTACTGATTTTTTCCGAAAGTATTTCACAGCAAAGCGTAAGATCCAACACTTCTTGCCTTGCAGCTGTGATGAATGTGGGATCGCCTCTGTTACAAACATCAATATCATTAGAAGTGATATAGTTCAGAAGATTTTCTCCTCCTTTATTAATGTTGGTGCTACCCCATATAGTATGATAGTCATTTGCATTGAACCCAATTATAAAATGTTTATTCATTTGTTTACAGTAAGAGATAAACGTCGTCACTTCGGATGGAGGGGCTACTTCAACATCGCCTGGGAAATACGCATAGGCTACATAAACCTCAGCCCTTTCCCGTGGTGTTGGAACTTCCATCTTTATCGCAACGATGTCTCTAGATATATATACTGTAAGTGGAACAAACTTTGCTTTACAGCTCACTAGAATTGCTGCTCTGGGGCTAGGATTGCTGTCATCATACAGCTATTTACCCATTTGACCAGGAATACCTCAAATCTTTCCATTGTTTATCCAGTGCTCTTGTATAAGACCCACGTTAATTTCATCTTTGGGGAACCTTCTGCTCAGCACTTCAGATGCACCCTTTGCATGATGAAGGTTCACCTGAATAAATTTTACAAATTTGTTCATTGCTATTCCTTTTTACCTTCTTGTGGCTTCTTTTGTTCCCTCTGTATGAGTTTTTGTTTACCCTGCAATAACTTTTCAATTTTTATGGGTTTTCTAGGATTCCCACTAATCAATCTCTGAGCATCCCACGATTTTTGCCCGTCCTCGTCGTGAACGCCTGGATGGTTGACATTACATTACATTCGACATGCTGGTTCCTTACAGTTCGCTGTAGAATTCTCCAATTTGTTGTTTCAGGTTGTCATTCTGGCTGTCTGTGTAGCCTCGAATCGTGTCGTTGTCGTCGTCAGCACTCCTATAAAAGAACGCGAATAGGACTTCCTGACGAGCGCTTTCTTGTTCATCAAGAACCACAAGCTTAGCATCTTTCCGAGGCGCTATTTGTGAACCTGCAGTTTTGACCCAATCAGCCACATGTCGGTCCTGACAGGATATTAGAACATGCCCAGTTCTGCACGTACAATACACAAATTTTGGGTTATGTGGCTCTATACGTTGATCTAGGGCCTTTTTCAGGAGTGCTTCCTTTACTGCCTCCTGTTGTTCAGAGGTCAACTCGATTTCCTGTTATCCTTTGGGAATTATTCCCAATTTAACCCGTCTGGCAATTTCTTGGTAGGTTAGTGCCGGCAGGTTTGCCCTACGGCAAGATTTACTGCTATTACCTCCCTGAGCAGGATCTTTATGTCCAGCTACTCCCTCCGACTGACCATGCCCATCGTGACATTTTTTTGGCATCGGCTTACTTTCTGAACTGTTAGTTGTATCAAAGTCTACGTTCCGTGATCGTTTGGGAGTTGCAACTGGTTGCGAAGTTTTTTCACGAGCTTCCTCGAAACTCATACCGTCATTCATCAATCGTTTTAACCTTCTTCTTGCTGACCCACACAACCCCTTATTAAAACGTACCGATTTTGGCGATTTTGGGTCAGGTTTTCCAGGTATCACTTGCTTAATCGTCACGTTAATACCGTCTTCATTGTCAGGGTCAAGAATTGAAGACAAGCGGGAGTCAACGTTTCCCTCAAAAAGGTTTAAGAGCTCACCTTCATAATTTTCCAAATCACTTTTATCTTCTACATTCATTTTGTTCTCGAATAGAATCTGTCTTCGGTTGCCAACTCAGGGCTGATGGCGTAGGCCCACCCATCGCGACCAGATTACATATTCGAGGGGAGGGGAGAAGATATTTCCTTCAAAACATAATAATATTATAAAAATACCGATATTCGACGTTCTTAGTCTATTTAAATGTGCATTTGTCTTAACAGACGAACCAGCTCAGGGCTGAAAGTCTCTATAATAAAGTAATTAAAAAAAATGTGCATTTTTACAGAGATTTCATCATTTTTCTTGAGATTTTGCACTTAGAACTTTTAAAACTCAAAACGGGTCGTACAATAATTTAAAAATTTTACCCAGAGATGAAGGACAGTCGAATTATTCAACTGGTGTACTCATATTTCATGAACATTTTGTTTTCAATAACGGTCTGAGGAGCACTGTGGCCAACTAACTTTCACATCTCGGAATGACAACTAAGCTTTAAACTAGAAATAACCGGATTAAATGTTAGCTTATTTTCGCAGAGCAAGGCGTTGTCGTTTTGTTGTCATTTTTTAGATGGAAATAGGTCTGTTTTTTCATCCAGCGTTGGAAAAAAATAACGATATTTCAAGAACTTGACCGAGGAAAATGTTCGCGATGCTTAATGGACTATGATGAACCTTTCTAACAATCAAGCAAAACTCAACGAAATCTTTTTGAAGGAGAGAGTATTGAAAAAAAAATGTTAGAAAAATTAAAAACCTACTAAATATAACAGACCACCTCATTGGTGCTAATATGAAGCAGACTGTGCCTCTGAATTTTATTTAAAACTAGTTTCGCTTATTAACACTTTTCCAAATGGTTTGAAAAAGAGGTCATATTCGAGAAAGTTGATTAGATAAAAAAAGACCTGTTGGATGATGGACAGCTTAATTAAGAAGTCATTCACCTCATCAGGTGGCAATTATATTCCATTTGAAGTGATTGCCATTTCCACTTGACAGGTTGACAAGATCTGATGAATGTACTTCCGACGCGAATTTCAAAAGAATCTACGTAGCAACAATGCGTCATGCCTGCCTTATGAACTAGAAGTCAGACTGTCGAAATTAAATTTAATGACACAAGAGAAGGCAAATTTGTTCTGATGAGCATGAGCTATTGTTATTATTAATGCATTCGTTTTACAGTCTGAAGGTTAAATCCACCTAATGTGCTCCAGTTTCCAGAACGATCCATTTGTACTTTTCACATCACCTTACCTGCACCAATGCATCCTCGATAAATTGAATTTCGTCACATTGCGCATCCATTTACTCGGAAAACCATACACAAGCAAGCGGCAGAAATCCCACTATTAGTCAACTAGTTTAGCACATCACTGTCATCGAAGCGTCCTTCAGCTCCGCTTAACGCACTAACGTCCTTGCAGGACATTGACTCAGGGAGCAACGTCATCATCAGTTTGCATCATTCGCCTGACAAACGGTACAACTATTTTAATTAAGACCATCTGACAAGTCATCTCCGGATAGTCAAACGATCCTCACTTAATTATATCAATTGTTTTATTAAATCACGGAACAAAAATTCGTGTTTCTCGTCTTTTCGATCGGGAAGTTATTTCAACTCCGATTAGCTACTTTAGATTGATGTCTGCTAAAAAAAACGACCCAATAAAAAAAGTGTTAATCTTAACAAATGGCCGCAACACTGTGATCTGCCTGCAGCGAATTACATTTTCTTGCTTATTTCTTCAAGTAGCCATTATACAAGGAGGTGATTGATGAGTGATGGATCGCATCGGTAATGTATGTTTTGTTTTACCAAAAGTCGTGGGGGCGACTGGCTTATTTAAATTCAAAACCGTAGCAGCATCAAAGCAAACCAAGTTGCGACCATATTGATGATTATAATAACATTAAAACCAATCGAAAAGATAAACATAGGTGTCGACGGAATAAATTAGTCAACAAAAGATTCCTTATCAATCATTCCACTGTTGAAATCAAGAATGCACCGATCGTGATAAATCAGACACCGTTTCCCAAATGTGTTCGTTGAATTATTCACATGAGTGTTTACCCATCAAGTAATTCGAATACTTGATAGCCGCTAACCAACATAACTGATTCTATATAAGGCATTTATCGATGAACCATCCACAATTGTATCCAAGAGCTTACAAATCGTTGCAAAAAGCAATCGTTTGCAAAGCAAAAACATTCAAGTATCGAGTCTAATTCATCACGCGGAAGCACTCGAAACAATCCAATGCTTCTTTTCTAACGCTCGGCTGAATTCAAACGCCTTTATAGTGGCATCTCCCACTAAAGGACACGGCACAAGAGCTCTCGTTTCGTGCTAAATGCGGAATCGATCATCCGGGTAAACGACTCCTACGAACAGCGTGGTCTGCGACAGTGTTCTTGCTCACGAAGACGTCATTGCAGTAACAGCAGCGGGTAGCATTCACGCAACGGGAAATGTGAAGTCGCTGGATCTCGCAAAGAGAATGAGATCTTCGGAACATGCAAGGGTGGTGGAATTACGTGTTCTTTAACCTCCCCTCCCCCACCATTCATTCCCGATACACCCGCGGCTGTGTGCCGTGGGTAGCCTTATACAAACAAGATCCGGCTCGGAATTCTTTCGTGCGAGATCACACTGACTCAGGCCATCGTTAAAGTGCTTTTGGGACGGCTATGTGGATTGAACAGGCGAAAGAAGAAGCTGTGGGAATCTCCCTTGGTGACATGGGATGTGAAATTTATTATGGAGTAAATGGTGATTTTTGGTGGATATTTTTGGTATTTTGCTTTGGTTTGCTCGAGCTGATCAGTGGCAATATTTAGACTGCTGGTGGGAGGTTTTTGTTTTTGCCCAAACGGGTTATAGCAAACGGAACGTGATTGGGAATTTATGTTTTGTTATTTTTTTTATAGGTGGTGTCTTGTGACAATACCTGTTTTGGCCATTTTTTGTGTGTCTTAAACTGAGATTTAATTTTGTTTTCTTTTGAGATTGCTGAATTTATTGGAAGGCACTGAAGTTAGTTATTATCCAGCGGAAAAATTATCACCAGACATAGATTGATAACTTACATTTTATCCTCCCGTAGCTCAATCGGAGAAGAATCCGCTGAAACGAGACCATTGTTGGTGCAATATTTTTTCCTTTCGGATTCCTACTAGCAAACTCAATTTCGGTTGCTTAAGTTACTGCTAAAGCTGTAACAAAGTTTTAATTCAGTATCGTTCATAAATTTAAATAATTATAATGACTTACGATTTAAGGTCCTAATCTAATTTTTACTTCACACAAACTGTATCATATCATCAATGAAAAATTGTAATAATAATTCATTACTTTCAAGAGTTAAAAGATTTGTTAGGTGATAACAAAAAACAACAAGATAGAGATCCATTTAGTTGTACGAAATGTTGACGTAGGGCTACGACTAAATGTAAGCCATTTTAAATTGTACAATGTAATATTCTTTAAATAATATACTTTTATAACAAAACCATATATATCATATCATCAAGTGATTATAAGTCTATTTTCCGTTTATTTAAAATGGAATTATTTTTAGGTTCCCGTGATATTGTTGTTGTTTTAAGATCAGAAGAATCATAAAAATTAACTGTGGTGGCCTGTGGTTCAACACACCACTATTCAAAATTGACAAAATAATGGTCGTTAAATTGGAAAGTTCAACAAGCTCTTGATAAACACTGTATCTGTAGGATTATATAGTAAGTCGAGCTGAAGAGCCTTCTCTAGCCTCTCAGCCAGTAGTTGATGACGGATTACCTTTGGCCGCTTAGATTTTAGTCCGATAACACCTAGTTCGCTCAGCGGCCATCTTCGGTTGCTTTGAAGGAACATTCGCCTGTTGATCCATCTTGCGTTCCGGGAATTGCGCTTGTATATACTGCCCTGGGATGCATAGTTGACGTAACCACCATCATACCGATTGTTGAGAGAACGCATTTTTCCGGGTTTAAGCTGAAATGCAATGTATACCAACAATTATGGACAAATGTTCTGTCCATTTGATGAAGTTTTATTAATGAAAGTTGGCCGGCAAGATAATTAGAATAGTTTCATTTTTTTATCATCTTTAAAACACATACGCTAACTTATGTGAAAAAACAGGCATATTACTGAACGTTTATTCTCATAGTTTGGCGTAAAAACCAAGCGGCTAAGTTCTGAATAATATGTCGTACATTCACGAATCGGGAAGCAACTGGACGCGTGTGGTGAAACGTCAGATTTTTTTTCAGAAAATTCAGTGATTGACAAACAAAAATTCATTTGAAAATGTTCGACAAAGCTGTTCTGTCTCTATTGCTGTCCTATTCAAGTTCAGATAACGACGGTGAGAGTGATGCAGATTTGACGGTGGAAATTCCCGATAATCAGCCGATACCGCAAGTACAACAAGGTAATGATCCTGAGGCTAATGATCCCGAGAAAAATGAGCTCGAAGTGCCGGCCGACGCTTTTGTTGTAAGACATAGTGTGGTCGAAAACCATTTGCCGAAAGGGCGTGGCCGATGCTATATACTACCAGAATACCTTCTCGTGCCTGAAAAAAAGTCGATGACTTAGCACTTCCACATTTGTTCACTGAGAGCTTTCTATGCCAAAGTTGCCATTTATGGATTCGTATCATTGTGTGGCCGGTACAACGATACTCTATTCCCAGAGAAGTCGAGAAAATTGTCCACCTGTAAATTTCGAACCCAGGCACCTTCAGAATGGTCTTGCTTTGTAATCCTACACTGCGTGTATGCGCTTTTAAAGGCCCTAAGGAAGGCCGAGGTGGTGTTATGGCGGGCTTTTAATTACTCGGAAAGCTGTGAGCTTTCGGAACGTGTACAATAAATGATGACGTCAATTTCAACACCCACTGGCTAGTTCCTTCTGCAATTTCACTACCTGTGGTTTTAACTATATATCAGAATGGTCAGAATTCCAAGCTCACTCCTTTTCAATTCTATCCAATTTTCAACTCCAAATGTCAAGGCAGTATGAGGGATACAGAATCCCCACTGATCGTAAGGAACCGGTCAGGTGTTTTCCATAGATCGATAGATGGCAAGTATGTATGTTATCTCTAATCTGCTTTCCTTGGTGCATTCAACTTCGCTTACAGCCACCCGTGATGTGTACGGTCAGCTTTGCATAGCTATGGGTCAACATATATGTGGAGAGTCGTCATTCATGCAACCAAATGGTGCTTACGCCAAACCGTTCTTTTCAATTTATCTCACAATTTTTCGAAGAAACTTTTTTTGTTTCTGCTTGGAGGCAATGTATTAAAGGGTCAAGAATGCAAAAAAAAAATAAAATGTGAATTTTGGTCGTTTTGGCGCTTACGTCAACTATCCATCCCAGGGCAGTATAGTAGCCAAATGTTGCTACATTTCAATGATTTGAAAAATTCTCAATAACTATTTCCAAATAGTACTCAATCCAACGCGACACGATATTTCACTAAATGAAGATAATAGAGAATTTTTCAGTCTGTCTGTATATTGATATTTGATATTGAAATCCGTGCAAAGGAATTAGCATGAAACTAACAGAAAATTTTTTTCTTATTCAGCATTTCCTTCTAGAACTTTCCAGCTTATTATTTGTCATAATTAGCATATTTCGTCGGTTTCTTGCAATAACTACCGGCACAACTCAGCATATTTTGACTGGCTAAGCATTCTCCATTGGCTGGGTCAACCGACTGCATAACAAGCCGCTTTTTAGCAACAACCAACCAAACAATCGCCTGTTTGGCCAAAAACTGTTCGCCAATGCACCCTACACAGTGCCACCGCCAGAAACTAACCTAATCTACTTAATCCACTATGTACAACTACCCAAGCAACAAAGTTTGTAATAAAAAAGTTGAAAGTACTGTTAAATGACATATATAGGTAAGGCCTGTACTCGAAAAAAATGCACCAGACAAAAGTGTTCGCCAAAAATTTGTTTTAAGCCGGATTTTCATGATACCTTCAGGGAATGTACTAATACATATGAATTATGTTTCGGCATAACTTCATCATTTAATTTCCTTTCTATCGCTGTAAACCCGCACCGTTCCCTTAAGACCCCTCATTACATTTTGTGCAATGGTGGAGTCGACATTTTTGGTCACTTTCATCCATTCTTTCTTCAAGCTCGTTCTTAAACACCTTGGACGATTTTCAAATTTTGACCTTCATTATGGCCCAAAATTTTCCCACCGGACGAATCTCTGATGAATTTGGGGGGTTGGCGGTTATTGTTATTGTCTCTGTACCAATTCAACGTCGATCGCGCGTAATGGCATGATGCCAGGTCCGGCCAAAATAATCTCTCGCCTCCGTAGGAAGGGCAGGAAGGGCAACAGACGCTTTTGGGGGCACTCAGTGCGGTAAATTTCGCTGTTGATGGTATCCGTAGTGATGTACGGTTTACTCAGTTTACTGCATTGGCATATGGCCTGCCAGAGTAAGTATTTTTTGACGAATTTGTCCACTTTCTTTTTCCTTATGGCTTCCGGAACATCAAACCGTGATTTGACAACATAGAACTCCAGCCCCGGTATCTGCTTTGCGTCTGCCTTGATGTAGGTTTCGTCATCCATAACCACACACATCGGTTTCGTTAACCACTCTCGATACAGCTTCCTTGCGCGGGATTTGGCCGCCGTGTTTTGTTGATCACGCCGGTTCGGTGCCTTGCGGACCTTGAATACACGAAGCCCAGCTCGTTTCATGGTTTGCTGAACGAACCAGGCGGAACACTTTGCCTTCAGAGCCGCGTCGCGAATCGAAAGGTTCGGATTACACTTGAAATAATCCAACACCTTCCGGGCCTTTACAGGGTCAGCTGTCTTTGATTTTCTTCCTTTGCCAGCCCGCCGCTCGGTAGTCTGGGACTCCTTGAACGATTTTACCACCCGAGACACAGTTGTATGGGTGATTCCCAGTTGTCTTCCGATCCATCTCATGGTCGCAGTCTGATTTTCCATGACGGCGCGCAAAATTCTCCTGCGATTTTCTTCTTGTTTCGATTACATCTCAATAACCACTGAACACTGTTATGAAATTTTGCACATGTAAACAATTCACTTCAATATAGTTAAACCCAGATTTTCATCAATTTTTACCCACGGACAAAAAAGTTACACACGGATAAAAATGGTGCATTTTTTTCGAGTACAGGCCTTAAATAAGATAGCGATTTGCGTAGTGTTTTTTAAAAATGAAGATGGAATCTTTGTCCAACAAAACTATTCGTTGTTTTAAAAAACCAGCCCCAGAAATCTTTATTAGTTTCGTTTTTGCACAGACCACGATTGGAGTTAAATGCGGCCAATTGCAAAAAGCATTTAGAAAATGGCGTTTTTTCCTTCTTCGATTACAGCAGTTGCTCTTATAACTTATAACTTATAACTGAAGTTCAATCAATCAATTAATCAATTCTCGGCAACGATTTAGCTAATCTGCATTGAAAATTTAATTTAATTCTTAATACGAAATTAGAAGTGAATCCATGAATCTATTAGTTGTTTTCTGCAACGGAACTGATTTATACTATTCATCAAGTTAACTTCGTATTCACTGCCTCACTGCCACATGTCAAAAGTAAAAAAAAAATCATTTGATTAAACAGAAAGTATATTCGTGCATTGTACGAAAACAAGTCAAAGGCCAACGAATAATGTTTTTCTTAAAAAAAAAATCCCTCTAGTGATTACATTAATGATTGACAGATCCGTATTATCGACTAGAAATGTAATTCGACAAAAGAAACGCAAACACGGGACTTGTTAATTTTTAATGTTTCTGACATTGGATTTGATTCGGAATTTTCGGGAAGAGCTGTAATTGAATCCATGGTGGATCTCACTAGACCAAGGCGACTCGTGAGAAATAATATGATTAATGAGGATGAATTCACTACTTTCGACGACGCATTAATTTTAGGTTAACCCAATGATTCTCTCTCATCCCAGAAGCAACACCAACATATGCGGGTACGATGGAAGAGAAGCAGCGATTGACTGGTCCTCGGCGTGCTATGGCAATAAAAAATACAAGTGTCATTCTTCTCTAAGCAGTTCCACGCAGACTTGTATGGTCTTACACCCCCAGTGAGAATAAAAGTATGTATATTAATAAGAAATTGACGTTTGAATCATTAAGTTGAGAGTGTCAATAAACTGAGGTTTGCATCTTTGTTTGTATACTACCCAAGTAAAACGTATGCGAAAAAAAAACTACGAACGCACAACAGGGAGAGAAAGTAGATTTCTTAGGTGCTTAAACAAGATATCGAAATAATCATCCATTTTTCACAGAGCTCTAGATATTGAAGAAATAAATCACTTTCATATCAGGGATAATCACAATTGCCAATTTCAACACAAACATATTATTCGCAAATGTTCGTTTTAACTTAAATCTACCTCATCTTTGTAGACTAAAGCAGAAGTCGCATGTTAGAAATCAACTTGAAATATCTTCATCTCATCCCTAGCATTAGTTTTACGATCAATAACAAAGATGATCAGTTACTTTTTGATGCAACAGAAAGCCAATTTGGCTAAGCCTAGATAAATAACTCATCAACACTGTACCTGTGCTTCATTTGCATTTGCGCACACATGTGCGTGATCTTGAACTTGAATTTAAAAAAAAAACAAACGCAGGAGAAAACCATTAAAATAAATCTTGCGTGACGGATCGCTTGGCGAATGAATTTTATACGCCAAAACTTCATCCGGTTCGTGCATTCGTGCTTCAAAGATCCATTACTGCTCTTCTGTTTTTATTATTTTAATATATTTGCTGCTGAAATTGAAGCTGACACGATCAAGAACGCAAACCTGTCTATCTATACACGAGGCGATTTGATGATCACGAGAGGGGAGGGGGGTAATCCGGCAAAATAGCAATTGCCCCCTCAAGGGTTCGAGTTTTATGCCAATGGTCAGCCTCAAGTTACTCCCCCTTCAGGATAATGGCAAATGTTGCGGTTCCACTGGACAAGGACATTCCGTAAAGAACGCTATGAAATCGTTAGCCAACCACCACTAAACCTCAAGAAACGATGCAAGTATGTATGAATAGTTCGACTAGCAATAAAATCGCGGTTTCACGAGATGAAGTAATTAGCGTTTCTTCCGATGAGGGGAGGAAGACTATCATCGTTCAGCTAGGGTAGGGATGGATGACACCGATGGCAAGATTTAAAAATGATTGCCGTTTTAATAACTGGCCAAGGATTGTTGGCGACACAATAAATCATACAAGGCGCTTCGGAAAGGACATCTAGATGGTGGGAGTTTAATGTCTTCATCGTCGTCTTCGTGTATTCTGGCAGGCTGTCAGCGTAGGGTGACCAAAACCATTAATAAGCTTAACCGGTCGTTAACGGAAGAGAGGTAAGTGCGTTTTTTTTTAATTTTTATCATATGTTAGTTTTCTATCTAGGGGCCTTGAAAAAAGCGGCATCGTTGTTTTTATGTTTTCATTTTTTAATCTTTCATTTGCTGAAATGGAAGTTGCATTTAGCTGCTAAATTCTCGTTTCAATAGCTATTCATTCAATTGCATTAAGTTTTATGCTTGAAAATATGCTCAAATACTATTGGGATTGGGATTAAACTAGTAAACAATAGAAGTTAACACGACACATTCGATTTTACGCAAACAATGATACCATATAAATAAACACAATAACCACTACAGATGAAAATCAGTCACTGTATT
Source organism: Aedes koreicus (assembly GCA_024533555.2). NCBI lineage: Eukaryota > Metazoa > Arthropoda > Insecta > Diptera > Culicidae > Aedes > Aedes koreicus. The sequence continues at coordinate 121,612 of JAHHFK020005062.1, read as the reverse complement.
GGGCACACATATAAGTAAAATAGAATCATGCAAATGATGAAATATAAATTTAAACATATTATATTTGCATTATAATCTATGGTTCAAGACCAAACCTCCTGCTGTTTGTGATCTCTAGGTTTAAGGTTATCTTAAGGCAATGTTAAGGTTTCTGTATTGTTCTAGGGTGTTCAAGTCGATCAGCAAATTTCACATAGATACATAGTTATTATTGGCTTGGTCGCTCTTGATCAGAGTTGACCTCAACTTGATCATTTCTAATTCTAAATCGATACTCTTTGGATACCGGGTTCGCCATATAGTTACGCCAGCTCGTTGTTCATTCTTCCAAATGTCGTTTTCACGTTCTTAGCGTTTCAAGCTTATTGCTTTCGCAATTAGCTTATTGCTTGCTCTCGAATTTGTGTTCTAAATGCACTTCCACAGTTATTAATCATGAGTTTCGATGCCAGGTACCATGTATGCATTAATATGATGGCAAGATCAATCATACGCTATGCACAGGGAGTTGAAAAATTTTCCTTAACGAAAAATTCCAAGACCAGACCAGGAATCGAACCCAGCCACTTCCAACATGGTGTTGCTTTGCAGCCGCGCCTATACCGACTGAGCTAAGGAAGAACCCCGTTTTCAAATACATCTCCAAAGATGTTCCTAAGCACACGTCGTTCGAAAACTCCAAGTGCTTACAGGGCATCCTCGAGCATTGTCCACGTTTCGTGCCTGTAGAGAACTACTGGTCTTTCCAACGTCTTGTACATGGTACTTGGTACGGGGGTGAAGTTTACCAGACCTTAGGATCTAGTGGAGTCCATAGTAACAACCTCCAGCTATTATGCGTCTCCGAATTTCTCTGCTGCAGTGGTTATCCGACGTCACCAATGATCCGAACACAAACTCATCTTCGTTGATAATCACCTCACTTCTGCCTGCACGAACTATAACGCGCTTGGGTTCTTCTGCAAGCAGATACTAAGTCTTCAACCTTAATCCAACCTTTTCTGGTTTTAAATGATTTCCAAGAGTATTTAAACTGTAGAACGGTTCAACGAGAAGGCAAAAAAATATTTAAAGATCTTATAAAGTGATGAAGGACAAAAACAAACGTCATATTAATTCAAAGATATTGTCACTTGATTGAAGTTCATGAAAACAAGATCAAACAATCTGAGATGCTACTGTGCTTACTGCGTCCCAGATGTCCCGGTCTCGACACATCCTCTAGACAAGGTTATCCAGCGTTGTGTGCTGACCACTCAAAGCCATCATGTCGTTTCTCGCGCCGTCAAAGTGAGAACATGCGAAGAACACGTATTCTACTGTTTCCTCTGCTTCCGCGCACCTAGAACATTCGGAGGACTCGGCGTGCCCGTACTTCTGAAGGTACTGTCTAAAGCAACCATTAACCTAACAGGATCTGTGTCAAGTGGAAGTTTAATTCACCGTGTCGACAACCTATCCATTCGGATAGCTCCGGAATTAATCGATGCGTCCACCGACCTTTGCTGTTCCATTCTAGATACAGCTCTATTGGTCTTCAGAATACCTCTTGTGCCACATTGGTCGCTGGATTTTACGTCCTCCTTTATGATGATGCCAATGGGCATCATCTCTGCTAACACGCAAACCGCGTCGCGTAACACTGTGCGGTATGCGATGACCACTCTCAGGCACATAAGCCTACGCGTACTCTCGAGCTTCCCTAGATAGCTCTTAGTACTTAAAGCGATGGCCCACGCGGACTTGCTATTCCTGATCTAGCCAGGAGCTTTCACATGCTCCCTAGAACCAACAAGTTATTCGATATCATGCGGTATAATGCCGATATAGCTATGGAGGCATTCTTGCAGGCCTAATCTACGTGAATGAAAAAGTACAGCTTAACGTCGATCAGAACTCCAAGAACTTCTGGGACCGCTTTGAGGTGATAGTGCAGTTATCCACTCTAATCGTTACCTGTTTCTCCGATTTTTGTTGACCACAGTAACCTCCGTTTTATGATTTCTGGAGTTTTCTGGAGCGAATCTATCCCTCCTCTATGTCAATGGAGTGTATGGCCGTTAACTCCACCTCTTCTATGGATTCTCCATAGAAGGGAGATGCCGTCCGCAAAACCGACAATCTTTACCCCGTTACACTTTGTTATACATTGTGTTCCAGAGCACCGGGCCTTCCGGAACTCCTGCGGTGATTCGGAAACATTCCTGGCCCAGTTCTGTATTGTCAACTAGTACCCAATTCTGGAAGTAATTTCCCAGAATCCTGTACAGGTCCCCAGGAAACCGGAGGCGTTGGAGCGAGTTGGCGTTTGCCTCCCAACTGGCGCTATTGAACGCATTTCTCACGTAGATGGTGACTACTGCACAGTTGCGGACTACCCGCCAGTAGCGCTGGAGTGCCGTCTCTGCCGTCTTGTTGACGGACAGGATGGCATCCAAACTGGTTATTTGACAGGCCACCTGTCCCAAGTAACATTGCCAAAACCAAGTTTTATTAAAATTTCATGAAAGCCACTAAAAATAAATTTGGTTTTATTATGGCATCAATGGGTTTCATATCTTAAAGCCTTGTTTTTTCAAATTCCTTTTACTCCTATCAGAGGTTTTATTTCGACTTTATGAACTCGTAGAATGCTGTTTTGAAATGCCGTTCTATGACTCATTCATATTATCTTATTATGGTCAGTACACAGATAGAAAGAAACATTGAATTTTCTGCGTTATCTAATGCACATAAAGGGAATGCTAGATTTGGCAGAAAATAATGGGATATTTCATGTAAATTTAAGCCAAATAACGCCTGAATCTAGCCTGTTCTATGAAAGATTGCAAACATTGTTGCATGGCGCATGAAAGATTGCAGACAATTTCGATGTTTACGCCTCCTTTGGCTTGGAATTAAACGAGGGGAAATTTTACGCGCCAGTTAAAATTCATTATTTTTTTCTGTGTAGATAAAGCATTTTAAACTCATTTTGCCTCCAGTAAATGCATTAAACAGCAAATCTCGTGATCCATACAAAAATATGTAGGGTTAAGCACTACTTCGGCACAAAGTGATTCTCTTCGTCTTGGGGGGTTTTGTTGGCCAAATTGTCTAAGCCTCGGTTAAAAGATTCTTCGTATGAAAGTATATCTTTTGGCCGAGTTATCTCATAATGCTTGTTGTTTTTCCAATATATTCAATAAATATGTTTCAATACTCATCGTAGCTTTGCATAGCCCAGATAGCTTTTGTTACAACTTTAGGTCTTATGTTCTGATCTCAAGGATAGTTTGGATGACCTAGAACATATCATATTACTTTATAAAGTTTTTTGACCTTTAAGAATATTAATTGAATATATTTAAATATTTATTGTAACTTTGTATTGCCTTAAAGGTACTGTAAGAACTGTAAATCTAAAGTTATGAACGCCAGGACAGTTTGGATGACCTCGACCATCCCAAGATTATCTTCTTGTAACTGACGTAACTTTGTATAACCCAAAAAGCTACAGTTACTACCGTAGATTTCAAGTCCCAAACTCCAGGACAGTTTGGATTACCTAGAGGATCACAAAAATATAACATACTGACAGTTGATCTTCCAAAAGATTCATTGAATATGCTTGAATGCAATATCGTCACCGTATATAACCCAAAAAACTACTGTTACAACTGTAGATCTTACGGATAATTTGGATGACCTAGAATACCCCAAGATTGACGCATTATGTCTGTTGACCTTCCACACTATTCAAGGAATATTGCTTAATACATATTGTCCCTTTGCATACTCCAAAAACCTACGGTTACAACTGTAGATCTTATGTCCTAGACTCAAGAACAGTTTGGAAGCCCTACACCATCCCTATTTATCTCATAATGCTTTTTTTACGTTCGAATATTCACTGAATATTATTGAATACTAAGCGTGACTTTGTATAGCCCAAAGAACTATAGTTACTACTGTAGATCTTAAGTTCTGAACTCAAGGAGTTTTTGAATAACCTATACCATCACAAAATTACCAAATAATGACTGTTGACCTTCCAAAAGGTTCATTCAATATGCTTGAATGCATATCTAAAGTAGATCTAAAGTTATGAACTCAAGTACATTTTGGTTAACCTAGAATATAACAGAAAGCAACAAAAATGTTTAACGTGCATCAACGTGAATTTAATAATACGTATGCATATGTACCAAATTCTTCAAAAAACGCTTTACACTATTGATAAGGCTTTGTGCACAAATTACGTAACGCAAAAATAAGGGATTTTGGACCTCCTCCCTCCCCTATGTAACAATAAGTAACACGTGACCAGACTCCCCTATTTTAATTACGTAACGATCTCGAACCCCCCTTTCTCAATTGTTATACAAACATCACAAAAACTGTTATTGTTGTTGTTTTTTTGTTTCATTTTCATTTGTTTCAAAATTGTAGCATCCAGACAACAGTTCAATCATTTTATTTGTGTAACTTAAAATTAATAAAGATTGCAAACATCAGTCCACTTATTTCATTTAAGTAACTTAGCGTAAGATTGTATAATCATGATAAAATAATAAATTAAAAAAATACACAGTACCAAAAAACAAGCCGAACAAGATTTTGCTTCCATAAACCGTCATATTCAACCTTCTGTAACTTTTTCAATTACCAATATTTTTTAATGGTTTTTTGACAGCATTATAACTAATGTATTGACCTTATGTGATCAAAATTTCATGTTGGTATGGTTTATAAGTTTGAAGTTTAGAAAACATTTATCAAAAAATTTTTTGGACACACCAATTTCAAAAATACGTACTTCTGTGCAAAATTTAGGTAGCATGATAAAAATTTCATCACAGCCTAAAAAAGTATAGGAAATAATGTGGACAAAGTTTCCCAACAAACATCGGTGTTGAATTAGAGCTTGTTCAAACAAATTTGGATTCTAGAAGAAACAGCTGAATAGCTTCTCCAAATTTGCTTGAACAAGCTCTAATTCAACACCGATGTTTGTTGGGTTGAACTGTTTCCATCAAGTGCTTTGGACCGCAGCTGGTGTCAAAGTTGACGCACCAACATGAGTATTTCCCTTTTTCACGCGGTATTGGCCATGCTGAAATATAGGTGCAAAAAAAGCCGAGGCACACAGGAAATTTTATTCATGCAAATTGATTATTCACTTTTGATTTTTTTAATCAAATTGGTTATTTTGTTACGTAACGATTTTAAAATCCCCCCTCCCCCATATGTCACAATAAGTAACGGTTGCTCAACCCCCCTCCCTCCCCTTCATGCGTTACGTAATTTGTGCACAAAGCCTAAGGTTTTTTTTTTTCTTTTTTGTTGGTATCTGTTGTGTTGGGGTGTTCTTGTTTTTTTTTTTTCAAGAAGGGTTGAGGTGTCCAAATTCCCCTTTGCACGTACCCTTTTTTTCTGTCTTCGTCTTTCATTGTTCTTTTTTCTTTTGGGGTGGGCACCCCCCCCCCCCCGGGCGGGGGCACCTCCTCCTTTTTTTGGTCCGTTTCTGCTCTACGAGGAGAAAAACTTTTCTGTTTTTTAAAAAAAATAAAAAAAAAAACTTCTTAAAAAGCAGCTATTAAGAAGAACCTAGTGGATGAGATCAATAGACCCAACATGGTACCATCCCTCGAAAGTGTTTGCCTTTTACTTGTTTCACTTTTTGCAGTTAAGAATTGTACGCGTCTTATTAAGCTCATATAAGCAAGCGTATAGCTAATATAATGTCGTTTGCTGCTAAATTACTTCATGATATACGATGAATAATGGAACCGACCGCTGCATAGGCTGAAGTAACGGACATATACCCTACACAGATAAAAAGAAACATTCAATTTTCTGCGTGATCAAATGCACATAAAGAGAATGCTAGATTTGGCAGAAAAAAACGGGATATTTCATGTAAATTTTAGCCTGATAACGCCTAAATCTTGCCTGTTGATAGAATGCAAACATTGTTGTATGGCGCATGAAAGATAGCAAACAATTTCGTAGTTTACGCCTCCTTTGGCTTCAAATTAAACGAGGGGAAATTTTAAGCGCTTGTTAAAATTCATTATTCTTTTCTGTGTATGTTTCATTTTTCTAATTTGAGATCAATTTGCTTGGTCAGCGTTCGTACACAGATAGAAAGAAACATTGAATTTTTTGCGTTATCTAATGCACATAAAGGGAATGCTAGATTTGGCAGAAAATAATGGGATATTTCATGTAAATTTAAGCCAAATAACGCCTGAATCTAGCCTGTTCTATGAAAGATTGCAAACATTGTTGCATGGCGCATGAAAGATTGCAAACAATTTCGATGTTTACGCCTCCTTTGGCTTGGAATTAAACGAGGGGAAATTTTACGCGCCAGTTAAAATTCATTATTTTTTTCTGTGTATGCAAAGATTAGGAAAAAGGTTATAATCTATATGATATCAAGACTTTAGATTTAGGAAATAACTCTGGCTCACGAAGACCTCGCAAATAAGTGATTTATCACACTGGATTAAAAACTCTGAAATTGAACATTAATCCACCTTACTCTGTGATGCATAAAACATATAAAAAATCCATTTAAGATAGTCCAAATAATTTCAAAATTACCACCAATATCATAAAACAGAACAATTAAAATAAAACCAAAAAACATTACTTTTCACAACCATCAGCTGGCAACTGTGAAATTGCATGTTTATAACCCATTCAATCAAACCCAAAGAAACAGCGTAATAATGCCTCTGTGCCTCTGAACGAATCTAATCAAATATTCTCTCCCCGAGATCTATTATTAGACGAAAAATGAACTACGAATCAACTCAGAATTTATTGAGTGCTAATGCATCATTAACATTTTATGCATAAAATATATAAAATAGTTATTAAGAGAAAAATCGCCGATCTCAATCATCAAAGCTCAGGCGGCGAGCACGACCAACCTATGTGTGTGTGTTTGTGTGGATCCTTCGCTCCACACGCCATTACCATCATCATCAAGATGGCAGTGTAATATCACTTTCAGAAGCAGCTCCGTCGGCCGGCCCGGCCAAATTGACCTTTTCAGGCGACGACGCAAGAGGACACACTATTCCGAAGCAGTTGCTAATAGGATTCTCCATAAGACGTCTTCAATTTTTCTTGCACGCGTTGCGCACTCGCGTGACACTAATCCTTTAATCCGGTATGCGAACGGCTGCAATAGTAGGCTCTCTTTTCAGGGTGTACTTACAGTCCCAACTGGCAGATCGCAACCAGCTAGCTAGGTACGACTGTGTGGCAACAAAATTGATGATCCTAACCGATCTGCACCGTCCGATCCGTTGACCAATATTCTAATTATCTAATTTACGAGAGGGGCAGAAGCCACCACTCATACCCGGGCAAGGTCATAACATATTAATCGGGTCAGTCAAGTGCGGTTTCGATTGACTAACAACTAACAAGAATGAACGCAGCATTCACTGCATTTTCCAACCACGTGTCGATTACAATTGCAAACGAGATTTTTACGGTGGATTCAGACGAGTACAAAGAAGCTGGTCATTAATGAGTCAACAGAGCAGACCGGAAGCATGTTGAAAGATTGGCGTTATCAGCTGATATAATTGTTTTAATTTATTATTCAATGCCGTAATTTGTCGTACACTGTGTACAACTTCTTCCAACACCGCGCATCTATTGCATTTCAACATTGCTTCCATGCCAGTCCAGCATAAACATTACAACGAACGAAACCTTCAACGAATACATAAATTCAACCCTGATCTGCTACATTGACGCTCCCATTAAGCCCCATCGGAACACCGTCGCCACTCCATTTACACACCCCAGTGGCTAAATTACTCGGTTAATGTTCGGTATTTATGACCCCGGAGAACAAACCGTCTCGACGCAATCTCCAGCCTAAAAATATCGACCAATTCCGTTCGCATTCGTGCTATTGCTTATCACTAAGGTACCCCATTTGCAAGTCGCATCTAAATGGCCTATTGTATTCTAAACCTCTACGCTCGGTTAGGTCTAAATGATCCACTTTCGAGATAGCTTTGCCCCGATTCGGTTCATCGTTCCGCAATGGTCATCTGGTGGGCTAATTCGTATGCCTTGTGGCTTGATGTTGATGGTACGACTGACCCAGGAAGATTATTAGTAGGAAACTAGATCAGGCTTGCGCGAAAAGAGAATCATTTCGCAAAACCTAACCGGGCTTGACAAATCTGACGGAAATTTGAGCTGATTGTATTTTTCCAAACGTGGGGCTGTCGCAACCGAAGCAGTAACATCAGCAACAGGGCTCATGTTCGAGAGAAGCGATTGAATGTGCGATGCCACTGTCCGATATGGAAGGTGAAATATCAGCGGACGTGCACAAAGATATGAACGTAAACGACCTTCAGGGTAGTCTTTCGAGATGCTGATCTGTTCGATAATACGCATGAAACGAGCTTGAGGACCACCGTCTTCTTATGACAATGTGGCTTTGTTTGTGTGCGAGAGGCAGTTCAGTTCAGACATCATCAGACCATTCTACGTCAGTCGGCCGAAGTGGTGTATTATTCATCAAATTCTATTGTGCTCGACTTCAGCCCAGTCAGTCTCTGTTGGAAGCCCGCGTGTGATGATTTATTGTCCAGTTTGCGAACCGGTCGGATTTTTCCTAGCTTGAGTTCGGTCCGGTTCGGTGGTTGATATGCTTCGGGCGATGAATAGTTAATTAGAGGGTCAAGCGATCAAAAACCTTTAACTAAGAAAATGGTTTCGCTGTTTTTGTTTTTTTTTTATATTTAGGGGTATTGTTTTCATTTCTTTGTTTTACTGTTTTATGAAGCGCTACAGATTTATGACTAAATTAATAAAAATCAATTGATTGCGGACAAATAGGCAAGCAGTTATGGAAAGGACAAGGTTAAGTATGTATTAGGGTGCACACTTAAAAATTATGAATTTTACACGAGACGTAATTCATGTCTGTAAAAAGTCGGAGAACGTAAAATAAGATTTCGTGTAAAATTATGTCTCCTTAAACTGACACATACGCAATTCGACAAAAGATGTGTTTGATTGAATTTATTTTCTCCTCTCTTTCAACTCATTCTTATGTGCTAAAAGACGCTTGCATGTGTCGGTCTCAGGAGACAGAAATTTACATGACATTTTGGTAGTGTGCGGTTCATAGTATGGATTCAGCTCCACCCCACAGAATCGATTTCAAATCAGGTCCAGAATCTTTTCAAAAAATTTGAGTCCAATTGGTTGTGAACTCGATATGCGAACTGGCCCTTTGAAGTTTTTATGGGAATTACTATGAGAAAAGAGATTTTTTTTTTTCTCATCCTCCATGCTATTCGGTTCAATAACAAAATCAATTCAATAACGAAAATGTTTGCTATCTGTGCCAACGAGAACTTTAACTTCGTTTACATCGAGTGCATCTGCGTAATTGGATGTTAATTAATTATCGAGACGGAGTTCTTGGGATATGCTACGTCAACTACTCTGAGTGTCTGATGCGAAACGTGGAGCCAAAACCAAGGCTACTATGGGGTCATTCAATAATTACTTTAGCCTATTTTTTTAATTTTTAAACCCTCCCTCCCCCCATTGTAAGACTTGCTAATAAAAAAAAAAAGTTCCGAATTTTGTTTAGATTGCTTGAACTCTGCGATGATCTCAAATTAATCGCTAATGAGAGAACTCCATACTTTTGCAAGTAGGGGAGAACAGTACAAAATGCACTGGTGAGGTAGAACGACCCACTCCATAAATGTGCTCAATTCTTCAAAACTATAGTTTTAATGGAATGATACTTTATCAATGTATACATAAAAAAGCATAACTCATAATTTTGTAGTACAATAAGGCACTAAATACACCAACACATGATCAAAATTGAATAAATCTTAATGACTGTACTTCACATGTAAATAATAGTGTTCTTAAAATAAGCTTTTACCATGCGTTAACATCCATGGTTAGTAATAAATTCACTTCACATGTATCGCTGACAATAAAAACTTCAAGATAGTATCAAAACTTCACTATAATTCTACATATTTTCAGAACATTTATACAAAACAATGCAAGACTAAATCTGGGGCAGAACGCACCGTGGCGGTATATACGTCTACACGCTTAGAAAAAAGTACCCAGTGGAGCAGTTGAGTGTAGGAAACCAACTTTGGGTATAATCATGTTAATCTACCGCTGAGTATAAATAATTTACTTATGGTAAAATTCTACCCAAACGTATGTAATTTGAACCCAATGGTAGGTATACATAATTATACCCAAAGTTGGGTTCCCACACTTAAATGCTCTATTGGGTACTTTTTTTTAAGCGTGTATATAATGAGGAGTTGGCAACATATCGCAACGTTTTGCTATCTTTATTCCATACCCATTGGTTGCTCGAGCTAAAAAGATGTGGCGAGATGTTGCAACCTCCTCACTTTACAACTCTGAGTAACTTATTATAGCCGTGTGTTTACCTTTTACAAGCGGTGCATGCTATCCTAATATTGTGGTGCATCATATACCAGTGCTGTGGTGCGTCTTACCCCAATTTTGGGGTGCATATTGAGCAATGAAACAGGCGTTTTACCCCGGTGTCGTCTTGGTATCAAATTGGAAAAGGTTTAAAAAATCACGAAAAATCATCGTTTTGAAATTAAATTACATTTGATCTACAACGAAAACATAGTAATGCGCCATACCCAATAACGTGTTTCTAAATTTCAGCTTCCATTCACTAGTAATTCACGATGTTGCTTAAACGGTGCGTTTTGTACCATCCTCCCCTACTTCTCCGGTAGCTCTGAAATGTTTCAACTCAAGGTTTTTATCTTCGTTGACACCTCTCCCGCTCAAGTGAGTGCCGAAAGAATCAATCCGGCCAGCTGGGCACTCAAAGGCACCATTTTACGTTCCACTCTATTGAACGCACTTCTACCAGGAGCATTTGTCATAACAAATACACTCAGCAGCAAAAAAAAAGCCGAGCAAATATTGCATCCAAAAAACGCCATGTTCAACCTTCTGTAACTTTGTCAATTATCAATATTTTTGGCTGAAATTTTTTTTTTTTTTTTTTAATCTTTATTTACGTCGGCCTATTTCCTCATGGTGACAATCACCGACGCCAGGAAGACGACTCCACCACCTGGACCCTACCTAACGACTCATGAATATGAACCGGGACCAACGGCTTTACTTCCCTTCCGAAGGAAGACGTGACTAGATTTTTTCGCCTCAGAAAAACCACCGACGTCGACTGGGATTGAACCCAGACCCACTGGGGTGCCAAGTAGCAGTCACGCTTACCACTACACCACCGACGCCGGCTGGCTGAAATTTTGACAACACTATAAAAAATGTATAGACCTTATGTGCTCAAAATTTTATGTTGCTAAAATTTATAAATTTGATGTTTTCATAGCATATGTGAAAATGTCGTTTTTGGTCATACCAATTTCAAAAATCCGTATTTATGTGAAAAATTTAGGTAGCATATTGAAAATTCAACCATAGCCTAAAAAGATATAGGAAATAATGTGGACAAAACTTGAACTGTTTCCACCAAGTAGTTTGGACTATAGCTGGCGTCAAAGTTGACGCACCAACATTAGTATTTCTATTTTTCACCCGATATTGACCATGCTGAAATATCGGTGCAAAAAATAAGCCGAGGTGAATTTATTTTATTAATACAAATGATTTGTTACGCGTGCAATATCCCAAGTATCTAGTGCAACCCACGAAGAACTTTAAGATATGGCATACAGTATGAATTGGTTTGTGAAAACTACGTATCCAGTATTATACAGTATTAAAGATTGGACTCGGAAAAAATGTGACACTTTGTTTTGGGTGCAACTTTTTATCGCGTGGGTAAAAATTAATGAAATTTCGGGTAATACTAGTTTAGAGTGTTATGTTTATGTGTGCCAAATTTTATCTGTCGCGTAGTTTCATCTCCAAACCCATGCTCGCACAGATGGATCGGCAAAAGGCTTGGAACCTACCATTTCACCGAGTCTCGCGTTGTGAAGATGTTCCAGGAGACGAAGACCATCAAGCGGCGCGCTGAAAGCGGCCGAAAACCGAAAACGGAATACCCAGAGAAGGCGCGGAAGATAATGCAGTACTTTAAGAATAACCCGAACCTTTCCACCCGAGACGTGGCCAAAAAGGTCAATTCGTCGAAGTGATTCGTCCAACAGACCATGATGCGGGCTGGGCTACGTGTTTTTAAGGTCAGGAAGGCACCAAACCGGACTGACAAGCAAAACACGATGGCCAAATTGCGTGCGCGGAAGCTGTACCGTGAGTTTAAAAATAAAAACAAAAAAAAATTTTTTTTTTTTTTTATTTTTTTTTTTTGGACAGTTTAAAAAATAGGGTTTTTTACATTTTTTTTGTTATTTTTTCCATTTTTATTGATTTTTTATTACCCTGCCGTTATTTAATCCCTGAACATTTGAGAAGTATCCGATTTAAAATGAATTTTTGGTGATCATTTTTGTGTGTCTCATTTTTTCCGAGTCCAGTCTTTATTATTAGTAGAATTCGCCTCGGCTTTTTTTTGCACCGGTAAATAATTCGACTAACTCGAGGTAGCCCTTTGCCTTCTCAATAAATTCAGGCAAAGCACCATGCGTCTTCTTCTTCTTAGTATTCTAAATGCACTTCCACAGTTATTAATTAAGAGCTTTCGATTCCAGGTTCCATTTTTGCATTAGTATGAGTGTGTGGCAAGTACAATCATACCCTATGCCCAGAGAGTCGAGAAATTTTCCTTCACGAAAAATTCCTAGACCAGACCGGGAATAGAACCCAGCCACCTCCAGCATGATGTTGCTTTGTAGCCGCGCCTTTACCGACTGAGCTAAGGGAGACTCCATGCACAATGCGTCTATAAGGTAAAAATCACAAGAATATTATACGTTCAAATTATTTTAATTTCATCAGCTACGTCCGCCTCCATTCCGATGGGTGAAATTGCTGTAACCGGTTTCCACCACCCACTTTCAAAGAGTGGTGCCACTTTGAAAAGCGTGAAATAATTCTACAAAATTGTGCAGCACTTCAGAATTGAATACATTTCTTATTTTAAATTTAAATTATTCACGGTTTGTTTCGAATGCTTCATGAAAAGGTTTTTAAGGTACCTCCGATTTTTTAGCTCAAAAAAAAAAATTGTTGAGTAAAAACTGAAAATACAATTTTCGTCGAATTGAAAATGTCAAAATCCCATACAATTCTTCAAGTCAATGGACGACAAGCTAAGCAATTTTTTCAAACATCTGAAACTTTTCAGGGATGTATTTTGGAACGTTTTCAACCATAATTTACAGTTTAAGTTCATGAATTCGATTTTTTTTTCAAATCGACACAACCTTGTTCATAAGCCACGTAGACTCATTTTTGAAAAGCTGTTACATTCCAACATTCCTACTGTTTCATCAAGGGGTGGTTCAAAGACCTGCACGTAAGCCAAAAAGAAAGTCCTGATCATATCACACAACGATCTAGGGCTGGCGACAACTCTCTGCTGAGTCTGCAGAATTCCATTTTCATGTTCTTTTATCCAACCCAATTTTCAAAAAAAATCATCCCTTTTAACCTGGGATTCCTTTTAAACCGTGAATTAACGGTTTAATTTTGTTTAAGTAACACCTATTGTAATACGACTACACTGAAAATTAATTTTAGTTTTATATTACGAAATCGAAGGTAGGACTAACGAATCTATTCTTTTTTTTCCGCGCAACTGCCAAAATCACGAAGCATTTGTTGACACAGAATAAACATTCATGCATCGTAAGAAGCAGTATGAAAAACCTCGAATTTTATGTTACAAATTAAAAAGAAACGTCTCACTGGTGGTTGCATGAATGGCTGATAGATCTACTTTATCGACTCAAAATGTAATTTAAAAAAAACGCGCAACCACGTGGAGTTGTCCAGCGTTTTTTTTTTTATTTTTATGACATGGTATTCGATCCTGTATTTTTGGAAAGGACTATTATTTTATGTTAAAAATTTGTCAGTACGAAGTTATAAATCTTGACCGCGCTTAAATTTTTATTTTGGGATGAATAAATGATTCCCGCTCATCCCTGGCTTCAAATGGTGAGTTGCCAACTTCGAAGGAGGGTACAACCGACCTCTCGTCCTCACAAATTCCTACCTCACGCCTCCACGAGTCATATGATCACAAAAAACTGCCAGCTGAAACATGGAGACGCTGGTTGGCGTAGTCTGGGCAATGTTATCAATCTGACAATAGCGAAGTGAGGGGGTGCGACTGAAGATCGTGTACCTTTAAATCATATTGTATATTTCCCATTCTAATTTTATTAATAATTTCAGCATGCTTTGGAATCATCTTTGTATTCCAAAACCATGTACGACCCTGGAGCAACATGACAGGCATCAAAGGCTCAATTTATTTTTTATAACATTATAAAATTCATAAAAAAAAAAATTTCACAAAATTCATAAAAGGCTGGCATGTGCTTATGAGCAATTTTAAGATTTTGTTTAGTGGTATTATGATTGAATAAGCCATTTATTTCAGAAATCATCAAGCCGGACTCTTCGATCACTCCAATTGCTATCTTTGAAATGTTACTAGAACAATATAAAGAAAAAATATTACAACATGTCTTATAAAATAATATCTTTTATTGAAATTTTATCTTAGATATTTGGAATGATCTATACTGTTCCAGCTTTTCCAGAACAAGGAGGATATTAATAAATATCTAATTTTTATTTATTTTTCAGTAACAATCCATTGGACGTCAGATATATTATATACGCATATTATGTTGTCGTTAGAAGGTGGGATCATTCAATAAGCAAAATGCCATTTTTTACTAAATACGACCAGGGCATCGTCCGCAGGCTATTGCCGCAGGTATTGTGGGTTTCCCAGGTACCCGGTTCAAGCTTTAGTTGGTGACGGTGGCTCTTCTTGACCTTCTATTACTGAGCTGTAAGTGTGAATAAGAGCGTCTATGTAATGTTTTGCTGTACTTGTTGTGGACTCCCAGTACCTCCCATTTCCCCAAAGGCTTTGAGGATAACTTATCTTGCCTCAAAAATTCTCCCTTTTATAGTATTGGCCTCCATAACAAAAAGGACACCATTGCAGAGCATATGATTGATCAAATTATTCGCAGTTCTACTCACCCAACGCCGGGATAGAGGATGACACACACACACACACACACACACACACACACACACACACACACACACACACACACACACACACACACACACACACACACACACACACACACACACACACAAAATACTAAATGATTCCCGCTCATCCCAGCTGCAACGACATGTTGGTGTGAGTGCGATAAAAGAGAAACAGCGATTGGTTAGCGAATTCACGAATCCATTTTGTGCATTATAGAAAAAAGTGTAATGATGGCATTTCTCCCCAAATAAACAGCAATATGAATGTTTTATAAGATATACGAGTTATTTGTTTTATGTACAAAATCCATGTTTACAAAACGAGGGAGAGCTAATTTACGAAAATAAATTTTCAGTGTATGCTTATTTTCACCAAAAAACCTCAACGTCATGTGAGGACAAAATTAATGAAAAATCAAAAATACTTCAACCCAATATTTTTGCATTGTTAAAAAATCTTAAAGCAAGATGCACCAAGAACAGGTCGTGAAGCTTTTACTTTTTTGTCGACTTAGATGCTGAATTGTTATTAAAAAGTAAAGAAATTCAAACATTTCTAGACCTCCCAAGGCCTTCAAGTACAAGATCTACGAAACTTTGTTTTGCATAAGTTAATACATAAAAGAGTACTTAGATTTCCATGTTTTCAAATGGTACCATCGATCAACAACCGTTGTTTGCAGAGCGCTGGATACTTACAAGAAACCTCAAGGTTGAATTAAAACATATCAATGCCCCAAACAACTTACGTACCTCCTCCACGGGTCAAATCACTCTTTTACATGCACTTCATTATACTTATTTGTGCAGCAGCACAAGCAGCATACGGTGGAGATCCAAACAAGATGAATTGATTTTTTGTAAGAAAGGCACCCGTACCCACTTAGCAGAAGAACCGAAACAAGCCCCGTTAAAATTACGTTGCGTTGAGGAGGACCTACCCGTGCCAAAACATGTTGGTGGATGACCGACGAAATGGTAATCAATCATAACGACCCAGCTTGTTACAGAGCCTGGCTGCTGGTCGGTCAACGGTTGCAAAAAATGGCAATAATTTTATGTTGAGCTGTGCCTATGCGATCAGCTGTGAGCTGAAGAATCTGCTTCACGGTCAGTGCCAAATCGGCTGCTGTGTGTTTCTACGTGATGAGTTGCGTGGTTAACGGGCGAAGAGCCAATGGTTTCGGGGTTTAAATTGCAGCTAATTGAATTAGGATGGGTTGTTTTGATGAACGAGGCGAGCCAAATAAGTCATAAATCTAAATGGTCGTATACGGTTTATGAGCGAGCTAGACAATTTGACGGGAAATGCAAATCATCTGGCATGAATCCTGAAGTAGATAATAAAACTGTTGGCAGAAACGTCGTTTTGCAATCCTACCATTGTGTGGATTTACCAACCAGTTCGAATGTGTAGGTACCTCCGTTCAAGGATTGTCTGGGTTCAAAGTGCATTACCACAATCAAACGGCCACCCGCTGTCGCTAATATATCCAAGGTCACCAGTCTTATAGAAACAATACAGTCAGCACGTGGTTGAATAGATACAACGTTGGACATTTCTGCAGGGAATTATTAGGCAAATTAAGCCATTAAGATCGACTTAGAGTAAACGCGAGTGTGCAGCTCCTTGGCATCATCATGGGAGCAAGCCGATTTTTATGATCGATCAAAAAACCATAAGGGGTCGTCGCCAAAACTGACGACGACCACGACGACACATGCTTGATTGACGGGTGGATTGGTTGATTGGACGATGGAACTTTCTAAAAAGCAGTAAAGTTGCGTCGTTTTTGTGTAGAATGTCCCATCTGTCTTGATTAGAAACCTGTTTGCGTGTGGTGTGGTCAAGTGTTGGCCTAATAAAAGATTGTAAATATTAGAGGGGTCCTCCAATGGCTCGTTTGGTCGTTATTGGACATTTCAGACACAGGTTTAAATAAACACTGAAAGAATTAAAATGGTAAAATTCCAGAAGATGTATTACAATTGTAAAAGATACAATTTGGTCCTGAAATTGGCAGACCCCTTGGGTGATCAATCTGCTTGCAGGAGATTCGTGGTCTTTGTTAACACCTCCCACTTCTGATGTCAATATGGTCATATTTCAATAGCTGTGGCCAATCATATGTGATTAGGCACAAGTCTATCCGAATTCACCCCAATTCGGTAGCAACAAAATCAATGATAGGAATCGGCTAACCGATACAAGACTACAATTACATTGGATCGTAAACATAGAGGTTAGTTTATAACATCAAAGTTATGCTTTGCTTTTGCCTTCAGGCCATATTTTAACGAAAACGAATCGATGGCGACTTATAATCACAGCTTCTGACAGAGAACAATTAATTTCGAGTCTGAAATGTGCGAGTATTTTCAAAAATTTCGAGAAACAAATATTTAAAGGTTATGCAACGACATGACGCTTGCTGAGGCGAATGTAACATCCGTTCGAAGGAACTCAACCATGGCGGAGTAAATTTTATGGTTCTTTCGAATCGTTTAGCTATCACTTCGGTTCACGATGAGGGAATGCAGTTTTAACCTAGAGGTCAAATAAAGACTAACCTTGCATTCCGATCATCAAAACAAGCGTTCACACAGTACGACCGGGGGTGATAAAGAGCATGAGCAGCATTAGAAACTGTACATTACCCCTTCAATCATCTTCATTTTTCATGAGTTGCCAAATCAATGGTGTCAATTTGTTAAATCAACCGATTTCTTTTCATTTGTCACAATCTAATAACAATGATGATTGAATCTTACCTGATGGGACTTTTAAGAGCTGAATAATCAATTTATCATTTCCAACATTTGCATAAGTGTATAAAAATACTTTCAGATGAGATAATCAAAAACCACTGCTACGTATTTTGGACGGAAAAGAAGTTAGATTAAGACAAACTCAGATATGTAAATCGACCATGAAAGGATACCGCGAGTATGCTTTATGACAGCTCAGTCACGATAGCTTGACGAAAAACATTTCCCCCCTTCCGCATTCCATTTATGAATGCCCATATCGGTTCCGGTGATTGCCATGCCACAGTAACGCACAGCACGTGATTGTGCGGTAATTTGCCGTGGAATCACCGAAAATTCTCCTACAGCTTCCTTCTTGTCGATTCGTGTCGTAAAATAATTACAATTCCTCTCTAGGTGGCATGCCTTCTCTTGTCATGTACGAACACCACTCATAAAGGACAAGACACAGAAGTTGTAAAGATTACCAGCATTTATTCGAAACATAAAAACAGCATGTTCACGTTAAGGAAAAAAAAACAGCATCAAATTGAACACAGCACTTGACGCATCGCTTGCTGAGGAAGGGAGTCTCCCCCTTGTCGATGACCATACGCGCTGAATAGGCATAACTCAGAATCACCTGGAGCTGAGCTTGTGGTTTGCCTTGCCCAAAAAAAAGTGAGACGACCCAGCAGCGTCATTCCAATTAACAGTTGCTGTGTCATTCGGCATCGCTGGACTCGATCTTCTCGGTCCAATTGAACTGCCAGATCTTCTTTGTCCATGTGCCAGTCAGACTCTCTCAGATTGTTTCTTTAATGGCTTAACTCTAACATGTGTTCTTGGACCCCCTTTTGTTAATCATGCTGTTCAAAGGAAAACCACCCGTAATAGGATGGGAGATGTTCCTCATTGCTTTGATCTTTACGGGTGGATCTCCACGAAAACTTCCGCAATATTAAAAAAAAAAACGAAATCGTTTGCAAATGTGGACACTCTGACTCCAACAAAAATCAAGTTGATGATAGACAAATAGCTTGGGGGTAATGATATTAATCTCTTGGGATTTCTTATATCAAACCATGCGTTTAGTTCTGATGTTTGTTTCTGTTGGATCGAAAATTTTATTGATTTCGGTGTTTATTTTTCAATGCGAATGGTTTCCTCCATCGTGTATCTTAATGGTGCATCAACGAGCGGAAAATGAAAGAAGTTCAAGTTCGTGTCAAAAAAATTCGAAAATTACGCGGAAGTGAACAATTTTTAATTGAATAATTATATCTCAGTTGCTTTTGAATAAATCGGTCATCCTGATAGCAACATGATTTAGTTGATTATCACTGAATCAATGACATAAATGGTACATAGGCCGAATTTGGTACAAAGGCCGAATGAAGTGAGAACTTCCGAGCGATCACCATTCTGAATGCAGCCTACAAAGTGCTATCCTAGATCATCTTTCGTCGTCTATCACCTATAACGAATGAGCTCGTGGGGAGTTATCAAGCCAGTTTCGTCAACCACTGCTGGACAACGGACCAGATTTTTACCTCCCGAAATGCCGTGAATTCCAGGTCCCTACGCACTGCCTGATCATGGACGAGAATGGCTTCCACGGGAAGCTCACAAGAATGATTAGAGCAACGATGGACGGTGTGCAAATCTGCATGAAGATTTCAGGCGAACAATTCCGTTCGTTTGAATCTCACCGGGGACTTCGACAAGGTGATGGACTTTCCTGCCTACTGTACGATTTTCAAGAGATCCAGCCAATATGTTTGCTTCGCGGATGATTTAAAAAATGATCGGCTGAACATTTTGAATGGTGGCAAAATTGTACATCCATCTGAAACGTGAAACAATAAAAGGTTGGACTGGTGGAGAATGCGTCGAAAAATATGTACATGGTAATAGGCGGCAGCGAGCGCGACATAGCTCACCTAGGTAGCAGTGTTACGATATACGGGGATACTTTCGAGGTCGTGGATGAATTCATCCATCGAGGATTCTTGCTAACGGTAGACAACAACGTTAGTCGTGAAATAAGAAGGCGCATCACCAATGGACGTCATGCTTATCATAGACTCCACAAGAAACTGCGGTCAAAAAAGATTCAACCCACACCAAATTTACCATGTCCAAAACGCGTATAAGACCGGTGGTTCTCTACAGACATGAGACGTGCAAGCACTTGGTGTATTCGAGCTAAGCATGCTTAGAACCCTCTTTGGCAGTGTACAGGAAAACGGTGTCTGGCGGTGCAGTTGCAAATTGTTACAGAGAATGACCCTTTGGAGGTATGCACTCTTTATCGAATCGAATGAATTACTATCAATTGCACAGTTTGGGTCCCGTCGTCCTGTGAGAGCAACATAATAAATTATTGTCTAAGACTGCTTTTCACAGATATTTAAATAGCCTTTGCGCTTAACCATTAAATTTCCTTTGAAAACCAATCGGGTAGTGAGCTGCCTGGATTGTTAATCAGGAGAGAAGATCTCAGCAAGCTATGCCTACTAATGGTCGTATTTCAGTGAGCTGTCACGTGTTTTATTCCTGCGTTGAGATTTTTTAAGTTAAAATTGAAAAACAATATTGAGGATTTAATTTATCCGCGTTTGACATACTGTAGTTAAGCTATGTGCTTTCCAAATGACGAACTGCTACTTACAACTCTAGTAACTAGAGGCACATATTGTGATGATAAAATGCAGATATTCGCGAACAATAGTGTAGCGGCTACGAAAAAATTTGAAACCGTAATCCAAGGTTTGCGGTGATTGTAATAGAAGATAGTTAAGTGGATATCATTCACTAGCCTGTACAGACCACTGCCTGTCTCTTGACAAATAAATATCTAGCTGCAAGAACACGTTCTTCATTAGCGGGGGGGAAATACAACAAACAAAAATGAAGACTAGAAAATGAAAAGAAAGATTAATAATTTCCATTTAATTTCAAATACCTTGATTGCTTATCTTGACAGATACGCGTATTTTGTCTACAATGTGCAGGCTTCTTCAGTGTCGTGTACTAATACTCGACTAAAAAAAAACCTTCGCCACCTGCCTTATATAAAAAAATTTAAACACAAAAACTTGTACCTACAGCTAACATTTTTGCCTAACCTATCCTGAGTCAAATACAGAAATTATGCTTAATATCTACCTCGCCTTTTCCTTTGTACCTAACCTTGTTATTCAGTAGCGGTGTGTGCTCCGTCGCGTCGTCTTTGTTATAATTTAGGTGCTAAGTTAAAAACCATGTGTACCCGGTACCTTGGTCTTTATTTAGTATATTTGTGTTCTATTGTTTGTAGATTTCTAAACTTTATGCGACGTCTAGTTAATTTCCAGGGTTTAGAGGTAGTCCGTAGGATTGTGATGTAATTTGTCTTTATGTCGTAATTCTCCGTGAAGATGTGTTCTGCAACTGTCAATTTGAAGTTATGTGAAATTAATGTGTCATTCTTTTTGACGGCCTTAGTCACCTCCGCTAGATGTTTTTAGAACCTTGTTGCCAAGTTTCTTTTTGTTTGACCTACATATATTTTGCTGCAGTGTTTACACTTGATTTTGTATACCCCTGCTCTGCCTATCTACTGAATCTTTGGTGGACAACGATGCCTAACAACGATGCCAACCCAAGTAACATTGCGAAACCATCCTGCTTTATTAAGTTTTATTAAAGTTTTATCAACGCCACTAGAAATCAATTTGGTTTTATTATGACACCAAAAGGTGCCAATAATTTCATATTTTAGTCAGGTTTATGAGAACCTACACAGCTTGTTTAAAACGATCTTTGAAACCTCGTTTTCTAAAATTCCTTTTACTCCTATCAAAGGTTTTATTTCGACTTTATGAAATCATAAAATGCTGTTTGGAAATGCCGTTTTAGGACTCAGTCATATTATCTTATTATGGTCAGTTGAAAAAGCATTTTAAAACCATTTTGCCTCAAGTTAATTCAATAAACGGTAAATTGGTATTGAGGGAAGCCACCAAATAAC
Source organism: Aedes koreicus (assembly GCA_024533555.2). Classification (NCBI taxonomy): domain Eukaryota; kingdom Metazoa; phylum Arthropoda; class Insecta; order Diptera; family Culicidae; genus Aedes; species Aedes koreicus. The sequence continues at coordinate 99,651 of JAHHFK020005062.1, read as the reverse complement.
CAAATAGTTTTAAAGTAGTCATTGCAAAGATAACTTGGCTTTATGGCAGAATTATGATTTTTTTTCAATCGCCATACTGAAATATAAGAAATAATTGAAATGTGGAAAAATAAATGGACCAAATTTTAAATGTAATGCAAATGAACTGTAGATCAGTGACCAATTTCTGCATTTATTTTTTTTTTTTATTTTTTGATGACCTTAATAAATTCAATCAATTTTTAAGAAATTCATGATTACTTTATCGAATATATTTGTTTTAATTATGTGTTTTATGCGAGTTTACAAGCATAATTTTCGAGGCGCATTAATTTTCGGCTCTTATCGTGCCAATATTCACCACAAAATTAAACGCGTATATGATTTGGAGCATGATACGCTGTAAAAAAAAACTCAATTTGTTTTGAATATTTAGCTATCAAACAAAATATCCCGCAACACCAGACCTTTTTTCTTAGATATTATTTACTGCTAAATGAATCAGAAGAGCAGATAATCGAACAAAGCAGAACATCAAAAACCCAACCACGATATCATAGTTAAGTTTGACAGCTGTGGCCATTTGGCCGTATGCTTGTTTTCATGGCAGCCAATAGGTTTTATGAAGGTTCTGAAGTGGTCATAGAATCTATCACTAGAACATTTTCAAAATCTTTATGGTCTTATAAAGGTTTTATTAAATTGTTTTCACAACTGTCTATAGCGTGGGCCACTTTGTACAAATTTTGGCTTCAAAGAAGCATAGAAGAGGTGTTGGTAGACAAAACAATTTTGAATGTAGTTTTATCAACAAAGCCGGGAGGAATGCTATACGGCTGGAATAAAACTTAAATTGTTACTTGGGTATGAATGTGCCTACTAGAGAAAACTGAATCCAAGCCAAATTCCTTAAGTCGTGGTTTCAGCTTTTGCCTAATGTCTTTATCGAGGGGGACAGATACACGTTTCGTAACCATTGAGCCTGGCAGTTTCGAAGATAAATGCTATTTTTTTTGGCGTTTCCGGTTTCATTGAGAAGAAAGGTCAACATCCGGTGGATCATGTGATGAAAGGTGGCCATTTTATGCAGAAAAGAGTGGATTGAAGTGTAAGGGATGACTTTTTGGGTATTTGTGGATTTTCTGAAGATTTCAAATTCTGAAGACGATGATGACAACGGTTCTCTCACTACTAGAAGGTCGAGGAATGCAAGTTTCCTATCCTTTTCTATTTCATGAGTGAACTTTATGCCTTTGTGGAGATTTTTGATTTCTTAAGGATTCTTTTTGATTTCTTGAAGAGGAGATCCTCTTGTTTCACTACGGCGAAGAAGTTGTCGACGTATCTCCACCAACGAGTTGGAAGTTATCCTTTCTCTTTGAGGATTGTTTCTAGATTCGTCATAAACAGTTCACAGAGGATTGAGGATAGAGGGTTTTCCTGAGTTGTTTATAGAATGAACTTCTGAAAGTGAAGAAGTTCTCTTCCATGCAAAGTCGAGTCAGCGTAAGGTATATCCACACGTTTTGCTTCCAAGCTGTATCATCTCCTTGTTTTAAAAGCCAGTCTTCTAGAAGGTTAATCACGTCCTTGATCGGTGCACTAGGGAAAAGGGCCATGACGTCGAAAGATACCATTACTTCATTAACGTTTATATCCCCTGATGACTGTAGATGCTGTACAAATTCCTGAGAGTTACGAACTGAGCTTGTTGGGAATTGCTCGGAGAAAACCTTGAAATTCTTTACTAGCCATTTTGCTAGCTTATGGGCTGGAGATCCTACAGATGAAATAATCTCCCTCATTTCGTTTCCGGGTTTGTGGACTTATGGGAGGCCTTTAATTCTGGGAAGGATGGGGTTTGGTTCGCGAAGACGGACTGCTGCACCCCCTAGTACTGATTTACACTCCTTTAGTGTTTTATCCACGTGTTTCACCATGTTTGGTAGGGTCCAAAAAAAAGCAATGTAGGTAGTGGGAATTAAATGGAAATTACTAATCTCTCTTCTGATTTTCTAGTTACAGGTATTCCACTAAAAAACTCACACTCATCAGGATTTAAAGATGAAGAGTCTATCGCAAAGAGAACAACGCAATTTCAGAAGAATTGGACCAGCAAAATATTGTGAGATCTGGCCAGTTTTAACCTTTGTATACAATATACATGCGCCAAGTTTGATTTTTTTAACCTGAAATTGTGTTAACTTAACCGTTATCCACATAATATCGTTAATGTTTTCATGCGGGGCTAATTTTATGTGAAAATAACCTTGAAATGGGCGTGACTCTCTTACTCCCGGATTCAAGCTGCTTTCAATAGTCACTTAAAAGATTTTTGCAACAGAATTCTTCCATAATTTCACTGCCGGCCAGTGACTGTCAGATTGGAAAAACACACAAACACAATTTGTTTTTAGAGATGCAAATAAAATTTACTCATGGGCAATTGACAACTTCAAAATTAAGTGCATGGGTCGTTATAACTTTAATGTCAAACATATTGACAATTGTTTGACAGAATAATACACGTTAATACAACTTGCAGAAGTCAGTGGGATTCCATTGAAAAATGCCGGAAACTGGCAAGAACTATAACAAAATTTCCAGGATAGTATTGGACTAGAAATTTACGGATCAAATTCTCCCCGAAGAAAAATTAACTGGTAGTATTTGCTCGAAAGCAGTACCCAGGTAATCTAAAGTTCAATGTTCTTTGCAACATTTCCTAATCATTCCTTCAATTTTCTAATCCAAATACCTTCAATTTGAAATACCTAGCTTTATGTCTTACGCTACTGGACTTTAAATAAATAATGAATAATATATGAAGTAAAAATTCAAATTTGCAAAAGATCAACTTCTTCACCCAAAAGATACAGGCAGAACTAACACTTTTACAGAACCGGGCGCTCTCTCTTTGATAACTCTTACTCAGAATATTGGTGGTTAAATGTGGAGTCAAAAACTCATTTGAAAAATAGAATGCCATTTTATGATTTATGAATTTACCATCTCTATACTTTATCGGTATTGTATCTTCCGTTCTATAACCCAGATCGTGCTTACTTTGCATATAGCAGTCTTCAACTGAGTATGGTCTGTCCATGAAACAAGCATGTCATGGGATTCCAGATCAACTTCGACTTACTATAATTCCTCACATGTTTTACTAAATATTACCAACACGTCAATTCCGGAAAAACAGTTTTCACCGATGGACCGATGGCTTCGGCTTTTATTTAACACCATAAACAAACACACAATTCGACATAGATTTTTCATTAGGGCCTGGGAATACTGACAAACGTAAACAATGCTTCTTCCGTAAATTTCTCGTGACACAAAAACTACCAATGTAAGCCACCAATTCTAGCGAATAGGTGAACTCACCTCTTAGAAGTCACCAACCTTTTGGACGGCTCAGTACAAGTGAAATTCTAAGCGTGTTCAAATACAAGCCAATATCAAAATCAACTATTTATCGTGTTTTGAAGGTGAAGAATAGAAAAATTTAAAAAAAAAATTTGGTCGCCCAACAAAACTGAGTGCCAGAACAACCAAAAAATTGTTGTTAAGTTATGAAAACAAGATTGGAGAATCAACACGCAAATTGGCACGATAATTCCATGTTTGAAACAAGACAATCCATCGGATTTTGAAAAAAAAAACCGTAATCTATCGAAAACGTCAGCGTACACCAAAATAAATAAAGCAAAAACTCGAACATGGAAAAAGTATCTTTTTGAATGATGAATCGTTTTTCACGTTTTTTCACCATAAACAACAACGGCTTTCATACTGCCAACATTAAAACAACACCAGACAATGTTAAATATGCCAGCAATTCCAAATAGGAGCTAAATGTGTTGGTGTAAGCAGCCATGTCTTCGAAAGGTGTCTCGGCGCCTTGCCCAAACAAGGCCAAAGCGATCGAATCTGACGTTAATATCAACCGATGTTTGCTAAAATTGAAGCAATTCGTAAAAAAATATCAAGTTCGTGACGAAATAATGTTTTGACCGGATCTGGCAAGCTGTCATTGGGGCCGACCCCGGCGTAGTGGTTAACATCCATACCTCTCACGCCAAAGTCACAAGTTCGAATCTCAGCCCGGACAAGTTACTAAAATGCCCAAAAGCGGTATTTGAGTGACAACGACGGGAGATGAACCAGCCCGAGGCTGAAAATCTCGATAATCAAGAAACAAAAAAAAAACAAAAACAAGCTGTCATTATACGAAAAAAAAATACATTTAATTGGCTGACTGCGCAAAAATTACCATTTGTAACGAAAAAGGGCAATGCACCAAATGCGCTTCAGGCTCGTCCAATCTAACATTTCTGGGGTGTGCTCAAGCGTATGACAATGGTTGGGAGGCTCAAAATAAGCAACAATTGGTAGATCAAATCAGGCGAAAAATCGACATAGACACCGTCCAGAAGCGCAGACTGCAAAAAATCAAAAATAATGGTCCATTACTTGTACTGAGTTTGCAAATAGAATGATTTCAAATGGCAAACTTATGTTACACATATTAAATTCAGGAACCTTGTTCTGCTTATATTGCTGAGCTGGCAGCATTCAACTTCGCATTGGAGATAGTTTCCAAAATGCCCGCAAGCCAATATTTACTTCGTCATTTTGAATAGATTCAGTTCGATTGAGTTTCTTCGGTCGATGAAACCTAGAAGACACTCGTGTTATTTGCTTTTAAAAATAAGGGAACAGACGAGTATGCTGGTCGAATCACAGGCAATGAGAAGGTGGACCCGTTCGCAAAGGTGGGCGCACAGGGAGGCGATTGCACGAAAGATCACACGATGATGTTTAGGGTAGTACGTCAGAGTACCCTTTACAGTTGGAACATTAATTAGAACACTGGTAATCTAGGATGGTTATGACATTCCATCATTTCAATTGTTCCTGCGAGAGTATGTAAGTTAGGAAAGTTGGAGTTTTACATTGTTTCTTCTCACACAATCCAACTAAAACATTCACTCTTCAATATGCTTCGAAGGGAGCCCCAGATAGCTCAGTCAGTAAGAGCACAGTTTACAAAGCCGGAGGTGGCGGGTTTATGATATTGTAAATAGCATAGCATAGCATAGCATGTTCCGACCATACATAATCTTGGGTTGGCTGTTGTACAGATGATAAAAACGCCAGATGAGCTGCCTTGGGTATGACAGGCTTCATCCATCGATCTCTTTGCACAACACCTGGCCAGGTCCTTATGATCAGCAAGGGATTGGAGGGAAGTGTTGATTAGCATTTTATGGCTTATGGTTATAGCGCCATTAATCGCTTTCTGAAAAGAGAAGAAGGACACGCACACGCACAGACACACACTCACGCTCACACACACACGCACACACGTATGCACTCACGCACACCATATATTCTCTAACAAGAATTTTTTTCAACGTTGCTGATAGATCCATCGTGCATAATGGTTTGTTTGTAAAAACATAAATGCTTTAAAATCAAAAGAAAGAAAAATAAAAACAAAAAAATCTAGATGGAAAGCTCTCACCTTGAAGTTGGACCAAAAATAAAATCCAGCTGTAATAATCTGCTGCTGTTGCTTCTGCTGCAACTTCTGTCAAATTCTTATAATATTTGGGTTCATCACGTCACTAATCATTTCGTTTTCCGTAATTACATTTCACGGGTTTGTTGGAAACGTGATTGAAAATCCTGTTTCTCCACTATCAGCTAGAATAGCAGGGAACCGCACAATTCCAGCAGTGGTTGTTCATCACTGAAGTTGCATACAAGACTTGTCTTCTTCGTGACAAAAGCAGCTGCTTGCATAAATCCACGTTTGCTCCACAAAAATATCCATTCGTCAGGTTTTCAGAGCAGTCCAATGATTTTCCGGCAATATATTATTCTTTTTTTTGCTGTGGTTATATTTCCCCACAACAATTAAATCACAATCTTTGCATTCAGTTTGACAAAATCACACACGCGAGAAGCAAAAAGAACGAGAAACCTCCAGAATCAAAGCGCGCAATCACCGTGTATTTAATTTTCACTTCTGAAAACAGCAAATTCCTCCGAGAAGGGCGGTCACGCATTTCTGCCCTTTATCGGACCAACAGACACCCTATCACTTTACTCTCCCACTGTTGTCCACCGCAGCGACTCGCCCAATGCACTACGAAAGATGAAACTTTGAATTGGTTGTTCGCTTAGGCGCTTGTTCCGAATCTCCAGTTAGCCAGACTTCTGCCTACAATTTGAAACTAACCTTTTACTGCACTTTAACGCCCGTGAGTGTAATTTCAACGTTCAGTTCTAATTAGTAACAAAAAACGTTTTATCTCACTAATTTTCCATTAATTTTGTTCGCGCCAGAATATTTTGTTTTCGGATTCACTGATTATCGCAGTTTGTGCTTCCGGCTTTCTTCAAATTGGCTAACAATACCGATAATAAACAAAATTGGAGTAAAATTCGGAAATTTGACGCGAGAAAAAAAATCTGCTCCCATCTTCGAGCAAAGCACACTTCGTTTTTTCATCTGCAATTTATGATATTGTAAATATAGATTAAATAAACAAAAATTAACAATTGTTTATAAACTGTCAACGGTGCAGAAAGTTGACTTGTTTCATTCAACAACGTTCTCTTTGTTGTTTGATAAAACATAGTATGAAAAAATAAAAACTCCCTGCCCACAATTGTTAGAATCCATACATATTTGTACCCCTTTTTAATACAAACATTCAAACTCGGCCAAATATTTACGTAATTTTGCTTAGGAATCCTAATTGACGCCCGATCGTGATCATTTTCGTGTGATAGAAATTACAATACCCCTATTTTCCCAGCCATCCACCTACCTCTTCTTCTGGCGGCCAAGTCATACGCACAAACCCGCACCGTGTGCTCACAACATCTGATTAAAATGCAAGATATTTCACACGTGCATTCGTCGGTATGTAATTGGCTGCGTGATGCTCTTGCCCAGCGTTAGACCTGTTTAGCGTAAAGGAAAGGGAGGAGAAGTGTGTAGGGAAAAAAAGCGCAACCTTCACCGTCGCATCTCTAAATCTTCGTTGTGGTCATCTGCGTGCAAGCCGACGGTTTTTCGAACGTCCTTTCAATGGCGACAAAACAACGGCCACCTCACAAAAACCACCACCTCCTAGAGAGTAGCCTGCAATTTAAGTGGCTTCTTCTAGTCATCTCCGCTAAGCAGCTGCAGCCGCAATGATTTTTATCTTAACCACCACCAAGGTCCACGTGATGTGACGTCTCTTTCTAGCATTATATTTCTACGGTTTTTGTTCGGATCGCATAAACATCGATCTTTTGCCTCGCTGTGCCCTTTATCTGGTCAGATTTGCTGCGTTCACCGTCCCCCTTTCAGGGCAAATCACCTTGCTGCTCGAGTTCGTTACGCGCTGCCTTAATTATTTAATAGCTAACATTCAACAAAAGGGTCGTCTTCTGCATTCCTCCAGAGGCACGCCGAGAGCAACGGTTGTTGACATTCAAATTTAAGCACCGTGTATAATTGACACGTGTCCACATCGCGAGAAGACAATGCTAATCTGTACGTAGTCCGTTTCGTTATGATTGGGACCACCAGTAGCGGATACTGGCAATCCATAGTAAGGCTGCTGCATGCGGTGAATAGCGCAGCACTTCCAAGCTTCATCAAGGTCATTCGATCTGTTGAACGCTGCTAATTGGTGAATACATCAAGCTTCTTTCTCTCCCTCGAATTGGCAGCCATAATCAAGCGACGTCTTATGTTTGTGTACTCAGCGATCAATCAAAAACATACAGCAATTACAACTTTCCCGCCAGTGTCCATCCGTCTTGTTCCTAGGGTCGACCTCAGACTTCGAATCGAGTGCTAATTGGGTGCGCTTCTCCCCTTCATGTACTGGCGAGGAATGCAAGGAGAAACAATGCTTCTAATTAAATACCGGATGGAAAATTGTTTTTCGGTTGGTCGAAAATGTTTTGTTTGATTTTGGTGGGCTAATGTTAAGCTCCTAGCTACGGGTTTGAGATGGTTAGAACAAGAGCGATGGTGCAGGTTCGTCGTCTTATGTCGGCTTATGTCACTGGATGATTTGCGCTTAACCACAGTATAATTCGGTACATCCTCTAGGCAGGTTCAAAGTCGAACACCTTATTATTGTTACCCAAACGGAGGTAATTTTAGTTACGAGGGATGCTGGCTCAGTATGTAAGAGTATTGACAAAGCACGCTGTTTAAGATACTCTAGAAGATGCTTGTAATTTGTAATTAAATACTAATCTATCTGCTAGAAAATAATCTCTACTTCCGCAAACAGTTTACAGCTTCACTTCTGTCACTGATGGTCACAGCCAGATAGTTCAACACTATTTTAACCCAATCTAACAGTGAGATCCAATGGAACGTACAACGCCAAGGTCTCAGCACTTAAGACTTCATTCAGTTAGAAATCATGAATCCCAAAGCTTACTTCCAAGTGGCAACAGATTTCTCAGGAGCTCTCGAAGTTGTTCGTGGCCGGCTGCTCCTCGAGTGTCGTCTTAAGATTATTTCTCATCAAAACTTAATGAAAGAAAAAAGCAACCACGGTTGCCTCATTCTTCTACATTCTATACTTGAGAGGTAACCAATAGATATTTAAATTACTGTCAAGTCAATGATTCGTGGCATCATTCTTAGCATTGTAAGGTTTCTTTCTCGGATGCTATTTGGACTGTTGGATTTTCCGTTTTTGATATAGTTTAACCAGAGGTTTAACCGCACACGAATATTTAACTCCATGCCGTGACGAATTGCTTCAAATTTACTTCGAATACATCCGCGCTTTTGTTTGGAATAAACGCACATACAAAACGTAAATGAAAGGCATGTACGCCACTTTATCGGAGGCGGACAGCTTGATTCTCTTTCTTGCAGGTCAAGAAGCGATAAACACAGATTGTTTTGAATGAACGTGTTACCGTTTTTGGAAAAGTTGAAGCTGTCCGCCCAAGCTGCAGTTGCAAAATGAACCGTTTTCGATGCGTCAGCTCGAGTAAGCTTACTGCATAAAGTTGTCAACTGTCTTCAGTTGTATAGACCATACACGATAATTACGATAGAATCATGTGGATGCTGAGCATCTCACGTTTGGAAAGAAATTCAAGAGAAATGAATGTAATAAGTCAACAGCAACAGTAAGGATCGACTGATAATTCGCATAGCTTCTTCCGAATAAACTTTCTAATGCAACATTTAACACACTTCACATGCTTCGTCATTTCGTTCTCTCAATCTCATCACAGCTCGAAAAAGTAGCGTGAATTTCTGTTCAATATCATGCACATAAATGGAGCGTCACAAAACGTACAAGTTATCATTATAAATCGTGTAAAGTTCTGGGACATTGCATTCATTTTGGAAAATGTTGTATGCAAAAGCTCTTCTTCATTACAACTATTTCATGCAAGTTGCTACTTCGTGTGGAAGGAGAGACGATTTTACATGCTCTGGTATTTACATCACAATGAAAATTCAGATTTTTTTTTCTGTGCAGCTGACGTTGACGCTGATAAATTTCAGCGAGTTATCCATTATTTTCTAACTATAAATGCACGTCTTCTTTTTATCCTTATTTTTCTTCGTCTACTTATTCTTCTTCTTATTTTACAGCGTTTCAAGTTCAATGCTACACACTTAAAAATTATGAATTTTACACGAGACGTAATTCATGATTGTAAAAAGCCGGGAAACGTAAAGAAAGATTTCGTGTAAAATTATGTCTCCTGGGACTGACACATACGCAATTCCGCGAAAGATGTGTTTGATTGAATTTATTTTCGCATCTCTTTCAACTCATTCTTATGTACTAAAGGACGCTTGCATGTGTCGGTCTCAGGGGACAGAAATTTACATGTCATTTTGGTAGTGTGTACACAAAAAAAAAAAAAATCCCAAAAAAACCAACCCACCCCACTCCAATATTTTTTTCTTTACAATTAACTCATGCTTGTTATAAACTTAGTGTTCTAAATGCACTTCCACAGCTATTTTTCTAGAGCTTTCAATATCAAGCACCATTTTTGCATTGGTATGTTTATGTGGCAACCTCGGGCATACACAGAAAAAAATGATGAATATCACAGACGGGTAAAATTTCCCCTCGTTGAATTGTAATCCGAAACAAGCGTAAACAACGGAATTGTTTGCAATCTTTCATACAACAGACCTGATTTAGGCGATTACTGGCTTAAATTTACATTAAATATCCCATAATATAACAAATCTAGCATATCATATATGTGCATTAGATAACGCAGAAAATTACATGTTTCTTTCAAAATGTATACCCTATGCCCAAGGAGTCAAAAAACTATCCTTTACGAGAAATTCCTAGACGTGACCGGATTCCAATTCTGCACCTCCAGCATGGTGTTTTTTTGTAGCTGTGCCCTCACTGACTGAGCGAATGGAGTACGCAATATTGATCAATATCCAGGTAAAAAAAAACAATAACACTTCCACTTTGTGGTCGGTCTCCTGCCATTTTAAAAGAGTTTCTAATCGTTTGAATCACACGGTACCCTGCGAAACTGGCGTTACAACGAAAATGGTTTTCAATGCCAATAATCTAAATATCTATGAGCAGCTTTATTGCAAAACGTAATTCATCGTTCCATTCCGTACCGACAATGCTGCGAGGTCGATTGCGTAGTAATTAAGGAGGAAAGTTAGGTCAACGCAGACAGCTTCATAGCCAGAGGATTTATAAGGCAACCGAAGAAGGCAAGATGGTAGACGTTTTCAAGCATGTGAAACTGTAGAATTTTACTCAGAAATATCTGGTTTAGCATGCTACCGGGACCATCTACCAGTACATTTATGTGAACGAGAGTCTGGCGTAAAAAATGCCAACCATAAATTGCATCCGTTGCTGGAAGAACCTCCCAAGTAACAATTTTAGTTTTATTTCAGCCGTATAGCACTCTTCTCGGCTGTGTTTTAAAACTACGTTCAAAACTGTTTTGTCTACCAACACCTCCTCTATGCTTCTTTAAATCCGAAATTCGTACAAAGTGGCCCTTACGGTTGAGAAAACATGTCAACGAAACCATTATAAAACCAAAACAGATTTTGAAAATGTTCAAGTGAAAGATGTTATGACCACTTTAGAACCTTCATACAGCCTATTGGCTGCCATGAAAACCGGCCAAAATCGGTACACAAATAGCTTAGTATGTAATCGGATACTCTACTGTTTGATTACTATTATAATAAGCCGTCAAGTACTGTTTCGTTCATATCTTCGTAACGAAATGTCCGAATGAAAAATCAATAGCGTTCTATGGGAATATTGTAGCTTTCATTTGCCGTCAACAGAACTGAAATCGGTTCACAAATGGCTGAGAAACCGATGTGACATTATTTGTAACGCACACACACACATACACACACAAACACACATATACACACACATACATACATACATACATGTGCTCAGTTCGTCGAGCTGAGTCGAATGGTATATGACACTCGGCCCTCTGGGCCTCGGATAAAAAGCCGAGTTTTCAAGCGATCTTAATACCCTTTTTTTGGTGTAAGAAGGGTAAAAAGGCTGCAATATGGATACTTTTGGATCAAGAACGGCATTTTGACAGAAATACTGTCAGAAAGCCTGCAATATGGATACTTTTGGATCAAGAACGTCGTGTAAAGACTGTAAATTGATGTTTTACACCATTTTTTTATCTAAAATGGAGGCTTATGTTTCAGGAAAACTGAAAAATACTGTCAAATGCCTTGCAACATTTGGATGCATTTGGATCGGGAAAGGCACATTGAAACAATCATGAAGATAAGTAGTGGTGCAAACAAAGGATATACGAAAAAAGGCTACACAAGGTGCCCGAAATCAAAGTTGCAGCTACAACTTTACAAGGCCTGATTGACTTCAGCAAGGCCGACGAACCCCGCTGGCTGACGGGCGGGCTCAACCAAAAAGAAACCTTTGAGTTCAAGACACCGATGGTAGTGCCGGATTAGCCATTACACGGGCAATTCATTGAACGATGCGTAAAACAAGTTACCGAAGCAGCGGCGACAGTATACTGATTCAAAAGCACGGAGATTATTGTCTATAAATTAGTCGAAAATCGATTCAGCCGATTCCGTTTAGTTATTTTTTTACTAAATGCTGGATTCTTAAAGATAGAACTTTAAATGTAAATGTATTAATGAAAATGATACTTAGCAAACATTTTGAGTTGATTTTGTATTTTGTTGCAGAAGAAAGAACCTGTAAATATGTCAGCCTTATTACGATAAATCGTTGCCGAAATGAAAGAGCCCAAACAAAAAAATAAGCCGAAGGATTCATCAATCGTTAGCACTTGTATTGCTGAACAACTTTTCTGAAGACCATTTTTTTCTATATGTTCAAAACTTTGCAATACCTACATTATGTACCTCAAGATTTTGAGCGTCTTGAAAAACGTACGTACAGTAACGTACAGTACCCAAGTCCAAACTAGTAAACATTTTTACGAAACAGAAGCCGCCATCTTGGATTCCAAAATCACGTCAGACATCGAGGTTCAGTCTCTATACGCGACTCACGATCCAAAAACTAACCATATTGTAGGGGTTTTTGAGTCCTCCCTTAGCTTAGTCGGTAAAGGCGCAGCTACAAAGCAACACCATGCTGGAGGTGGCTGGGTTCGATTCCCGGTCTGGTCTAGGCATTTTTCGTAAAGGAAAATTTCTCGACTCCCATGGGCATAGCGTATGATTGTACTTGGCACCACAATCATACTAATGCAAACATGGTACTTGGCATCGAAAGCTCTTAATTAATAACTGGGGAAGTGCATTTAGAACACTAAGTTGAGAGTAAGCAATAAGCTATTTGTGAAAGCAATAAGCTTGAAATGTTAAAGGAAGAAGAAGAAGAAAAAAGGTTTTTTTCACCCATTTTTTTCCAACCCAGAACCCATCCTTCAATTATTTATTTCTCTTTTACACTAAACCGAGCCATAAATTACAGGTTTTCCCCCTTTTTTTCCCACCCCAAACGCCCCCTCCTCCGATTTTATTTTCCCTTGTATACGACTAAACCGAGCCATAAATTACAGGTTATTTGACATTACTTCTCTCGTTTATGCAACAGAAACCACCATCTTGGATTCCAAAATGGCGTCATCAATCGATTTCCAGCCTTAATACACCGTTCTCGATCCAAAAATATCCATATTGCAGGGTATTTGACAGTATTTCCCTTTTTTCCGATATCAAAAGCCGCTATCTTGGATTTCAAAATGGCATCAGACATCGATATCTAACCATTCTATGCCGTTTCCTATCTAAAAATATTGATTTTGCAGGGTATTTGACAGTATACCCACTTTTTCAAAACAAGAGCCGCCATCTTAGGCTCTATAATAACGTTAGACATCGATTTTCAGCCTTAATTGGCCAAAAAAACATATTGTAGGGTATTTAACAGTATTTCTCACTTTTTACGCAACATAAACCACCATCTTGAATTCCGAAATGGCGTCAGACATCTATTTCCTTCCTTTATACGCCGTTTCCGATCCAAAAAATATCCATTTTGCAGGGTTTTGACAGCAATTCCCTTTTTTTTCTTAAACCGGAAGCCACCATCTTGGATTTCGAAATAGCGTCAGACATCGAATTACGGCCTCCAGATAACCACCTGTACAAATTTGTCCAAGACGCCATCATCTTAAATGGCCAGGATCTCGAGATACAGCTTGTACAAGATATTCATTTGTACAATAGCGCCGCGCAGTGAGCCAATTTCTTATTACAGATTGTTACAATTACAAAATCGTGTTGTTGGAAGGAGATTCTATATAATCTCGTGGATGCGTAAAGGTGATGTTACCTATCGATCCACCAACCCGTTTTTGGCCCTTCAAACGATGATATGATGAGGACAATCAGTGGTTATAAAAAAGCTTAATCATGTCAAACAAAGAAGAGAACCCATTGCTGTCAGAGCTAGTTTAAGTGCAACAATGAGTGATAGTACATATTTGCGGAGGTAGCTCACCGAATCTTCCAGTCCACCTCTAAGCATTTTGCTATGGGGTACCAGGTGGGTCTCCACCCATTGCCTGCCAATCTGCCAAGTTTGGAAGACGTCTGCAAAGAGTTATCTCAAATTATAATATCCCGTCCACAATATAACAAAACATTGCGATTGGATGAGCGGATTGGAGATGATGAAATCATTGGGTATACAAATTGTCCCCCGGTTGATGCAAAACCAACCATGGACATCCATAGAAGCATAAAGTTGCCAGAAGGCACGAAATGCATCTACGGACTCTTATTTTTATCAAATCCCACAATCGTAATTTTAAAATGAATTAGCATAGATTTTTCTTAAAATGCTTCTACTTGATTGATGAAGATATTAGTTACAGTAGTAAAATAGTATGTAGGATGCAATTGTGAAAATAGAAATTATACGAGTTAGCTTCGAGCATCGGCGGTGAATTGAATGGTATGAATCGATCTAAATGAATTGCTCGCAAACGTTAATAAAATTAACCTTGTTTTCCTAACGAAAAACCCCTATAACATTTTGTGAGTAGCTCCAATAGCATTCTTATTATTGGTATTTATAGATATTATTATTAATAGGTTCAGATTGGTTTTTCCAGCGTTGTGAAAAATCACCTTGTTCATCTAATGAAAACCACCATCACACTTTGTGAGTGGTCCTAATAGCATTCTTATTGTTGGTATAAATTGGTTCAAATCAGAAATCGGTAATAATATTAAAATATTGTGCTAGACGCCACGTGAATTCAGCTTATCGTTTACCAAAACGAACCCTGCTGCCACCCAATCCTGTTATCCAACATACTAGTGATTTCTCGTGGAAGTGCAGAGGCGTTATCGGCTTCCAATAACGCGAGTATCACGTCAACATATTTCTACCCTTTCCTTATTTGACCTGCATTCAGGCGGGGCCGGCGCCGGTATTGCCTTAGTTTGGGATCACCAGGTTTTACACATTGAGGATGTATGTTAGTCTGTTGGTTTTCTGCCAGCTCTAACAGCTGATCTGGCAATAACGGAGTAGCAACCTCGGGCGGTCAATTATACTCACGCTCATGATCTTCTCCTAGGTATTGACTGCAATTCGTTATGCATTACATTCTATTGCTCAAGTTAGGAAATTGAACCTCAAATTCTCAAACCCTATTGAGAATTGAATCCAACACATCTGAAATTCATACCTTACTGTGGCTGTCGGTAAGCACCTGATGTTATCATAAGTTTCATTATTCTCAAATCCAAAAATCTTAAACGTTACCTCAACAAAACACTTTAAACCATACCGTGTCACTCTTTTGCGACTCGATCTGCAGCGAGTGATCAAGTCACGATTCTTTTCATTTAGCTTATCTCTGCGTGGCTCTAAGAAAACCGGCACACAAATCTGCAACGATCTATGACCTGCCATCGCACACCTGTTACGCACGCAAAGTTTCCTGTGCCTTCATCGAGATAACAATTTTAATGCCCACCCCCGAGCATTCTTTGTCAACTTTCCCACACTAAAACGTTTCGATTGATTTCAAATTAGCATGCCTCTCCGTTTGGCATATTCTTGCCACCCGGAGCGCGTCATGGTAAATATAAACCCCTATGCTGCAGCTAGAGCATTGTTGGCCGATTCGCTGTTCATTTTTCACACATTAAATGTGTTTTAATTTAAACTAACTCCGGTTTCTACCATCCGGTAGGCAACGCGCTTCTACTGCCGTGCGTGCCCAAATCGGTCGTTCCCACATGTAAATATGCTACCGCTTGGATTTGTTTTCGCAAGTGGGGATGCAAACAAAATCTCAATAAACGAGTTTGTCCATCCACCCATAACCGTTGAACATCTCCAGTGTCAAGCAAAGCCACAACCCCTTCCCTTAGCGGGCGAATGTGACTGGATTCAGAGATTTTCCATATTGATCCGTCAAGCAGATAAAAGTCATTAATGCGGAACGTAATCAAAGCCCATCGTAAAGCAGGTAGTGCCATGGCATCCTCTCCGAGTCCTCTCACGCATAATTTCATTCATGGGGATATGGGAAAGAAGCCTGACCTTACCCATTTTTCTAAAAGCGATGTACCCTCGTCAATGAATATGTTTTACTACGATCATGAACACACTTAAATAGGTTTCACTATAGCAATGAGCTCTCCAGTGCTTAGTGAAGAACGTTCCAACTCACGCAATCTCAAATGGCTCAATCCGAATGACATTTCGCGAATCGGTGCCGATGACCCTTTCTTACCGTGCCAAATACTTTTCTCACTAAGCCATCGAATGGTTATCTTGCGGAATGCATACTTTCCATCAAAACATTCAGTTCACAGTTCGTTGACGGTGATCCCAGCAAGCAGAAAGAGTTTCTTGAATGTTGCCATAGGTTGCGAATCTTTATGCAAAACAAAACATCGTTAGTCTGGGAGAACAGTCCAACATGGCAGCTGCGAGAAATGGCATCGTGGGTGCGTCGCAGAGGTTAGTTGTGTGTCAAAGCAATAATAGTTTTCATCTTCCATTTCGCCGTTAACATCGAAAGGTGGCAAGTTACTATGAAGGGGATCAGAGTTCAGTGAATGAGCTGCCAACGTTACGAGATGGGCATTCGTCTGATTCAGCAGCTGCATGATGGTTTGTTTTTTTTTCTTGGCATTTCAAATGTGTTGCTTATCACTAAAAGCTTATTGACCATTTTCAGTTTTTCCATATTTGCTACAAGTGTAAACCAAGGATTATCAAGTTGTTGAAGAATAGCTGCAAAAGTTTCCAACATAATGATGCAGGATTGAACGCACCCGCCTACTAGTTCCATAACAATTAAAGTGTTTTATTATACACAGAAAAAAATGCTGAATTTCAGCAGACGCTTAAAATTTATCTCGTTCAATTGCAATCCAAAACAAGTATAAACAACGAAATTATTTGCAATCTGTCATATCACAATGTGCCTTAGGTAACGCAGAAAATTACATGTTACTTTCAAACTGTGTGATTGTATTACATTGAGGGTTATTCCGAGAGTCGAAGTGACGTTTGTCACTTGGTGAAGTGAGAAAAGTCACCTGCAGTGACGTGACTCTCCATTTGATTTACCTACGAGAGTCACGTCACTGCAGGTGACTTTTCTCACTTCACCAAGCGACAAACGTCACTTCGACTCTCGGAATAACCCTGATTATCTGTAAGATTGTATTCCATTTTTTCGACCTGATTTCAACGAGATTCAATTTCTGAACTGCAGCTTTCCTATAGAAATGCTGATAACTCATTACCCAGGATACATTATACAATCATTGTAGTTTACTTATCTATAATTAACAGAGCTTTTGTGATTGCAATACTGATGACAGTTAACTTTTGCTGTTCATGAACCGTCACGCTATTGGCTTGTACCATTTTCAATTTTGAACCTAGGGTGGAACCAGCTCCAACCTGCGATACACGAATTTATTGTCAGTGCAACCCTCAGTCAGATTGGACTTTACTGGACCGTGACTTCAGTGGACTGCAGCTGGATTCGATCCGACCATCGTCGATATTCGCAGTTCATTGTTTTTTTGTGAACGTGGTTTCTTGGAGACCTGCAAAATTGAATCCAGAAAAAAGTTGGTCCGTACGGTTGCCTTTTTGTTCCGGCACTTGAACAAAAAAATCGTCGGAGCAAGGCCACGAGAATCCAGCGTTCAGTCAGCTCGCTATATCCAGCTATATCCAGGACGAACTAGCAATAAGTATCCAGCAACTTCTTCAAAGCAGCTCAAAGTCAAGCGTTTCCGGAGGAAGTAAGCATTCTCTCTAGTCGGAAAGCTACACCAAAGGCAGTCCCGAAGCAGAACACGGTCTATACGATGAACCCGTTCTAAGACGAACATCAGGTGATGCGGATGTGGAAGACTTAGCAGATGCGATTATGCCACGATGGATACGCAGAATCCAATGATCTTGCCAAAATACCACTATATTACAAAGCTGATTATAAGTGATTACCACGAGCGCTATAATCCCCGCAATCTTGAGACTGTGGTCAACGTTCTACGGCAGATATTCAGGATACCGAAGCTGCGGGATGTATTCCGAAACGTGAAGGTAAACTTTCAAGATTGCAAGAACCAGAGAGCGGTACCCAACCAACCTTCCGAGAGCTAGGCTGCCGGCATTCATCAGACCATTCACTTATTGGGGGGTGGACTATTTTGGACTGACTAGCATTGTGGACGATACTATAATGAACCACCAAATGGTCGCTATGGGTGAAGCCATCCTCCACTCTCCAGTTGCTCGACAGCCCAGGGCTGAAGAACGTCATGTCGATGATCGAATCCACTCCGTTTCTATGGTTGGTCTTTTGGTACTTACGGTGAGCATAGCCAGGGCCTCAAGCAGGATCTGGTTTGTAAGGCGACTCCCATATTACAGAGCCCAGGCATTGCTCTCTATTACCAACGGGTTTTGGCTAGTCAGTTCCGTTTGTGAAAACTGGTCAATCGACCATCTTGAGAGCGCGTAACAGCTGCAGAAGAACACTCCAACCTCCTGAACCGGGTACTTGCCCGTTGTCCATAATCCCACCATATTGGACATATCCGTAACCAGTTGCAGTTACCAGTGGGGATGCGGTATGAGTTGGAAATTATGGTGATATCCGCTGCCGTGAACTGCTTGACACAACAGCTGCAGAGCTGCCTCACAGTGGTTCAGGTTTATTCAAGGTTACCTGTGCTGTGATTAACTGCTATAATTACCCTAGTAAGGAACACCAGTTTCCCAGAATACGTCAGACATTTTGAGGGCTCTTTGCAGCCTTGTGGCCTTCACCTTTGCACGATTCGCTCCTATCTGGGCTTTTTATTTCCAGGACGCACTCAAGGCATCTGAAGCAAACCTTTAGCAGCTTTTGTGCGCTCAGTGGACAGACAGACCATCCCAATTTGAGCTTAGCAACTTTTTAGGCCGAGTCCGCTTTGGCTGCTGCCAACCGTATGGTTGTTGTGGCTATCTCGTCCCAGCATTGAGCCTTGATGACCGTGGAGATTTCGCTAGCCTCCGTGATCTCTAGCTATTTCCCTTCTTACGGACCTTAGTCCAGGGGTTTTCTCTTCCCCTTTGTAAGTCATCGTTCGTACCTTCTTTTTTCAGTACTAGGGCCGGCCCTGGCACTTGGCCTGCCCTCGAAGCTTGAAACTCTGTTCTTTGTGCAGGATTTTGCGATAGACTTTGCGCCGGGGCCACCCTCTTTTCGCCCGGACGGTCGTGAGGATGGACCCTCCGAGTCCTATCCCATCAATGGTCTCGCCTATTTTAGCGGAGGTACCGATGCCGTTGCGCTGCCTGATCCCACCAATGCAAGCCGGGAGGTCATGCGAGGGTTGATAAGGTCCTTCATGGGAATACCATGTTCAGTGCCAGATCAGCGCATGTCAGGTATGGGCATCTGATCCTACACCCACCCGGCTGGCACAACTGGTCGGTGGAGATTGGAACGTACAGGAGGCCAGCCAGAGTTTTCATGAGACGGAGACAGTCTATGCCATGAGAAGCTCGTCATTTCCCATCGGTGTTACCCGACAATACTCAGTGAGACGACATGGGTGCCAGCCCGAAGTCAATGGTACCATCTAAGTTCCGTTTGCTACCAGTTTTCGTAATTCGGGTCTTAATTACATCGACCCCAATGCGCTTTACGGCGCTCCCTCCGTAGTTTGTTCAGCCGTTAAGGGGAACTACATCACACCTCTGGTAGTAAGATCTGCAACGGTGCAAACGATGTCGGGCATCTATGAGCGTCCGGCGAGGAAGTTTGCTATTCCGGAGGTTCAACGCGATTTCCAGATAAGTCAGGGACCTGGCGTACCCAAGGGGGATTGCGACGACCCCTCGATCGGCGCATCTCACCATTAAGATCACTAAGCTGTCACTTCAACAAGACCGGATCTCGGTCATTTTCGGACTTGAAAACAAAAAACCTAGGACAAATAATTCAAAACAAATATTGAAGTGCGGTGTGGAGATTATTATTTTTATTTATTTACTATCACAGTAGTTTAAAAGGATGGAAAAAATTAACAGGTAACTATTGATATTGTGTCTATCTAAAGTTAGTTGCTATTGAATTAATTGATGAATTTTTACTTAAAACTACACCCAAAAGTTCAAAAGTTGCCATTTTTGCAATCATATCTACATGATTCAGAAAAGGCAGTTTTGCCCATCTTGATCTACACAGCGTTTTATGTTATAAATAAAGCTAGAAGGTTTTATTTTAAAATAAGCCATAACTGGCATCCAATATCACACTCATCAACTAACACACTACACCACCTCACGTACACATTGAATTTTTCGGAGCAAACTAGTGTGTTGCATTTTTCCCCCAGCCAATGTTTCATTTGTTCTCCAAGTTACGATGTATAACGGAAAATTAAATAAAATCATGCAAAATCGCAATACAATATAGCTTTTTTATTTTGGGTGTAGTGAATGAAAAACTTATATTTCATATTTTCCAAAGGTAACCTTAAAATTAGAGCGAAGCCATACGTTTTGTAGTCCTTCAACGATGCAACTGGCTGAATTGGAGTATGCCAGTTTAATTCCGCGGTTAGAAGTATATCGCAGGATAAGCAGTAAATATTGATCTAAAACCAGAATTTTAACACGTATACACTAAGGTCCATCTATCTGCATCGACTGATAGTCCGAATCTGCGAAACAGAACAGCTACCGGAAGAGTGGAAGCAAGGGGTTATATGCCCTATCTACAAGAAAGGCGACAAGCTGGAGTGTGAGAACTACCGAGCGATCACAGTCCTAAACGCTGCCTACAAAGTGCTATCCCAGGTCATCTTCCGCCGGCTTTCACCAAAAGTAAATGAGTTCGTGGGAAGTTATCAGGCCGGTTTCATCGACGGGCGCTCGACGACGGACCAGATCTTTACTGTACGGCAAATCCTCCAAAAATGCCGCGAATACCAGGTCCCGACGCATCATCTGTTCATCGATTTCAAGGCGGCGTACGACAGTATCGACCGCATAGAGCTATGGAAGATTATGGACGAGAACGGCTTTCCCGGGAAGCTCACTAGACTGATTAAACCTACGATGGACGGTGTGCGAAACTGCGTGAGGATTTCGGGCGAACATTCCAGCTCGTTTAAATCACGCCGGGGACTACGTCAAGGTGATGGACTTTCGTGCCTGTTGTTCAACATTGCGCTAGAAGGTGTCATGCGAAGAGCCGGGCTCAACAGCCGGGGTACGATCTTCACTCGATCCGGTCAGTTCGTTTGTTTTGCGGATGACATGAACATTGTCGGCAGAAGATTTGAAACGGTGGCAGAAATGTACACTTGCCTAAAACGCGAAGCTGCGAAAGTCGAACTGGAGGTGAATGTGTCGAAAACAAAGTACATGCTAGCAGGAGGTACCGAGCGCGACAGGGAGCAGTGTTACGATAGACGGGGATACATTCGAAGTGGTGGAAGAATTCATCTACCTTGGATCCTTGCTTACGGCTGACAACAACAACAGCCGTGAAATCCGAAGACGCATCATCAGTGGAAGTCGTGCCTACTACGGGCTCCAGAAGAACTTGCGGTCAAGAAAGATTGACCCCCGCACTAAATGTACTATGTACAAAACGCTGATAAGACCGGTTGTTCTCTACGGGCACGAGACGTGGACGATGCTCGAGGAGAACCTGCAAGCACTTGGTGTTTTCGAACGCCGGGTGCTTAGGACCATCTTTGACGGCGTACAGGAGGATGGAGTGTGGCGGCGAAGATGGAACCACGTGCTCGCTGAACTCTACGGCGAACCCAGCATTCAGAAGGTCGCGTAGGCTGGAAGGATACGGTGGGCAGGGCATGTTGCGAGAATGCCGGACAACAACCTTGCAAAAATGGTGTTCGCCTCGAATCCGGCCGGTACAAGAAGATCTGGCGAGTGTGGGTCGTCAACGAGGTTGGAGAGAGGCAGCCATAGACCGAGTATATTGGCGAAATGTTGTAGATGAAGTCATATCGTAAATACGATGTATGGCTATTCAAATAAATAAATAATACACTAAGGTCTTTATTAAGACAGTTTTTTTTTTGTTTTTTTTTTGTTTTCGGCGATAACTCCAGAACGGAACAACTTATCGACCTAATTCGAATCAAATTTTTCGTTTTGAGCAAAAAGTAATCATATGGCGGTTTTTCAAAAAAATCACAATTTTTGGTGTAAATACTCAAAATTTTAAAAACTGTATTGCATGATAAGGTAACACATGCAACAAAATCGAAGTAATTTAAAATGTTTATGCATGTGAATTGATTAACTCTATTTAGTCTTTTTTACGCTGTTTCATAGTAAAAGTGGAACGTATAAAAAAAAACCGTAGTGTATATTTTTTTTAATAAATCATTTATTTGTACAGGCTCGATTGAATCAACTTTACAGAGCCAAGTTTTCATATTTATATACATCAGTTATCTTAGAACTAAGGTTAGAAGGTTAGAACCGATTACTCGCGGCCGTCTCGAAATATACCATAGTGTATATGATTTACAGCAAATACATTGACAGGAACACAGTAAGCAAAAACTGGAAAAAGAAAACATAAAGAGAAAAATAAATAGATTGATAATTTGTAATCCAAGATTACTCTTCTTTTTCTCGTTGCCCTAACGTTAACAGCGAGAAAAAAATGTATTCGTTGCTCCTCTTATCTCCTGGTGTCCAATTTTTGGTTAGTGAATAGCAAATGTCAAAATAGAGGCATGATTTTGCATATACACACCTACAAAATGAGGGATGTTCAGAATTTTTAAATGCACGTCTAAAAGTAAAGCATAAATTTCAAGTCGAACAAATCTGGATGGCTACACGTCTTATGAGGGAGGCAAATCTAAAACAAATCTTTGAAAAAATGTTCTGAGCTTTATTTTAATAACTTTCTAGCATACTATCCTTATGAAACGTCATACACTCAAAGCTGTGTAAAATAAAGTCGTGCATGAAAAATAGGGGAGATGTTTCTTTATTATAATCATCACACGCAAATAATCCTACTTGAAATCAGAGGATTTGATGTTTGATGTTGTTACTAAACGTAAGCAAGCATTATTACTCGTACCTTGCCAACCAAGCGTCCCCATCAATCAAAAGTGACTTTCATAAGTTCATTTAGATAAGGGAAAGTTAAGTTAAGTAAAGTTTAAAGTTAAGGGATGGGTCATAAAAACGTGTTCTCATATTTGGGATTTTCAGACCCCCTCCCCATTTGTGTTCTTTGAGCACGTGTTCTGGTCAACTCTTTCGTCCCTCTTCTCCTCCCAATGAGACCACGTGATTTATGGACGGTTCACAATGTATAAATTTAATTGATTTACCCTTCAAATAAATTACTCCGCGCCTTATGTGAGAGCAGAATTATACCTATCCAGATGCTGAAAAACTATATCTAACTATTCATCGCGTTTTGCGATTGCAGTATGCCCTCAAATGATCCCGAATATGAGAACACGTGTTTATGAGCCATTCCTTAGCTCTGAAGAAGCTCCTGCCCTTCGGTTCAGAATGGAGTATGGGTGCGTTCTGCCGGCTTGGTCGCGGCAGATTTCTTGTGAGAATAGGCTGCCATATCAGCTTTCAAAAGTGCCTGAACCAAATGGACAGCTGTAATGATTACAGCACGTAGTAGAATGTTTCTTGTCTTCTATAACTAAACGTGGTGGAATGGAATGAACGAGTGGCAACTCATGGGGCCCTAACCAATTTTTCTTTCAACCTAAATTTCTCACACTAGCTTCAAGGTAAGATTATTTCAAATTCAAGGTAGGAAAATCATATTATTTTTCTGAATTTTTCATATATTTATACAACACCATACGTTGGGATGGAGGGAGGGATCATCAGAGCACCCGGTTGAAGCGATTTGGATAGGAAAAGTGGGACCGTCAACTTCCAGTTGTTAAAATTTCGTGAATAGAGGGCGGGCTCTTCTCCCCATCTAGTGGGACTTTTTTACTAGGCGAGGGCTCGGTTTTAGTGGGGTTTCGGCGAACTTGTTTCTGGAAGGAGATTCTCTCTAGACCCCTGTAGCTTTGGGTAGTACGTAAGCATATCTGCTTACGGGCATTTATCATAGTACAACAATGATCAAATCGTTCAATTAAAACAGTTCAGTGATATAGGCAGTCGCCTTACTACATTAGATGGTTGTTCACATCATCATCATCATCATTCCTTAGCTCTCAAGAAGCTAAATGAACTATTAAAAATTATTTAAGATTGAGGGGTGCAAATGGTGGTTACTTTGAATAATGGAAACGCGTGCTAGGACAGTCAGCAAAAACTGAAAACAGTATTTTTCAAAAAATGTAGCTCAATAAGTAAAATAAATTTATCACCAATTTTTTTATGGGTTATGTAAAAAGTTTTAAACTTTTCAGAAAAAATATAAAAATTAAAAAGCTCCTTGGTCCCGAGACCATGAGAACCATCAAAAATTAATAGATTCCATGTTTTCAAAGTGAATTTTGCAATTCAGGTACATTTTTGTATTTTTTTCAAAAAAAAATATTTAATTATCTTTTATTTGCGTATTTACTGAATAAAATCGGTCAGTGGTTCAAAAGTTATAAATTTAAAAAAAAATCATTTATTTTAAAACACCTATTTTTTGGACCACCCTAACGCAGAAATGGTCACGCTAATAACAAAATAAAAAATACCGGCCTAATATTTTTTGATAAGGAACAAAATTGCCAATAATTATGAAATTTTGCGAAACCGTATAACTTTTTTCTCTGGAATTGCTGTATAAGAATAAGATTAATATGGGATCAGTTACCATACATGGCGCAGGATCAGCTTTTGAAGAGCGTAAGGATATTCGTCATAGAAACCCGTTTAATTTTATTGTACAAGAGAGCGTACCCTGTTAAAAAAAAATGCCATTTCGAGGAATAGTGTACAAGTCATGCCAAAAAATCGTGCAAAAACATCTTTGTATGAATGTTCATTCATCTTAGGGTAAATTCAAAGTTGGCACAAGTGCTGAGGACCTCGCGATAAATCGCACGAGCATACGGCCCTCATCAAATAAATCAGCTTATTCCAAGCTTATTATAACTCATCACTTGCTTCGCCGTCCACTATCAAAAGCCAGCCACATATCCTTAACATTTGACCCGGCAGACGGGGCACTCCGATCGTCATTTTCATGCTATTCAAACCGCGAAATTTCTTCCAAGGCCAAGCAAACAAGATCTTGGTCCGAGCGGCGACAAAGCCGATGAATTGTTGTTTATTTGGGACGATGCGACGGTAAGGACGGATGCTTTGCCGCCAGCAGTTTATCGATTACCGTCGTCGACGACGGATGGTGACGACAGTGGCGTCGGCATTTTCCTCACAAGACTTGCCCACTTGTCCCCGGAGCTTCATCATCATCGTCGATTCGTACCGCAATCAAATCTCAATGGCTGTCGTCAGCGATCAAAACTCCGAACCTAACTAACATGAATATTTTGCACACTCATTCACATATCGAAACTGAGAGTGCCACAAGAGGCAGCAAATCGGTTTGAAGTCGTAGGTACCGGTTCCATGGCAAGTCACACTTGCGGCGAGGGGTTGCCGGGGAGAGGTGTACCCATCAATTTTAATTTCAAAATAAAACGATATTAATTACTGTCAACTAGGTGTTCGAGATGAAGTTTTTTTTTCTTTCTTGCTTCTGTGGAACATAAGTTTTGCTCATAAGTAGGAAGATTCTTCCGCTCCCGGAGTCTCATACGTATCTGTATCTAAGGCCAAGCGTTGTCGCTGAAGTGTCTAGAGGCGGGATTTATTGCCTAATTAATAAATTATAATAGTGTACTCGCCAGCTTGGTCCAATCCTAACCTATAGGTAGTCATAATCATATATGTAAGCCTCCGAATATGATATGGAGCCTCATTTGACCTGTTCTGGGCGTTCGTGTGTGAATGGAGACATCTCATGATTCAACGTTCTTCGGCGGGGCAGAACAAGAAGCAGCATTGCCGGTATTTGAATCTGAATTTGAATTCTAAATACATCCAATGAGTGATTTATGGATTGTGGTGACACTGGGGCTGTTCGGGTTATTTATCAAAAGAGCGCGACCCATAGCGTGGTAATTTATGACTCTGTGCGCAATGATGAAACGAGCGTGTTTACCTGATTGTCATTTGTGCTCATTTTTTGCCTTTTCTCTGCCCGTCCTCCTCACGTTTTATGAGTGACTAGCGCCGCCATCAGCATGGTTTGTGGGTCAATTTCGGGCCAATGTAGGCTGAAGTTTTTTCTTATTGAATCCCATCTGATTTGCGACAAAAGTACAACAGCACCAAACTGACTGTCAGCGAATCATTAACAAGCCCATAAAAATGATCTTGATAATCGGGTATAATTTGAGTGCATATGAGGCGTCGTTGGTCAGCATTTAGCTCAGCGGTACAGATTTTATGAGTTGTTTGCTTAGTATGCAACTTAAGTAAGTAAGAGTCATTATGCGCGGGCATCATTTAACTGATGGAATTAATGATTTGCCACTCATTATTGAGCCGCATCTTCAGCTGTGGATGGAATGTGAGACAAACAATTATACTCTATTTGGCATTGAGCAAAACAAACTGCAGTGAACTGGAATTCTTTGGAAGATTATATTTATCATCCACGTTAAGTTTCCGTTTGTGATTTTCTTGTAGGTTGACTTTTAGGGTATTGTTCATTGCTTAAAAATTTATCTATCTAGACAAAAGGTTTATGAAAACTTATGACATTTTCAGCTTTCTGGACCTTTCATAGCTTAGTTGTTGAAGGCGCAACTACAAAACAATGTTCGAGAAGACATGTTTCAAGTAGCAAGGAAGTGTCGTAAATCGCATATCTCTAACATTTTCTATCTGAATGTTACAGATATTCGATTCCCGGCAGTATACTTTTTTTTGTGTTTATTTCTAATACTTTACACCAGAGGTGCATTCGTGTCCAGTATTGATGGATGCTTCGACTCGTTCGTCTTAGCGTAGCTGTTGTATATGCTCCAGCTAAAATCCGCTTTCTCGTTCGCTGTGTTAGTTTTCATCATTATTACAATCTTCTTCTTTTTCATCGTCATTACACTCATTTATATATTCTTTGTCAACTTTTCATCTTCTTTGTCAACTTTTCATCTTCTTCGTCTACTCTTATATCTTCTTCAAGTTCATTATCATCTTTACATTTCTTCACCTTCTACTTTTTCGCACTCCTTTTCTCTTCTGTATCATTTTCCTTTTCTCTTTTTACTACCTATACTACTATCCTCTCACTTACCATTATTGCTTTTTTTTGGTTGTTTTCCCATCCTCTAGTATTGGTGTTTTTCTATTTCATTTATCACCCTCTTTCCATCATTCTTCATTCGCAATTATTTGTGTTGCTAACATTTTTGTTCGTTCTCCAGTTTTATTCCCGTTCTTCTTCCGATTATTTTTGCCTATTCTCGCTGTGTTCACCAATTACAATTGCTCCTATTTTAAGTTGTTCAATTTTCGATATAGCCCGGTTTGTCGCAAGAAGTTCAGTAGATTGCTTTTATTGTCCTCCTAGTTATCCTCCTAGCATCTCGAAGGCTTGTTGCACTAATACTGTGCTCTTGCCGTTGATCAACGTATTTTCTGCAATGGAGAATTACGTGTCGTACATCCAACGCCGTTCCACAGCAGCTGGGTGGAGGTTCTTTTTTTAATAGAAACGTGTGGGTGAGCCGTGCATGACCAAGCCTTAAGCGTGTTAATACATGCTGGTTACTGGTGCACCCACGATTCGCGTTTTATCTCCCTCAGTTCCGCTTCCCTGGACTCATACCACTGACTGTTCCATCGTTGCCTTATCGCTTGTTTCACCGCTCTCAATACGTCTTCGTCTGGGATTAGGAGGACAATTGGCGACCGTTCTCTCGCCTCATTTGCCAACCAATCTGCTTCAGTGTTAGCGTTGATGTCGGAGTGTTCAGGGATCCAACAGAAACGGATTGTTTTATTTTGTGCGGCTTGCTGCACCCACTTGAGACATTTCGCTCGGTAGTACAGCAACTAACGTTTGCATTTTAAAAATGGACAAATATTGACGATTTTTCATGGGTTTACCTTTACACGCACTGACAAAACTACAAATTTGACAGCTCTATCAGTCGAACTCTAACCGTGATGGCAAAAACAGTGAAGCACTATTAGACGTTCAGAAGTGTGCGCTTTGTGGCCGCCGGATACGCCCGTTCCGGCATCTACAACATCTTGGCACTATTAGACAACAATCAGAGCATCGAAAGAAAACCCGGTTCCGGACGGCCGACGACCCTGAGCGACAAGAAGCTCCAAAGGATGCTAAAGAGGAAGACCGAGGAAAAAGTGGCTACATCGCTGCGTGCGCTTGGCCGGGAGGTCGGTTCAACCGGCCAAACAGTGAAAAAGTACCTGGCGAACATGAACATACTTGCCAGGAAGCGGAAGTCGCGTCCACTGGTTTCGGAGCTGGATGGCAACGACTGGCAAGGCACTTCGTATTTTACTTCCCTCACGAAGGAAGTGAGCTTCGAGGTGAAGCTCATTTCACACACCAAGTTCCCCAAGAAGGTGAAAACACTGTAGGAGCTGCAGTGCACGGCAACGGACTATCGCTAATGTACAGCCTACCAGAAGAGTGCAGTGTTGTTTGCCACAGAGGAGTATGTCATCAAGAAAAAAATATCAATCCCGAACGTGACTAACGAGCTGACGATCATCAAATCTTACCTCCAGGCCTTGGAAATGGAGACTTACAAACACCCATGGCAGTATACTGAATATATAATCAAATGAGATGGAATATTTTTCGACTGCTTTGGTCATTTATGTAGGGAAGATATTCCTAAATTAATCACATCACTCGTAATTCATCCTACTCATAATCAAAGGATTGACACACGAGTGGAAAGGCTTGTGATATTTGTCATTTTTATTGAACGCAAGCAAACATTAGAACAAAGGACACCAATCTATGAGATTAATATTGGAACAACTGGATTATGTTCAATCACCCAGGGGCAGACCACGCTAATGGAAATCCGTAGCTTAAAGAAACTGACCTAATTGGTTCAAACATGGAATTTTGTTGTTTAACATTGCATTAGAGGGTGTGATTCTAAGAGCTGGGATAGACACGAGTGGCACGATCTTCAGGAAGTCTGTCCAACTATTTGGCTTCGCCGACGATGTTGATATCGTAGCACGTAACTTTGAGACGATGGCGAAAACGTACATCAGACTTAGCTGAAGCTGGTAGGATTGGGCTTGTGATTAATGCGTTGAAAACAAAATACATGAAGGGAAGAGGCTCACGAGAAGACAATGTTAGCCTCTTAGCACGAGTTCAGATCGACGGTGATGAAATCGAGGTAGTAAACGAATTCGTGTATCTGGGCTCATTGGTGACCGCCGATAACGACACCAGCAGAGAAATACAAAGGCGCATTATGGCTGGCAATCGTGCCTACTTTGGACACCGAAGGACGCTAAGATCGAACAAAGTTCGCCGAACCACAACGTTGACCATCTACAAGACATTAGACCGGTAGTTCTCTACGGCCACGAAACATGGGCATTGCTAGTGGAGGACCAACGCGCCCTTGGTGTCTTTGAACGGAAGGTGCTGCGTACGATCTACGGTGGAGTACAGATGGAAGACGGAACGTGGAGGAGGCGAATGAACCACGAATTGCACCAGTTGCTGGGAGAACCTCCCATCGTACACATCGCAAAAATCGGTCGACTACGATGGGCTGGGCATGTCGTAAGAATGTCGGACGACAGCCCTGTGAAAATGGTTCTCGAAAACGAACCGACAGGTACGAGAAGAAGAGGCGCGCAACGAGCAAGGTGGATTGATCAAGTAGAAGGCGACCTGCGGACCCTCCGTAGACAGCGAGGCTGGCGAGGTACAGCCATGGACCGATTACAATGGAAACAACTTCTGTGTACAGCAAACGTTGGAATGATTGTATCACTCTAAAAGGAGATTATATTGATGAATAAAAATGAATTTTGGCAAAAAAAATGTTATTGTGTTATAGTGGTTGGACATATGTCTTGACATCACACCAATGAAATCCCGACTTACATCCAGACCTTTGAACTACGATCTCGTCAAAGCATTTTGAGTTATGAAATGTACCCACCGCCCAAGTGAATTACTTGTCCAATCGTTTTTCCAACTTTGAAGAGAACTCTGACGTACTAATGGGAAAAATTCATCATGTGAAATTCTTCTATCGAAAATCTCGCCTTCTAGAGAGTCCGCCTTCTCATTGCCTAGAATTGAGCAATGTGAGGGGACCCAAACAAAGGTAAACCTAAATGATTTTTCGTTCAACGCACACATCTGCTCCCTTATTCTTGAAAGAAAGTAGTGCCTCACTGTTTTCATCGACCGGAGGGCCTCAATACCCGACCAGAAGGGCATAACATAAAAATATAAAAATTATAACAAACCTTGTTTCGTCTAACTAATTATGATATAAATTTGTTAAAGACATTTGCATCTGGATAATTGTATAACATACTAATAACAAATTAAGATATAATACCCTGGGAGGCACAATCTGCGTGAAGAAATAGATTAATTCTAACAATAGCTGATATAATTTTGCTACATCTTAACAAAACTGTTACAAATTTTGTTTTGTTTAGGTTGTTATATCGATCTTAGAAAATTGATCCTTTGTACTCCAAGTGCATTTTGAATCAAACATGGCTCCAATATATTTGAAGGTCAATAATTGGGTAATGTTTCTTCCCAATAGCTTGAGATTTATTTGGGCTGGGAACCGCTTTCTAGTAAACACTACCAATTCGGTTTTTGTGGTTGAAAATTTGATCCCTTAAATGTCTGTGCAATGGCCTATGGACCTTTAAAGGAGATCACAGCATCGTCTGCAAGTTGTCTTAGTGTGCAACTATTTTCCAAGCAGTTATCAGTATCTTTAACATGAAAAATATAAAGTAAGGGACTTAAACATGGGCCTTGGGGTAAGCCCATGTAGCTAATTCTGGAAGTTGTCAGTTGACCTAGATTTAAGGTCATTTGTTTTTCTGACAGTAAATTGTACAAACAATTATTTCAAATTCCTGGTAAAACACTACTGTGCAGACTATCTCCCAGTATATCTATGGAAACTGAATCAAATGCACCCTTAATATCCAGAAATACTGAAGCCAATTGCTCCTTGTGTGTAAAGGCCAGTTGTATATCAAATGCAAGCAACGCTAGGCAATCGTTTGTTCCTATACTCTTTCAGAAACCAAACTGCGTATTTGATAGCAGGTTGTTTGATTCAACCCAACGGTCAAGTCTTGATAGGATCATTTTTTCTAATAATTTTCTTAAACATGACAGCATAGAGATTGGACGGTAAGAATTGTAATCAGACGTTGGTTTCCCAGGCTTTTGAATAGATATTACTTTAACCTGCCTCCGTGTGGGTGGAACTATGGAATTCCATGAGAGTATTATAAAGGTTAAGTAACCGTCTTTTAGCGATATCGGGGAGATTTTTTAGAATTTAATCATATAGAATAGAATTTAATCATATCGCTTCCCGGAGCAGAGCTATTGGATGAAAATAGTACCATTGAAAATTCCAACATTGTGAATGGTTCGTCCAGAAAACCGTTACTTCGGGTGGAATCCCGTAAATTATGTTGTGTTGGGACAGAGTCAGGACAAATCTGTTTAGTGAAGTATCCTTCACTCTCATTGGAGTTTCCCAGTTTCTCTTTAGAGTGTATTGTTTACATCTGCTCAGTTGTTTAGTTGTCTGTGAGATTCCGGTCGAGATGGAAGAAAATCATCAAACCGTTCGTGAAAGGATTTTGTTCATCCACATGCAAATTACTGGGTTGTTGCATCGCGCTTTTAGAAAAGTGATATATACACATCATTTGACCTTCTCAAGGGTCCTCCAAAGGATCCAGGAACGGATGACAGTCCTGGACAGACAGAAGCCTGGAGCTATACAAAAACCGGAAGCAACGAACCAAAAAAACCGAGAGAACGCTGATTGATCATTTCAAGCAGAATCAGAACATTTTGACGAGGGAACAAAACGTGATGTTTCGCAAAGTGTCGTGCAGAGGGCCAAGAAACGATCTGGATTAAAAACGTACAGGGTACAGAACTTTCCAAATCTAACGAAATACCGGTCATTTATGATGAGTCCGACATCAAACATTCTGTGGATTTTTAACGGAAAGACATGTCCTGAACTCCGTCCGATCGAAACCTATTGGACCATAATGAAACGTTAACTATGGAAGACCAAAGGAGAGGTGAAGGACGAATAGATGAAGTGGGCAAATAAACTGAGAAAAACGTACCGGAAACAACTGTACATGCTCTGATCGTGGGCGTCAATCGCAAATGTCGAACATTTTACCCAAACTCATCCTTAAATTTAACCGACGTGTTAGAGCTGAAGTAAATACATAAAGGGTGTCCACAGTTAAATTGCATCACTTTAAACTCGTCCTCAAAAACAAGTCTCTCAACCGATTGTCATGAAATATTCAGGAAATAAAATACAATGTATATCTTGGTTTAGGTATTTTTATTTCACTGTATTTCTTTACCAAATCCAAAAGCTCGAACTTTCTTCTTAATACCACGCATAAGATTTTGTACAACGCTTGAACCGACATTTTTTTCCGCTTTCAACCATGACTTCAACATTTCCTGTTCTGTAGTGACAACTTTAGGATGCTTACGAAGTTCGTGCTTCATTATAGCCCAATATTTTGCATAATTGGCCGCAACTCTGGAGAGTTTGGGGGATTAAGATCCTTCGGCACGAAATTGACACCATTCGTCTTGTGCCACTCCAGAACATCCTAGGAGTAGTGACCAGAGGCTAGGTCCGGCCAAAAAATTGTAGGAACATTGTGTGTTTTTAGAAACAGAAGCAATCGTTTTTTCAGGCATTCATTCATGTATACTTGACCTTTTACAGTTGAAGTTGTCACGAACGGCTTGCTCCGTTTACCACACGAACAAATCTCCTGCCAAATCATGAATTTCTTGGAGAACTTTGACACTTGCTGTTTCCTGAGAGACTCTGGAACATCGAACTTGTCTTTCGCAGTCACATACTGGTTGCCGAGAATTTGTTTAAAGTCCGCTTTTACGCGCACGTGTTTTAGCGGTCCTATTCTATTTTTCATTGCGGTTTGGGGCTTTCTGAACTTTGAATGAACGGAGCCCGGCTCGTTTCTTGGCTTTCTGCACGAAACGTTTGGTCAAGAGCAGCTTTTTCGCGACATCCCGAACGGAACAGATGGGTTTGCGCTTAAAGGCAGCAACCACTCGCTTGTGATCCTTCACACAATACGGAACACTTTGTCTACCACTCACTTTCTTCCGATCGACAGATAAACAACGTTTTATGACACGAGACACTGCTGACTGGGGAATTTTCAACATCTTTCCGATGGCTCCGTGCGAAAGAAGTGGGTTGTCGAAGTGCGTGTGCAAAATGTTCTCGCGCACTTGCTGTTCCTTCGACTCCATTTTCGAAACTACGACACATTTCACAATGAAACTCACGCAGTTTAAACAATACACGCTGAGGTCATTTCACCCAAAATTTCGTTGAAATCAACCCAAAGGGCGAAATGTTACAGCTTATTGAAAGTGATGCAATTTAACTGTGGACACCCTTTATACTGAACTGCTGTAAAAAACTTGTTAAATTTCGATAACTATAACCGATTTACCAATCAATCTAAAGTGTAACAATAATTATTGACTTACCCTTTAGTGCCAAATTATTCCACTACTGTCCTGTATAAGCTGGATATCAAGATCCTGTCTATCTAGCAAGTTGCAGTTGCTCGAGTGAACAAGGCCTTTCGGATAGTAGGCCGTTTAACTCAAAATTTTCTCACTACGTGGCTCTAGTGTACATATGAACTTGATCTACATCCTCACCATTCATGACTAGTGTTCAGTAGGGTGCCAATCGAATGTATGGGGAAAAATTGGCCATCGAGTTGCAAAAATGGGCATTGCTTTTTGAGCTCAATCAGACTTCGTTATGTGGACCCCCAAAGCGGTCAAAGTCTGACTTTTTGGTATAAAATTTCCAAAATCGATTTTTTTTTTGTAATCCAAAAGTCTTAAAAGTGCATGTAACGTCTGGTATTATCTCGATTTTTTTTTTTTTTTAGCTGGCCTTCTGGGACTTCGACAATTTTTGGGTTGGGGGAGTGAATTGATTTTGAAATGAGGGATTTAAATTCAATTGCTGAGATGTTCATGCCAATAGCATTGAAACATATGCTTTAGCATCGTTGGCAACTGCTAGCATATTATATGATAAATTTCATCAGGGTGGTTCACTTATTTTCTATTAAGATAGTCCTTTTTATGAAAAAATATAAATAAAAATTTGAATTTGAATGGAATATTGAAGATAATAGTATTGAAATATCGTTTATATAATCGTTAGCCTTTGCCAACATTTGATATGTGATATTTCATCGGAGTGGCTCATTTATATTCCATAAATGTTGTCCTTTTAGTCAAAAAATTGAAAAAATCCAAAAAATTAAGAAATTGAATGTGATATTGAGGACAAGTGGTTTTAAACATCTCCTATACCATCGCAGGAAATTGTTAACATGTAACATGTGGACACTGTTAACATATAATTTCGAGTCTTAAACAAAATAAAATATTTCCAAAATATCTAACCAAGCAATACTGTTTGTGTAGTGTTAAATCATGATTATTTATTGACATGCAACACTTCGTCAAAAATGTTTGAATAGTTGAAAAAAACGTACTAATAACGATAACGAACAAGGAAACACAACACAAGCGTATCCAAATTATGAAATGCTATTGACATTGCTTTGAAATGAGAACCCGTAGGCCAAAATCACCACCACATCAAATTTGATTTCGCATTTTGGCACCAGCCAACTACCTGACCTAGTGAAGAACCCACCATGTCAATGAATAATATATTGCATAAATCTAAAAACAAAAACATCCTTCAGACAATAACAAACAAATCCACAAATCACCTGAAAAGTACGCACTCAACATCGTGTAAGCCCGAGGCATTCGTGCTCACCTTTACTTGCGTGAGATAATTCTCCGTCCCAAATTCCATGCATGCATGGTGAGCAGCCACCACCCACTTTTCAATATTTACATCCAGATCAATTAACAAAGTCTCGTAAATACTTGAGTAATCCCAACAATGATATCACTAATCCTCCTCCGTATGAATAGTGTAGTAATCAACTTTCACGTGCGACCAACGTCGACGACAACGGCGACGCCAGCTCGATTACCTACGGCACGCAACTCAGCTGTGCTGCTGCGAAATTACACCATCGGTAAATTCATCGTCGCGTCACCCGGTCAGTCGCGGGTATCTTATCTACCAGTTCCGCCACGAAATACTCGTTCGTAAACCTCATTCGAAAACATCCAGGAATGGAAAATCGAAAGAAAGGTTGAAGGCTGCCGCATTTCGAGCCAGATTCACACGTTCATGTCAAAAACAAATAGGCATTAAACTTTTGCTTTTATTCTGTTTACAGTGTGTAACATGTTTTTGGAGGGAAAGGGAGCGTTTAGACAGCACGGTCGTAAATATCTGCATCGGTCCAAAATATATACCACCATCTCTAGCAATCGAAAAGGAAAATGCTAATCAGTTTACCCATATTGTATTTGAAGGGAATATTTTACTGTGATACCAATAAACTTTAGGAAAAAATGGTGATTTTGACATTGAACGCGATCTTCAATTCA
The DNA here is from genome assembly GCA_024533555.2 of Aedes koreicus. NCBI lineage: Eukaryota > Metazoa > Arthropoda > Insecta > Diptera > Culicidae > Aedes > Aedes koreicus. The sequence goes on along the minus strand of JAHHFK020005062.1, from coordinate 63,762 downwards.
AGGCGGTTGACAACTAATGATATTTGGGTGGATTGAAAATTAAATATGATTATTAGATGTAGCCCTCTTTTGACTTTACCTTGAGCATTTGGATCAGGTGTAGCGCGAGATATATGGATTGAACCTGTCTCGGTTGATATTCTGGCTACTTCTGCTTCACTTAAAAAGAATACAGTAGTAAAAAAAATCAGTGGAGTTGTGTTTTACACACGACTGGTTGACGTAGACTACGTAAAACTGTTTGATTAGTTTCGTTAGTGTTAGTTTCATAGCGGAACATTGCAACGCAGGTACTGTTGTAATGGGACGTTGGGTTAGCATAAGTAAGGGAGTAAGTATGTTTAACAACATAGAACATTCTATGATTTGCTTCTTAGAAATTATTTGGCAGCCCTGGAATGGAACGTTTGTTTGAACGTTTGGTATGATGAAAGGGCAACGGTTGGGTTTGCTGTAGTGAAGGTGTTGATATGATCGACCAACGGGAAACCATTATCCTTATCGCATTATAGATTGTACAGGGTCTGTTTGGGAATTCAAAGTCAATAATTGTTGATATTTTTGATAGTTGACAGTCGCAAAAAACTCTAACTGATTAAAGCAAAAATCTTAAAAATCTATCGAGAAATGATAAAGCTATTAGCGTTCAAACTGTTTCAGTTGTTTTCAAATTTTCATTTGACCCCTACCCTTCACGTATTGCGTAGTCTGATCAAAATAGCGTGAGTGTGGTCCAAATAGATCGTTAGTCTGTCAAGAGCTAGAAAGTAGGGGAGGATGGTACAAAACGCACCGTTTAAGCAACATCGTGAATTCCTAGTGAATGGAAGCTGAAATTTAGGAACAGTTTATTGGGTATGGCGCATTACTATGTTTTCGTTGTAGATCAAATGTAATTTAAATTCAAAACGATGATTTTTCGTGATTTTTTAAACCTTTTCCAATTTGATACCAAGACGACACCGGGGTAAAACGCCTGTTTCACTGCTCAATATGCACCCCAAAATTGGGGTAAGTCGCACCACAGCACTGGTATATGATGGACCACAATATTGGGATAGCATGCACCGCTTGTAAAAGGTAAAAACACGGCTATAATTAGTTACTCAGAGTTGTAAAGTGAGGAGGTTGCAACATCTCGCCACATCTTTTTAGCTCAAGCAACCAATGGGTATGGAATAAAGAAAGCAAAACATTGCGATATGTTGCCAACTCCTCATTATATACACGCTTAAAAAAGTTCCCAATAGAGCATTTAAGTGTGGGAAGCCAACTTTGGGTATAATTATGTTTACCTACCATTGGGTTCAAATAACATACGTTTGGGTAGAATTTTACCATAAGTGAATTATTTATACTCAGAGGTAGATTAACATGATTATACCCAAAGTTGGTTTCCTACACTCAACTGCTCCACTGGGTACTTTTTTCTAAGCGTGTAGACGTATATAACGCCACGGTGCGTTCTGCCCCAGATTTAGTCTTGCATAGTTTTGTCTAAATATTCTGAAAATACGTAGGATTATAGTGAAGTTTTGATACTATCTTGAAGTTTTTATCGTCAGCGATACATGTGAAGTGAATTTATTACTAACCATGGATGTTAACGCATGGTAAAAGCTTATTTTAAGAACACTATTATTTACATGTGAAGTACAGTCATGAAGATTTATTCAATTTTGATCATGTGTTGGTGTATTTAGCGCCTTATTGTACTACAAAATTATGAGTTATGCTGTTTTATGTAAACATTGATAAAGTATCATTCCATTAAAACTATAGTTTTGAAGAATTGAGCACATTTATTGAGTGGGTCGTTCTACCTCACCAGTGCATTTTGTACTGTTCTCCCCTATGTTAGAAAATTCTATTGTACACTATTTAGAAAGTATTTAGTGGCCCTGAAAAGGGCCGTTGGTTTGAATGATGATACGGCCTCGAGTTGAAGGCCCTTCTCCTGCGTCCGAACCAGTAGTTGGCAAGGCATAACCTTTGGCTGCTTTCAGTTTTGCCCGATAACCACGAGCTCGGTCGGCATGAGTACATGGTCGTTTCGGAGAATTTCTCCGTGTGTTCGATCTTAACGTGCTTCCGAAATTTGCGGTTGCCATCAAAACGATAAGGCATCACACTTATTCCCACTTTCACAGTTTCTCAAAACTTATTTCTTCCTGGAAGTAAAACTCTATCCAACGCGAATCGTTAACACAACAGAATAACTAGACTAATATCAATGACTGCATAATAGTCTAATTGGAATGTGCTGAGAATGATTCTTCGGAATATCATGTTTGAGAATCAAAACGCTGTCCGTGATAGGGAATTTATTGATACTTGACGGAACGCAACATTGTTTAAAATTTTCCAACACCGATTGATGAATACACTCAGCGAAACAAAAATAGCACCATAATGATTTTTCGTAATATTTTTAAAATGTTCATTCGTTTAACGCTAATTTCACCTTACAGTGTATCAGTATTCTACTACACGTCTGTCTGATTAGTTGTTCTAGAAATTTTGGGGACTATTCACATTTAAGCTGAGAAATTCATAGAAAACCATGCGAAACATAAATAGCACCACCCTGGTTAAAAATCACCTTGGCTCTTATTTGACAGGTATTTGTTTTGATTTGCATTCAAACCGATTGGAGGCTAAGTTTTCTTCAAATTGTAGTGAGATCGGATTTTTTTTTTTCCTGTAATTTTACGGCAATGGGTCGATCCAAGCATCTGCCGTACGAGGAAAAGGTAAAAATCAGGGCCTACGATGCAGGCCTCTCAAATCGTAAAATCGGTCGAAAACTCTTTCGATCACACACGGTTATCGGAAGCTTCTTGAAAAATGGCGATAAGAGTGGCCGCATCGAGAAACGTAGGAAGAAAAGTAAGCTTTTATCAAAAAAAAAAAAAAAAACAAAAAACAACTACACAACATACACCCAAAAAAAAAAAAAAAAAAAAAAAAAAAACACATATCAACCCCGCCCCCCCCAATTCACCCACTATTTATTTCCCCCCACCACACACCCCCCCAACACACACACACACACTACTTCAGGCTCACGTGACTATCAATCGTTTGTTTTGAAGCAAGCGAAGCAGGTTCGTTGAAAAGTCAAAATTAGTGGACGCTTGCTCCTTCGTTACATCCTTAGTAAATTCATGATTGAACAGACTGACAAGGAACTCAATGTCTTGGAATTCAATTTCCGTTTTGTGGGATGTGAATCTCAGGAATAATGTGCTTAGCAGTACGTTGCGACGGGATGGCATTGCCCCGTAACCTAAACAATGATTCTATGCTCATAATATTTAGATAACAATTAAATTACTGTTTTGCCTACTCTTTCTCAGGCTTGTTACAGATTATATAAGCTGTCGAGTTGAAATGGTCGGAGCATAGTTTCCGCTTTTCGACCGCCTTTTGTTTGCCTCCATCAAATTCCACCACAATCTCCCTTGACTGGCAAAATTTCACCCACTATGCGCATCTACTTGATGTCAAAATTAAATTCTATGTAATGGTAATATTAATCTCAATAAATTTCATACCTTTCCACGTTACGGGGAAAACTAAAAAAGCATTTTCCGCAGTTTTTACCTTCCCGATTAGAGCAAAATATAAAATTTACAATTGCGTCCCATGTTTTCACGAAAAAATGTCGATGCGAGCGCTGTGAGTGGTGGCTTGGCCAACTATTTGTATTCAAATTAATCGTTTTTTAAGGTGGACGATGGGCATCAATTAGAGTGTTGCGTCTGCTTGTCTGTGCTTTTAGCTTAGGATAAACGGAGAATATGTAGAATTCCAACGAACCAGAAAAGAGCCGCGTCACAAATCCGTGCAGAATTGGAGCTTCCGATGACTACACGTCGTGTAAAACAGATTTTGTCCAGCAGCGAGAACTTGGAGTGGCGTGAGAGACTCGGAAAACCCAACCTTACAGAACGGCACAAGTTGAACCGGTTCAATTTCGCTAAGAAGTACATTTCCTGGACCGATGAATGGAAAAACGTGCGCTTTTCGGACCAAAAAAAAGTTCAACTTGGTCGGACCAGACGGATGGCAATACTACTGGCACGATTTGCGCAAGGACCCGGATGTTAAAATGAGCAGGAACTTTGGTGGTGGTACCCTGATGGTTTGGGGAGCATTTTCCTTCCGAGGCAAGCTTCCATTGGCGTGGATTTCAACAAAAATGAAATCGGAGGATTACATAGAAATTCTGCAGATAAGTTGGATTGAACACGGCGAGTCATTGATGGGCCCAGATTTTGTTTTCCAACAAGATAATGCTGCAATCCACAACTCAAAACAGACTAAAGCGTGGTATTCCGATAAAGATATCGAGGTTCTCGGGTGGCCAGCTTGCTCTCCGGATCTAAACCCCACGAAAACCTTTGGTCGATACTTGCCCGATACGTACGTGAAATACATTTATCTTTGATTTGTACAATTTTAAATACTTGAGTCAATAAAATAGCAATTGTGAAAACCTCTAAAGTTCTGTCCAGTCGCCTATTGCGCTTATTGTCTGGAATCACTTATTGTGTTGCAGCGGCACGGAAAGTGACCGCTGCAAGAATTTGTTTTACAGCGGTTTGTTTACCTAGGCGCCCACTTTCTGTGGTATAAATTTCACGGTGTTTCGTGCAGTGAGTCAAAAGTTATTCCAGATGGAAGCCGAGAGGAGAGAAAAAATTCTGCACACCCACGTTGATAATCCAACGTGGTCCGCAATAAAAAATCGCAAAAACGTTGAAAATCGCCAAATCAACCGTGTATGATGTGCTCAAACGTTTCAGGGAGCAAAAGAGCGTGGATCGAGTGCCTCAAGGTAAGCGTCGTAGTGGAACATATGACCGCAAGCTGAACCAGAAGGTGTTGAGAACCGTCAGAGCAAACCCTGGACTATCAGATAATGAAATCGCACAAAAATAAGCTGCTGCTCGCAGTACCGTTCGAAGAATTTGTTTGCGAGCAGGATATCGTTCTTATCGAGCCAGCAAGCAACCAAATAGAACGTTGAAGCAAAGTTTCGTCAACAAAACTCGAGCTCGGAAATTGTACCAGCAGGTTTTGACGAAGTGCCAAGGATGCCTGCTCATCGACGATGAAACCCACGTCAAAATGGATTTCGGACAGCTTCCTGGCCAAAGATTCTACATGGCGACAGCACGAAGAGATGTTTCTGCGAAGTTTAAGTTTGCTTTTATGGACAAATTTGCCAAAAAAAAACTGATGATTTGGCAAGGGATATGCAGCTGCGGAGCAAAGACCAAAGTGTTCGTGACGAATAAGACGATGGACTCGAAGCTGTACAAGGAAGAATGCCTCAAAAACCGCGTACTACCTTTCATTAAAGCCCATAAAGGTACCGTGAAGTTTTGGCCAGATTTGGCGAGTTGCCACTACAGCCGGGAAGTCATCCAGTGGTACCGCGATAATAACGTAGATTTCATCGATAAAAACATAAATCCACCCAACTGCCCGCAGTTCCGGCCCATCGAGAGATTTTGGGCAATAATGAAGCGGAAGCTTAAGAAAAGTGGAAAAACGGCTCGGGACGCGACTCAGATGACCAAAATGTGGAACAAATGTGCCAAGGAACTTGACTCCGGAGGTGTGCGTTTGATGGGAGGAATAAAGATATTTTTAGCGAATTTTCATTAAAAACGAAGAGAAATGATTTGTATTGATATGTTTTCCTTTTATTTATAGATTTTAAAGTTCAGCAAATTACCTTTGTTTTGATGTATTAAACTTATTTGTACGTCAATCCGTTACCGAGATACAGATGATTTCACGATATGAGTTACAGAAGAGCAAAAATCTCAAAAATAAATCAATCAAGAAACGATCTAATTATTGGCGTCCGGTGTTTCAATATTTCGTCACGGCAGCCATTTGTAAATTGTGCACAATGTTCAAGGTATGCAACATAGAGAAAACTAAAATTGTTTGAGCCACCGCTGTCTGTCAATTGGTAAGAACTTGGAAAGTAATGTTAGATAAATTCAAATCAAACAAACTCTCTCAAAATTGAATTGATCGTCCTGAAAAGGGAGGATTTGAAATGGTCCGCATTTAAATTAAAACCTTCTCGGTTGCACGCCGTTGCGCGTTGCGCCTTACTAAGAGATGGCTACCAACAAGATCAAACACACAAGCACCTTATTTCGCACCGGCTGGCTAAAAAGCCATTACTGTCCCAAGCAACCGACTGCATAGCACACCACAGCATAATTTATGGCTGCCTAGCAACGGTTGCCTAGCCAACGGCTTGCTAGCTACAGCCTGCAGCGTAATCAGCTACCTGACCAATTGGTTGGTCGCCAGTGAGCCTTCTATGGTGCTTGCCACCGCCAGCTGCCAAATCCAACATAAGCGCCTTGCCGCCCCGCACTGCTGAAGGAAGCACCCTCAATGGTACATGCCATCGCCAAGCGCCAACTGCCAATCCTCCTCACAGCTCCAGTACTGCAACACGAATGATAAAATTTGCGAAGGTGTACCCCTATTATATCGTTCATTGCTGCATATGAGCCCTCCCTTGGTCACATTTGAAATCTGTGATAGGAATGTACTGTGCATTTAGCAAATTTAGCCGGCAAAATAAAATTATAAGACATCACCTTTTATTTTCGTTAGTTCCAATAGTTAAAATTGTTAACGGATAATGTTTGATACGCGAGAAAATTTCCAACCGAATGATGTAAACGTCTTGAAAATCTATCGGGCATTTATTAAGTTACAAGCGTTTAATTTGTAACGATGTTTCGTGATGGTCGCCTATTTTTAGATTTTCAATTGACACCCTAGCCTTGCCGTAAGACGTAGTCTACCTCAAAAGATGTTTGGTAGAATGTATCGCAAAAAGTAACACAACTCATTTTATTAAGTCATAAACTTTCGAGGGACATGTCGGTCTATAAGCACCAAATTGGATCAATACATGGAGGCAACTTCGTCCCAGTCGATAGATTTATTATTAAATGCAGTCTTCGTACGATTCTTTTGTATTATTTTTCTGATTTAAGGCCTTGCCAGCGATATTCGCTTTAGCCAACACCAAATTTTACCAATGAAACTAAGATTGAAATGCTTTAAATCACTTAAGTGAAATTCACATATAATTCAAGTTAAAAAAAAATCGTTATAATTCACTTTACACAGAATTTGTTGCTTTGATTTGTGTTAAGATGAGCCATTTGAAAAATATACAACCACAAACTCATACATTGCATTCGACATTTTAACAATAAAAACATTTTTACTACGTTATTAATACAATAGGCCATAGTTGAGAACATAGACAAAAACATGTCCCTAACATTGGGTCTACAGTTTTCTTGTTTAATTATTGTTATTTCGTATATGTAAACAGTAATTTAATACCGTGTGATTATTATCTGTGCATCTAGGCTGCATTACTCGGTTAGTCGGATCAATTTAGCCAAATTTAGAACATAAGAATTTCGTGGAGATAATCTGTACAGCTTCACCAGTGAAATTATGGTGTCTTAAAAGTTAACGGAAATAATGACATATTTGTTACATAGGCCGAATGATGGAGCTACACGGAGAAAAAAGTACAATTCAATCAATAATATATCATCTAAAATCAACTATATTGTTGCATTGATTTTTCGATAACCCATGTGCATAGTTGTTACAATCACCCATTTCAAGTTGATTTAACTATTGTATGCTTGAATAAACTTCAGAAAAATATGGTTGATTCAACTACACAATGCTTGCGTCGAAAAAAAATATTATTGATATTTTGACAGTTGGATTACGGTACTAGTAAATTCAACCATGATTATAGTTGAACCAACTGAATAACAATAGTTAATTTGAATATGCTTGGGGTCAGTTCAATTTTTTTTACTGAATGAGATTTTCAGTTCCGAAATAGTTTGAATGAGAATGCAATTAAATTTATCACACAATTTGGGATTAGTTTCTGACCGATTTTGTTTTATATTTTTATTGTTCCAATAATAGTACTGTTACGGTATTTTTTTTTTCAGTATTGATTCAATCTGGTAAATTTTCATTCGTAGTTTATGTTTAGAAGAACAGCGCCACATATTTAGACATCGTAGAATTTGCTGAAAAAAAAATCAAAACTTCTTGGTTCAATGATCGAATTATTAAAAAAAATACTCACAAATGAAAACCTCAATTTCTGTTAACTGGAATGATTAATTCAATAATTCAACTAATTCCTCATCCAACACAAACTCAATAAGAACTTCAATGTCGCGCGCCATGATGGACTTGAAAGCAAACCGAAAACTACCAGATTGTTGTTTTTAATTTTTGTATAGTTGCTTCAAGCATACACACTATTTGGAATTATAACGTTTTTGTTTTGATTTAACCTTATGACAGATGTGTAAAAGTGCTGGCTATTTTAACTATGAAGTATGGTTGATTCAATTCAAAAATTTCTTTGCTCTGAACATATTTTGTGGTTGAAACAAAATAGTGTTTTTATAGGTATCAACTATCGATATTGTTATTTCAATCCCTCGTCATTTCTTTCCGTGTAGGCTGACATTATATCCCGTGACTTTTTTCCTTTTTTTTCCCCCGCCCCCCAGTTGGGGTCCCCCCTTTTTTGTTATTTCGGGGGTTGTTTTTTTTCTACAGATTGGAGGTTGATCAATGAACTAATATCCTCAACGTCGACTTTATATTCGTGTTTCTGTTTCAAATGATTAAGGGCATACGCTGAAGCATTCTCGACGGCAGCCATTACCTTAAAATTTAGAATTGATATAACTCAGAATCTTTACTAGATATTGATTATTTCATCACATCAGTTTGTATGCTTACTTGCTGTGAACAATCTGATGGAGTTCGATTCGATGTTCATTCACTAACAATCAAGATTTATCAATTTGAAATAGCGAGGTAAGTTTGCGAGAGAGAGAGAGATAAAAGATAGGAAAAATTACATGGAGCAGCAATTCACCTGAATGGTGTTCACTTTTCGATATCCTTTGATTTCACAAACGGCCCTCCAGAATTGCCTTTGCTAGTTGTTTAAAGCCTTCACGTGTAGTTTTTATTTCTTAAGTTGTCGTATTAACATTTAAAGTCAAAATCGCATATCATTCGGACCTTCATCACATCATGTATAAATTAAGTCGAAAAGAGTGCAAACTTTCGGCTTATTTACAATGTGTAATTTTTCAATCGAACAGCATTACAAACGGTTATTACAATTTATATTTCATACGATGTCAAATCAACGCGCGAACAATAGAGCAAACAATAGTGGTGCGAACAATAGTGCTGCAACATCCTGAATGAGCTTAAACAAAAGGAAAATATATTACAATAGATCTAAAAATGGTCGCATTATAAAGGTACTCCACGTGGAATGAAAAGCAAAGAGAATATGTCATTCTCTGGGTAAATATAATAACAGAATATCGCTGATTATAATTATTTCAAAAGCTATAGGAATCTTCCATGAATATTTAAATTGTTTTTTGTTTTTAATTTCATTCAAATACTACTTAGATATCCGTTAATTGATTGGTAAAAAAATTTTTTTTTTTAAAATTGGTAAAACAAAAAAAAAAAAGCCTGCAACTAACTTCCCCCTTTTTCTTCTTTTTTTTTTTTTTTTTCTTTTTTTTAAAAACCCCGCCCTTTTTTTTTTTTTTTTTTTTATTTTTTTTTTTTTTTTTTTTTTCTCAACAATAAGTAGATTTTTTTTTTATTTTTTTTTTTTTTTTAATATTTTTTTTTTTTTTCTTTTTTTTATTTTAACATTGACTTGCGAGCCTCAAAAAGATTTTTTTTTTCAGTATTTTTCTGTCCATAGTAATATCAATTATTTCACTGTATGTATTATAGCTAGACATCATTCTATTTAATGGCCCGTTTTTGGCATAGGCTGTTCTATGATTGTTGATATAAAACAAGTTTCTATTTCTTAGACCGCGAATAGCAGCATAAAAGTTCATATTTTCTAGAAACACCGGAATGTATACTCTTTGCGCAATAACATCATTTAGGGAAGGTCCATTAATTATGTCACGCAGTAAGGGGGGTGGGGGGTTTGAGAAAACGTGACGATCCATACAAAAAAACTCGAAGGTTCATACAAAAAATGTGACAAGGGGGGGGGGGTTATAAAAAGTCAAGTTTTGCGTGACGTAATTAATGGACGTTCCCTTAAGGCTTGCTTCATTTAGAATTGGAACAAACTTTTGCTCATAATATGGCGCTCCTAGTGGACGGATTTGGAAGTTCTTGGCGCCCACGTGTCGGGAATTTTGTCAGCTTCACGTATGTATTTTTGACATTCCGCAAATCGACTGTACTTTGTAAACAATCAACATGAAAGCCGAAAGAAGGGAAAAAATTGTGCACAGTTATTTGGAAAATCCATTGTGGTCTGCATCTAGGCTAGCTAAACAGCTGAAATTGCCCAGAAATACCGTATGGCGCGTTATCAAACGGTATAAGAAAACATTGACGACGATTCGGAAGCCTCAAGCCAATCGTCGGAGTGGAACTGTCGACCGGAAACTGCGTGGTAAGATTTTGAAGACGATTAAAAGGAATCCCAATCTGTCGGACCGTGATTTGGCCAGAAAATTCGGTGCTGCCCATAGTACCGTGAGGAGAACTCGACTCCGGGAAGGAATCAAGTCGTATCGAGCTAGCAAACAGCCAAATCGGACCATAAAACAGAATAGTGTGGCTAAAATCCGTGCTCGGAAGCTATACGACCAGGTGCTGACCAAGTTCGACGGGTGTCTTCTGATGGACGATGAAACCTATGTCAAGGCTGACTTCGGGCAAATCCCAGGTCAAAAATTTTACTTGGCAACGGCTCGCGGGGATGTTCCAGCCAAATTTAAATTTGTTTTTTCCGACAAATTTGCACGAAAATTCATGATTTGGCAGGGCATTTGCAGCTGTGGCAAAAAAAATTAAGTTTTCGTTACAATTAAGACAATGACGTCGGAACTATACCAAAAAGAGTGTCTCCAAAAACGAATTTTGCCGTTCATTCGATCCCACGACCATCCCGTAATGTTTTGGCCAGATTTGGCAAGCTGTCATTACAGCAAAGTCGTTCAAGAATGGTATGTAGAGAAAGGGGTCCAGGTTGTTCCGAAAAACCTTAACCCACCCAACTGCCCCCAGCTCCGCCCTATTGAGAAATACTGGGCAATCATGAAGAGGAGACTCAAGGCAAAGGGAAAGGTTGTCAAAGACATCAATCAGATGAAGACCTGGTGGAATAAGATAGCTAAAACGATGGACGAAGAAAGTGTGCGCCGCCTAATGAGCCGGGTTACAGGAAAAAATCGAGAATTCCTTTGAAACCGTGACGAATAATTTTATCAGTATTTTTTCTTAAAAGTATGAAGAAAACGCTACATGTGTATAAAAAAAGATCTTGAATTCAATAATAAATAACTGAAATACAGGCAATTGTTTTTGTTCCAAATCTATCTGAAGCAAGCTTTATAAAGGCTGCCATTGCAAACTCTCTTCGTGTTTTAAGTGTGTCTAAATTAATTAACATCTATGCATTATAGTATGCATCTTGAATCATAAGACGGCAATGGAAGGCTCGCCCGTCCTAACTTCCGTAAAGCAAATAACAAAAACTGTTTTTACTGATTTAATACGATTTACATGTGAATCGTGATATGGAGACCAGAGTATGCTACAATATTCAAGGATGGGTCCAACATATGCAATGTACAATGTTATGATTGTGTAGGGATCCTTGAAATGAAAACTAAACCTCTTGATAAAACCGAGCATGTTGGTTGCATTGTAGATAATGTTATTATAATGCTCGACAAAGGATAACTTGGAGTAAAGTATAACACATGGGTCTTTAATATGACTGCATCTTTCAACTTGCTTCTGGCCAATGGTTACTGCTTCTTGCCTTATAACGTGCATTCTTGAAAATTATATGGAATGACATTTTTTTACAATTAGTTCTAGTAAATTTTTCGTGCACCAGATATGATATTTATCGATTTCGCGTTGAAATGTTATCAAATCAAATGCTTTACATATTTCAAAGAAAAGTTTCATGTCGTCAGCATATATTAAAACATTCAAATGATTAAAAATCAGCTCTACATCGTTGACAAACAAAATAAACAGTAATGGTCCAAGATGAGAAGCTTGTGGCACTCCAGATGTCACATTCACTACTGATGACAAAATACCACCAAATCTTACCCTTTGTGTTCTACCAGTCAAATATGATTGGACCCATTTTAGTAATCTCTGATTGAAACCTAACCTCGATAATTTAAACAGCATAAAGGAATATCAACTCTATCAAACGCTTTACTGAAGTCAGTATACAACGCTTCAACATAATTTCCTTTATCCATTGCGTTTAAAGAAAATGTTACAAAATTCAACAAATTTGTAGTCGTTGATCGCCCTTTAACAAAACCGTGTTGTTTGTTAGAAAATCAATGTTTAACTTGTGAGAAAATATGTTTGTTGACTATCGATTCAAATAACTTAGGAATAGAAGATGATATCGCAATTCCACGATAATTCTTTATGTCAGATTTTTTGCCGCATTTAAAAATCGGCATCAGAAAGGATTCCTTCCAAACTGACGGAAGAATACTTGATTCAAGGAATGAATTGAATAGCCAAAACAAAGGTTTCACTAGCTCTTTCGATACTGCTTTTAGAAAAGCTGGTGGCAGACCATCAGGTCCAGCTCCCTTAGAAGCATCCAAGGTATTTATTGAAAGTAGAATTTCAATAAGTGTTATTAACTGTTACATCATTGATTGTTTCAGGAAGGTACGAGAAATACTGATAATCCCGATCATTGTCGGGCGAATAAATTGCTGATTTCGTTAGCGGTTTTGCCTGTTTTACTATCTAATTGCATTTTTGATGGAAAATTATTCGGTAATAACGATAATAACGTATTATCACAATCATCTATGTAACTGTTCTCAAATTAAAAACAAATAAAATCATCAAATCAATCTCATTTTACATGACAACCTGCCAGTTCTGATCTCTCTTCTAAATATTGAAATGGGAATATTGAAAACGTTAGTGCCGTCAGTATTTTTTTATCAAATTCCGCAAAAAAAACATATAAGCAAGAAGCAACTCAATGAAGTTTATTTGAAATTGTAGAGCCTCAAAAGCATCACAACGATTTGCACTGACCATCATTGCCTGGTTCTTGTAACCGATATCCCAGCGATTACTCAATGAGCATTCGAAACCACAGTCCAGAAGCCTCGCAACGCGTTTTACACGTTTGGCCACATTTTCACAGCCTGTCAATAATTATGCCAGAAATCAAGACACTTAATGTCAGCCCTCATTAAGCACTCAACACACAGAAAGGCTTTCAGCGAATTCTCCCATACTATACGTGTGTCACAAAAGTGGCCGTTACCATCGTTTATCCCCGAAAAATATCGAGGAAAAAACAACGAAAATGCATAAAATCAACAGTAGAAAACCCCTTTCGCATGCAGATACAACCACTTGGTGCTGGCACTGCCCTGGAATATGTTGGGACCGAATACTCGAAAGCAGGATGTTAGGTAAGTCCACACGACATTGGCCAGCCAACAATCACCACCTTGTGATGATCGACGACGACTACGAAAGTGGTGCGATCATGCGAGTCCCCACTGCACAGCTCGTCGCCACCCACCCAAATGGAGCCCTCTAGACTCTAACAGACCAGGCTGCAGTGTTTTGTACGGTACCAATTATCTCATAGGACATTGTGACACACGTCCTCCGGGTGTGGGTTTGATAAGGACATTGTGATAGTGATACCGTACCTTCAGTTGTTGCACTGGAAAGTGAGTGTCAACTGCTTATCTTAGATTGCGCGGACTTAAAAGTGACATGAATTGCGAGTAGCGATTGCATGACTGCCTCTTCATGAAGCCACCGTTCGGCCTTCAAGCGCAGGAAAAGCGGAATCAACGAAATTCAATCGCAAAGAAGAGAGGTCGTTCCAAGACAGCGAGAAAAATGATCTCGTCCTTAACCAGTGCCCCACATTGATTTACCACCCCCCCCCCCCCCCCCCCCCAAAAAAACCCCACACCCTTCTCTTCCCCAATGGTTCGTGCCCCCCCCAGCACACCAATTTTTTCGCGAACCGGGTGGTGGCCACCATTTTCCCTTCACCACTCTTCAATTCAAGTTAAACAGCCATATATAAATTAAGAACTCATTTGGAGTTTCGGGGTTTTTAAAAAAAGGTGAACACTGAACTACACTATGTGAAGGTAAGACTAATAATGATTTTATTGAATGATCGAAATTGGTTGAAACCTACCAATGTCCCTAAAAGTCCTAACACTGCAATTCTCAGCTCAGGTGGTCGGGTTCGTAGTCCAAGTCGATGTCGCATGTTGTTGTCCTACTGTTGTCATGTGCTGCGTCGGCTGTCCTGGGTGCGTTGGCTTGTTATTATCCGGTGGCCTCGATGGGCTCGGTGTCGAATGTGCTTACGGTTGCACGTTGGTTATTATGTTGATGAGCTGTTCTTTGGTGACGGGTGATGATGTGTTGGAAAGTTGAATGGCCCTCGTGTTAACTGCTTCCCCCTCAAGATTGGATCGTCCCGATCCAATTCCGCCATGGCTTATGTCTTCTAATGTGGATGATGTCCGCTTTTCTACGTTGACTGTCAGATTTGTTCGGTCGGCTGATGTTGTCTTTTTAAACCAGTTGTAGACTACCAAGCATAGGCCTAAAATGATACAAGTGGAAGATAACCCCAAACTTGTGGCTGTTTGGAGCGTATGCTGCTGTTTTATTAACTGAATCTGCTCCCGATTCTTGATGTGCAATTTTTCCAATCCTTGAAGATCTGTTTCCGATGTGAACACGGTTTGTTCAATTTTGACTCCATCCAGAGGTATAACTGTTGGGAAGATGTGTGCCGAAAATGTTGTGGTGGTGAAGTTTCTTTGATCAATCTTTATGGTACAATTCGAGAAAAATATCAAGAATGTGCCTGATAACTTCCTGTCGTTATTTAAGCAATTTGTGGATAACGTGACTGTTGAATTTTTCACGACGACGTAGTTGTCTGTCAGTCGTTTTATATTTGTTAGGTTCCGGTAGTTTGTAAATGAACATTTTCCGGGTAGTCCTCTTATGATTTTTGAGAAACAACTGTCGTCTGAGACGTCTTGGAGCTTATCTTCGTCGCAGAGAGTTTTCTCTCCGATGTATTGACAGCTTTCCTTGAGAAAATACGTTAGATTTCCGTATATTACTGCTTGATGCCATGGTAGCTTAACGATCTGACCATCGATGGGAAGCGGTTCCAGGAGTAGACTGCTGAAGGTATATGGTGAGATTTGTGGAACGCCGATTATGAAGTATAGAACTGAACCTTTGAAGAGTGCTCGAATATCCAAAAAATCGTAGACCTGATCAGTGCTGAGAACTGTAATTCCCTGTTCTTCTAGTCTATCCAAAATAAACTTGAGTTCCTCTGACTCTAAGAAATTCTTTTGAAATGATATTAATTCTAGCTAGCTGGATTACTTCGAAAATTGAGTCAAGATGTTTTTGTAAAAGATCCATATGGAATGAAATTTTAAAAGCTTGTCTTATTGCTGTAAAATTTTGATTGATTAGCTTGTTTATAATTAAAGATTGCCTAGCTGTAATTATTTGTTGTTTAATTATTCTTTGTTCTGCATTCACTGTATCAATGATCTTATTAATCCTATTTTCCAAATGTTGGTTAAGTTTGACCTGTATATTATTTTGCCTGGTGAGATCCAGATTCCTATCTTTTAAATCTTTAATGTCATTATTAATTTGGATTAAGTCATTCTCATCCAAATTTCCGGTAATTACTTTGATGGTTGAGCCCAATAAATTAAAAGCTCCTCTTTTTTGCCTTGTATGTTTGATTGGTAAAAGTCTTCTGTATAAATTCCAAACTTCATTGAGCTTCGCGTTTAGCATAGATGTCAAGTCCGTGAAATCTTCGAAAATTTTGAGTCCATCGATAGCAAGTTCGATGTTATCTAAAAGTGGTCTGTATTTAGTTAAGTCGATAGCGTGGTATATTCGATGTCTGCCCGTCTTAAGAATTGTGTTTCCTGTCTGTAGCGTCAAGAGTCCTGGATTTCGCGTCAAATCGAAAAGTTGTATTGTCTGTGATGCGGTCATCACAATAGTCAATGTCATGGTCAGGGTCACTGGTTGAATCCACATCTGAAATTAAATGTGACAAAATTTTGGGTGGATTCATTTTCTCCGAATATTATCTTTATGGATTTCCCTATCAAAGTTGTCGAGGAAGGTTCTCCCGTGGTCTTCGACTACTTTGATTGGTTGGTATTTCTCCCGACCCTTATTCCTAATTCCTTGTATTTTGTTGTAAACAGTGTCCTCCGGTGTGAGGACTGGTGGGTCCTCCCTTGTTTTATTATGATATCCCAAATTTTTATTTTTTGTAATGTTTGAGTTTTTGATTACTTCTTCGAAAAAGTTATTTCTATTTTCTAAAATTTTTCCCATATCCAAAGGCCTTTCCTCTCCATCCCGTAGAGCATAAAAAATTTCTCTGGGTTTAAATTTTGTTGCCGAATGTACCGTGTTATTATAGCACGTAGACGCAATTCTAAATATTTCCTTATCAGTCATATCGGGATAATCCGGTTTGGTGCATCGAAAAATTTCATTCAACGTTGAGTGGAATCTTTCGACTGTTCCATTGCTTTTACTATGATTTGGAGGAGTGAAGTGAATTTGGATATTCAAATTATCAAAAAGAGCTCTAATTTCAATGGACCTTAGAGAAGGCTCATTGTCAGATATAATTAAATTTGGGGTACCATACAAAGAGAAGTATTTGGTAAGTCCACTTCGACGTCGTGGATGTTTCGTGATTTGATCGGTATTATTGTACCGAATCGAGAGAATTTATCTAGGAAAGAAATAAAAATGTTAGGTTGTTTGATGAAAATATCTATGTGTATTATTTCTAAAGGCTTTTTCGATGTGGGTGTTGACCCTAGTTTTATTTTGTACGGATGTCTCTCGTACTTATTTTTATTACAAATGCGACAGAGTCTTATGAACTGTCGTATTTTACATTTCATTCCCGGGAAAAAATATCTACTAGAAATTTGACTATTATTTTCCCAAATTCCCCTATGTCCATTTGAATGTGTTTGATCGATTATCAAATTCTGATCTTCAGCCGTTTTAAGATCAATTAATATTTTTTGTGAAAGGCAGACTTTAAAGGGTTTTCCTCTACTAAAATAATTCTTGTAAACTATTTGAATGGTTTGTATTAAACTTTCGGGGCAAGAAATACAATTGGTTCTTTTTGGATCTATAAATTCTTTAAACATTTTAATAAGATACGGTACGCCAAAATTAGTTTTTGTAATAGTTCTTCTGAACATACGAGGAAATATTGCTTCGTAAGTTTCCTCTTCATTTACTCCGATTTTTAAGATAATTTGATTACTGAATTTATTCAGCGGAGATTCCGTGCAGGGAATGAATGCTGAATCGTCAGTATCTGCGGAGTGTACCGTTTCGTCATCTGAAGAAGGTTCGTCTTCATGACTAGATGATGAGGGTGAATTTTCCTCTACGTCGTTAGCATTCAATTCCTCTCGTACTCTTGAAAGGCTATCTGCTACGACGTTTTGCTTTCCCGGTCTATATTTTATTTCATAGTCGAACTCTTCCAAGTAAAGGCGCCAATGAATTAGCCTACTATTGGAATCTTTGAGATTCAGACTATATGTTAATGGCTTATGATCTGTGTACAATGTGAATTTTCTTCCGTAAAGGTACGGCCGAAAATACTTACATGCCCACACGATTGCCAATAACTCTTTCTCAATAGCGGAGTAATTTTCCTCCGATTTATTGAGGGTGCGGGAAGCGAAGGCGATTGGCTTATCGCTACCAATTTGACCTTGGGAGAGAACAGCGCCAACAGCATAGTTGGAGGCGTCTGTTGTCAAAATAAACGGTTTAGTAAAATCAGGGTACTGGAGGATATCGCTCGAGGTAAGGATGTTTCTACAACGCTCAAAGGCATCTATGAAACTCTTAGAATGAGCAATTTTTTCACCCTTTCGCAGTGCCTGGGTCAATGGTTTAGCTATTTTCGCAAAATCACGTATAAACTTGCGATAGTAGCCTAAAATGCCAAGGAAACCTCTAAGTTCCTTTTCATTTTTCGGTAGTGGCCACTTTCTGATAACTTCTAGTTTATCAGGGTTAGGCCTGACTCCATCACGTGTTACAATATGTCCAAGAAAGGCAACTTCCTTGTGTAAAAATTCACTCTTATCAAGTTGAATTTTCATATTGTATTTCCGGAGAGTATCAAAAATTTTCCTCAAATTGTCGAGGTGTTCTTTAAGGCTCGTTGAGAACACGATGATGTCATCCATGTAAACCAGGCATCTGACACCTATATGTTCTCGCAATATATTATCCATGACGCGTTGGAACGTCGATGGAGCATTTTTGAGGCCAAAAGGCATTCTCAAAAATTCATAGTGCCCGTTCTCGACACTAAAAGCTGTTTTCTCAATATCGCTCTTACTAACCTCGATCTGATGAAAACCAGATGCAAGATCGAGAGTAGAGAAATACATACAACGGCCTAACTTATCGAGAATATCGGTTATGTTAGGTATGGGATAACGATCGTCAATCGTTTTCTCATTCAACTTCCGATAATCAATGACAAGACGCCATTTCTTTTTGCCGGATGCGTCCAGTTTCTTAGGAACTATCCAGACGGGTGACGTCCACGGGCTGTTCGAAGGTCTAATAATACCTTGGTCGAGCATTTTAGAAATCTGTCGCTGAACTTCCTCTCTGTGACAGAAAGGGTAGCGGTATGATTTCGTGTGAATTGGTATGTCGTCACGTGTTGTAATTCTATGTTTGATTGCGTTTGTGAAGGTCAATTGCTGTCCTTCCATAAAGAAAATATTATCGTAGTCTGCAATCATTTTTAATAAGTTGGTTTTTTCTTCGATATTTAAATGATCAAGTCTCAACTGATCAAAAAGTGGTTTTCTATTAAACTCGTTTTCCTCGTCTTGAGTTGGTTCCTCTAAAGAGAAGTTATTAAGTTCGGCTTCCAGAGGCTCATCAATTTCTAATTTTGTAGGTTCATTTTTCAGGTTTGTTACAATTGCAAGAAAACGTTTATCTGTACAACTGTAAATTCCAGTTGGTAGTAATATGTCTGGGGTTAAAAGAATATCATTCTCGAGAAAAAAGTCTCCGTCATTCAACATTGAAGGTAGACTCAACACTTTAGATTCATTGGAATTAAATTGAGCCACTGTTTTTTCTGGGTATTTACGTGACATTTGTATTACGCCAGTGGGGAATTTTAGTTTATTTTCTGTTGTCAGAATATCAGCTTTCATCGTACGCAAGGTTTCGTATCCGATGAGGCCGTCGAAAAAATTATGGAAGTCAAACACGTAAAAGATTTGTTTGTTCGAACCCGGTACGCTTGGAAATGGGTTGAATTCTGCAAATTTATTAACAAGATGCGTACCTGATACATTTCTTATTCTCATGGCCTGTGTGAAACGGCACTTTTCATAATTAACGTGTTTTGTACTGATGTAGTTTTTGTTTGCACCAGTGTCAATCAAAAACTTCAGTGGTCCTTTGCTAGTAAGAATTTTTACATATGGTAGGAAATTATTTATCTCTTCCTTAGTACTTCCGCCATTAAATGAAAATTTATCTCATCGGTATCACAAGCTACTTCTTCATTCCTTTCTAATTCTGCTGAACCCGATATACAAGGGATGGGTTCAGTGTCGGGGGCTTCGTCATAATATTGATGTGTTTCATCGTATTCGTAGTGGGGCTCATAAGGCTCATAAAAATCTCTCACCCTCATGATAGTTTATCACGCGGGGTCTATTTATATAGTTTATCTGCTTTGACCTTACAGATGGATCGACCTCCATGGGTGTTGGTTTTGGCAGCTGCATTGGTCTCGGTTCAAAAGCATTTCTTAGTTGCACATTAGGTGCATTATTGAAAGTGGTTGGAAATTTTCTTGGTGGGACTTGTGGTCTCGAATTAAAGTTTTGTGCGGGAAAATAGTTCCGCTGTGGCTGATTAGGGAATTGATAATTTTTGAAAGGTTGGGGTGGTTTGAAATTAAATTTTTGTTGTTGGTTTGGGATTTGGAAGTGTTGCTGTGTTGGTTTTGAAGGACCTGGCAACATAAGTGGTTTGGGAGGCCTGATTGGCTCCGGTTTGTTTAGGCCAAACCTGTTTTGAAAATTTCTTTCTTCCACACACGCATCAAATGCTTCTTTCAATTTCTTAGGCTGACGTGCTCTCACGTTACCGCCAATGGGTTCTCTAAGCCCAGCTAAAAACACTTGTAGTGCATTTTCCTGATGTGTTTTTGTGCGATCAGCTCGCAGATTTGCATTTGTTGTAGAGATATTTGTATGGTTGATAAGCAGTGAAAGGACGTTCTGCACTGAACCATAAAATTCCTCGATGCTACCAGTTTGTTGCAACTGGAATAGCTCTCGAGTAAGCGTGACTGAATCTCGCTTATCGTTATAGTAGGCGATTAAATTTGCCTTTATTTCATTCCACTTTAGTGGGGTGCCGTGAATTTCCAGTACTTGGTCGGCATCTCCCGTAATTTTAGCCCTTATAGATTGCAACCAGACCTCTTCGAACGGAGTGTCTTTCATTGTATCTAAGAAGGGAAGTAAATTTTCAACTGCTCGGATGAATGCGTGCAGCTTCACAGGGTTACCATCGAAAGACGGGAGTTCCCTTATTGCTTGAGGCGTTTGCATCGCCTTTAGCACTTTTTCGGCTCGTTGGAACATTTCGTTTGTTCGCAAAACTTGAGCCTCCTCTTCTTCTTGGTTTGGAACTGAATTATTCACTGGTTCCATTTTGAGAAAAAAGGTCTCTATTTAAAAATCTATTTAATCACAATTTCACTAATTACAAATTATTTAAACAATTTCACTAATTTCACTTTTCGGATTTGGAAAATTGAGAAAGCACTATAGTATTTTTTGATAGGTAGAGTAGAAGTAAATAGGTAGATAGTTAATTGAAAATTACTCACCGTGACAATCCGATGTTCGCTCGGGCTGGCCTGCCTGGCTGATGATGTAGATTTCTTCGAAGGGAGTTGGTCCGATTCTGCAAAGCTCTTCTGTAGAAATGGTTCACTACACTGCGATATTCACTCGCGGCGACCCGAATGGTGGAAACTATTCACTACTTCTGAACTTTTAAACAAAACCGATCCGCACGACTGCGCCAATTAAGAACTCATTTGGAGTTTCGGGGTTTTTAAAAAAAGGTGAACACTGAACTACACTATGTGAAGGTAAGACTAATAATGATTTTATTGAATGATCGAAATTGGTTGAAACCTACCAATGTCCCTAAAAGTCCTAACACTGCAATTCTCAGCTCAGGTGGTCGGGTTCGTAGTCCAAGTCGATGTCGCATGTTGTTGTCCTACTGTTGTCATGTGCTGCGTCGGCTGTCCTGGGTGCGTTGGCTTGTTATTATCCGGTGGCCTCGATGGGCTCGGTGTCGAATGTGCTTACGGTTGCACGTTGGTTATTATGTTGATGAGCTGTTCTTTGGTGACGGGTGATGATGTGTTGGAAAGTTGAATGGCCCTCGTGTTAACTTATATATCTACCTGTATATGGTGGCAAAAGAATGCACCCCATTGCCAATGCTAATTGATAATTTACGACTTTTTGATGCTGACAAGTGCATTGTGTGAAGCCCCACCGAACAACCAAAGATGTTGATGATGACGGCGATGGGCTCGAGTATGCTGAGTGCGTGTCTGCACAATGACTTTTTTCCATATATTTTATTACCGGTTTATGGATTGTGTCATAGCACAACCGAAACGCGATAGCAGCAGTGATATGAATCATGTGGAGTCTTCAGAACCATACAGAGTAAATCAAGAACCATACGTGAGGCTTGCGCTGGGGCATGCAAATCGAGACATTATCCTTCAGAGTTAAAACCCACAGCAACAGCTCGGACTGAGCTAGAGGGCTTCTTGCAAAAGTTACGAGTATATCCTCGGAACCTGCTGCTCAGAAGTAGCGCCACCAAAGACTACGTCGTCAGCGGTGTTGAAATAAATGATTTAAAATGAAAACAAGCGTCTAATTAAGACATTAACTTGATGGATGCAAATTGTACGTAATCAATTTCGCAAGCTCTGTCGTGAAGTATTCTCACCGTCTGCCACGTTGTAATGTAATTAAAATCAATAAATATAAAGACAATAATTTCGTTCGCTAAATTAGTAACCTCGTGAAAATATTGCCTTTTGCGTTGGCTTTTTTACCTATATCCACCGTTTTGTATTGAAATGCAATTATTTTAGACATTTAATTTTCAGTGTTCTAAATATGTGTAGATCTCAAAGTTGAAATCTTTTAAATAACAAATTTGACATAGAGGTAAGAATAAGTTGTTTTTGATTTGAGTCACCACGACAAAAAAAAGAAAAAAAGATTCACCAGGTTGAAAGTGTTAATGCCTGCCGAACGTATTTAGGTCGTACCGTTTGTACTCAGAGCAAAACAAAAATCAAAAACTTCCACGACTCCCTTCCATTTAAATGAAACATTTTACATGTTTTCGGGATGGGAAGTCATGCTCTTCCACTTGGTGAAATATTGTTTAAGCTCAACACATTTTTTTCAAAGAACGTATACGTGTCTTCATACGTTTATTCTTAACAAAAAAACCACAACTCAAAATTGTCGATTGATTGCATTGATATTTTGTTTGAGAAGAATTTGTAAATAATAAGAGGGTTTTTATGCAGAGATAAAACACTGAAAAATGTTTTTTTTTCAAAAATAAATTTTAAATAAAATTATAATTAAGCATTTAAGAAATTCTGTGAAATGCTCGTAGAAAATATCTTCATATATCCACAATTACAATCCATATTAAAAATTAACGAGTTTATCTTGCTTCGAGGTTTGTACGTTTAGGTAGCCACCATCCCTTTTATGACCTTGTCATGTATGCAGCTCCACTTAATAGCAAGATCAAATTGAGTTACCGGTTTGAATTCACAGTAACGCTGTATGAAGGGCCAAAAACGGAAGGGTGGACCCGTAAGCAGAGACACTCACGTGAAATCCACGGGATATTAAGAATCTCCTTGCAACGATACGATCCAACCAATCGTGTAACCCATTTCACAATACTTATTGAGCTTTCTACAGGATGGCTTGCTAAGAAGGGCGCGTCACTCTCACTGAAACTGTTGTAACGGGTATCCACTAAAAAATGAGAATGATTTCAATACTTTTCCATCAGAACAAAAACGGCCGCATAGAGAATGTCACTTTAGATGAATGAATCGTTGCATTCTCCAGAAAATTTTCATACACTCTTATTTCACTCTAACATGTTCAGTCGTGTTCAGCATGCCGTCGAAACAGGAAGAACTGCGCGCGCGCGTTGTACAATTCTTTCAAGCGAACGAAGATCGTGGAAAAAAATACACGGTGGACCATTTTTGTCGTGAAAAAGTTCCGGTATCCACCGTATACCGTATCCTGGCATGCATGAGAGTAACCCGGAAGAAAGGTTGCGGCCGTCCAGCGAAAATAATGAATGAGAAAACGCTCCGCTCGCTGCGCAGCATGTTCAACAACAAGGATTCGGTAAGTCAACGGGAAGCAGCCCGAAAGTTCCATTGTTCGAAGTCACTCATCTGCAAAACGGTAAAGAAAGAAGGAATAGTGTGTAGAAAGAAAACCAGATCCCCAGAGTACACAGATGAGCA
Organism: Aedes koreicus; assembly: GCA_024533555.2. Lineage (NCBI taxonomy): Eukaryota > Metazoa > Arthropoda > Insecta > Diptera > Culicidae > Aedes > Aedes koreicus. The sequence goes on along the minus strand of JAHHFK020005062.1, from coordinate 39,875 downwards.
GATTCAAACCGTGAAATCCCAATGCCGCTGGATGACTCGGAATTACGGCGGAAAATCTTTCGTTCTGGACGACGAAAGCTACTTTCCTCTTTCGAAGTCTCAGATACCGGGAAACGACCGATTCTTCACTAAGGACAAATCTACTACTCCTCCAAAAGTAATGTATAAGTTCAAGCACAAATTTGAATCGAAGGTTATGTTATACATCGTAATATCCGATAAGGGTATTTCGAAGCCGTGGTTCAAACCAAGCGGTTTGGCCATCAACCAGGAGGTGTACCAAAGAGAGTGTTTGCAGAAAATACTCATCCCATTTCTTAAACAACATCACTCGGATGGCAAATACGTGTTTTGGCCGGACAAGGCATCATCGCACTACGCAAAAAAACGCTAACGTTTTTGGAGAGCCAAAATATACCATATGTCCCAATAGACCGGAATCCGACAAATTTGCCACAGTGCCGTCCTATCGAGGATTTCTTCGGTCTTTTGAGCTCCATGGTATACAAGGATAATTGGAAGGCCAAGAACACCAAGCAACTTACCAACAGGATCAAAAGCTGCATCCGAAAAATCGATGTGGCTGCCGTCCAACGGTCATGTTCCAGCATAACGACTAAGCTGCGCCGCACGGCGGACCACGGACCATATGACAATATTCACTAAACTTAGTTTGAAGATTTAAGTTGACCCTTTTAATAAAATAAATCAGTTTGAACAAAACTTCACTGGTATTTTTTTCCTGACCCATTCTTTTCGTTCTCATTATTTAGTGGACACCCGTTAGTAGAACTCACAGCATCACAATCGAATCGGTAGGATAAAGAAAATGATACAGTTCTTTCCTCCTAGACGCCGGTTGTCATACCACTCCATTGTCCAATTCCAGTTTGAGTGATACCTTGATGCTCCCTCCCTTTCGCAATATAATTATTTATCAATGTCATATAGTAGTATATAAAATATAGTGAATGCATATTATAATGATAAATTATATAGTGAATAAATAGATGAAAGATAATAACTATTCCATTTGTAATTACATGTCTGTAGATTGAAGTCCCGAGGTAATTGTAAAAAGACTTACGTGTTGTGAACCTGAAATTTTAGGCAATGTTGCTACGAGAAAAAAAAATTGATTTAAAAATATTTTACAACACTTGGGACATCTATGGATGATCTGAAATTATATTGCACATAAAGAATAGTAATCCTAAAATTTCGATGTGGTTTTCCGTTTCCTTGCATCACAATATTTTTTTGTAGTGAGTTTCATAGGTACTATAGTGATTTTAATGAAGTGAAAATAAATACAATAATATCACATCATTTAATAAGGAGTGTATCGAAAATAAGCTATCCACAAACTTTCTTTCAAATTTTGTTGAAAACCGATATTTTATTCATACAAAAAATTGATCCTTTATTGTACGAGGTTAAACTTGAACATAATGAAGACCGGATGAAATTTAAGTTATTCCTTCACGAATTTTCGAACTTTGGATCGAATGCTCTTCATCAAGTTCCGGACAAGTGTTGCATCGCATATTTTGGACGCTTGAGCCCAAATTTTTTTGAACTCCTGCATGTTCCCAGCTGCCTTACCAGTCTTCTTGAAGACCCTCTTCACGATTGCCCAGTAACGTTCGACGGGTCGAAGCTGAGGGCAATTTGGTGGATTGATATTTTTTCTCAACGAAATCTATACCCTTTTCCGCAAGCCAATTGAGAGTGGTTTTAGCATAGTGAGTCGACGCTAAATCCGGCCAAAACAGTGGAGGTGTACTATGCTTCTTATATAAAGGCAACAATCTCTTCTGGAGACACTCAGATCGATAGATTTCCGCATTTATAGTTCCGGTAGTGTAAAAAATGGTTGACTTCAAACCACAGGAACATATTGCTTGCCATACCAGTACCTTTCGACCGAATTTCTCCACTTGAATCGACCTGTCCGCATCGCTCACATCCTCCCCAACGACGGCAGTAAAGTATTGTGGACCTGGAAGGGTTTTTGAGTCCTCCTTTACATAGGTCTCATCGTCCATCAAAACGCATGCATCCGGACGCTGCAAAAGACGCGAATACAATTTACGGGCCCTTGTTGCTGCTCGCTTCTTCTGTTCTGCACTTTGTTTCGAGATTTTCTGCTTCTTGTAGGTCTTCAGGTGGTTTCGCCTCTTGATACGCTGGATCATTCCGACACTCGTTCCTGCTTTTTTGGCCAAATCACGTATTGACATTGATTTGTTCTTCATGATTAGAGATACCACTTTCTGCTCCAGTTTCGGGTTTGAAGAACCGGGTTTTCTGCCTCTTCCTGGTAGCTCATCCAAAGAATAGTGTTCTTCAAACTTATTAATGATGGTTTTAACACTCGCATGATGAATTCCAAACCGCTTCGCCAATTTTCGCATAGTAATACCCTTCTCACTTAGCCATGTGTCCAGAACCTTAATTTTCACTTCCTTTTCAATACGCGACATTTTGAAAACGCAGAATTTGAACCGCACAAACAAGTAAACAAAAGAAAGCTGACAGTCAAACGCACAGCATGCAGTGTTCAGAGCATAAAAAACCATCACAAATACATGCGTACAACCTAAATGTATGTGGATAGCTTATATTCGATACACTCCTTATCATCTATCTATACACAATATAGATAACCTTGTGTCTCACAATAGGTGTAACCTTTTTTCAGTCTTGGTTATTTCAGCTGGGTAATTTTAACAGCAGAATTGATTATACCCGTTTTGAGTGTATTCTTTTGACCAGAATGTGGAACAAATGTGACAAGGAAGTTTACTTCGGAGGTGTGCGGAGTTTGATGGGAGGAATAAAGAAGAGAGTGCGAATTTTCATTAGAAATTATTTGTATTTTTTTTAAAGTACAGTGAATTACCCTTGTTTTGATGTATTAAACTTATTTGTACGTCAATCCGTTCCCGAGATACAGATGATTTTATTATTCCGGATTCTAAATGGACATAGCTTTATAGTCTTTCCAATATTCCAAGAGATAAACTAGCTATCAGCATGTATCGAAAATCATGGTATGGGGCGACATTTCACGAAAAGGAAAACTCCCTCTTCTTTTAATAGAACCTGACGTAAAAATCAACACTGAGCAGGTTTTGAAGAACCATCTGCTTCCTCATGCTTCAACGCTGTATGGGAATACACCATATTATTTCCAACAGGACTCAGCTCCAGCTCACAAGGCAAAGAAGACACAAGCGTGGTGCGCGGAAAATTTGCCCGATTTCATCACAAGCGAAGAATAGCCTGCATCTTCACCGGATCTCAACCCACTTAACTATTTTGTTTGGGATTATATGCTTCAACATATAGGCCCTACGGAAGGGCTTACTTTAGATCGATTCAAGAAATATTTGGTTGATATTCGGGACCAAATTCCTCAGAAAATCGTGCGTTCCAGCTGCGATGGGTTTACAAAGCGATTGCGCAAAGTTCACAAGCTATCAGTGGTACATGAGCGCGATCTAACATGTTACATTTGCCTATTGAGGTGGCGGATTCGTCCGTGAATTGATCTACCCCGCAGTGGGATGTTAGGCTACGTCCTTGGTTCGAGTACTACTTTACCCATGCCCTTTCGCTCAATTTTCAATACTTCTATTCTATTTCCAACCTACCGTACTCTGACGGAACTTTCAACAGTTTCTTTTCATATCTTTCATTCTAGCAAAATATTACTGTCCACTCTTACTGCTTCATGGTGATGAGTGAACATCTCCTTCTACATCATAATCGTTACTCCACGCATGGAGAATACAAACATAACAATTAGAGTATGTAATATGGTTTATTTCTATTACACGTATCTTTCAAATGAAAAATAAATGCTATGATTTGGTTGATTTATTTTGCTATAATCCCATTTTGTTTTAGTGCCACCTATTGTGAGACACCCTGTATATAAAAATGAATTTCTGTCTGTCTGTCTGTCTGAACCTTATAGACTCGAAAACGACTGTACCGATCAGCGGGAAATTTTGTATGGAGAGGTTTTTGAGGCCGGAGAAAGTTCTTATGAAAGTTCGAGACCCCTCACATCTTTGTAAGGGAGGGCTCCGATACAAATGAAATACAAATTTCTATATAGCTCGAGAACTAATCTACCAAATTTAGCATGTAGGGGGTTTTGAATGCAAGAAATGTGTCAACGGCGGTTTGAAACCCCTCCTCCTCTATGCAAAGTGGGGCTCTCATACTAATGAAACACAAATTTCAACCAAACATGAGAATTATCCAGGCAACTAAAACACAAAATGTGTATTTCTCGGGTAAGTAGCATGTTCTGATAGAAGTTTGAACTCTCTATTAGTCGAGAATGGGAGTTGTTTGAGCTACTCTCAGTGCTAGATTATGAACAAGAAGTTAATCTAAGGTTATGCAAGAGAAAATTATGTTCAAACTGACAGGATAAAGCGTAGTTTGAAGGTAAATGTTTTGTCTATAAAATGCTTCTACACAGAAAGAAAAACCATGGTTAAAAAATTACGATCCAAGAGTTTAATTAAAAACACACACTCAACAACGTTTATTTTTGCAGAAATTAAACTCATAAGCAAACGAAAATATTTGAACAAAACTCATTCCTAGAAAAAACCCATAAAAGTGCCAGTTCTATTAAATATTCATTCATTTAGTTGCAAGCTTAGCAAGGCTCGCACCGGGTTCAGCTAGTAACATATAATAATAAAATGACGTTATAATATTTAAAAGAAATAGTAAACGATAAAAGAATATATATTTGTAGCTTAACTGGTCATCCACTTATCGAAAGACTTCAGTTATTGTAGCTTCTATAAGATTAAGATCTAGTAAGATTAGATTTTTTTTTACACTATAATAGTCAGGGAACATAATAAGTGTGGGTACAAGATATATTTGACAAGCATTGGTTTGTTGTAAAAATTAGATATGCATTAATATCCTAATAGTCTTGAAAAAGCATAAAACAGGTTACAATAAGGCGAAATAAATTTCATATAAGTATGAATAGTGCCAGAACTGAAATTTAATACAACTACAAAAAAACAAATTTTAATAATTCTTGTTTGACTGGACCCATAAATGATTTTTTATGTCTGTTAAATAGAAAATGAATGATATAAACTGTTAATGACAAACATCAAAACCATATTTTTGGGCACGTAAAGCCGGCCAGTTCAATGCAAGGGTTCATCTTGCTTCGAGGTTTGTACACGCAAAAAAGATTATTAACATTAAAAAAAAACTAATGCCAAAATTGAAAAGTGGAAATGGTTATTTTTCGTAAATAGCGGTTTGCTTTCAAAACACAAACCTTCAAACCGCCATTCATAATTTTCCAGTTAAAATTTTCAGAAGAAAACTGTCAAATTGAAACCGTCGCATCGTTAAAAAGAAAGCGAATTATTTTTATTCCGAAAAGAACATTCAATTAGAAAGTACCGTGAAATTAAAGTAAAAGTTTTTTTTTTGTTTCTGGTTATCGAGATTGTCAGCCTTCGGCTGGTTGATCTCCCGTCGTAGTTACTCAAACTCCACTTTAGGGCATTTTCGTAGCTTTTCCGGGGGTGAGATTCGAACTCGTGACTTTGGTGCGAGAGGTATGGATGTTAACCACCACGCCGGGGTCGCCCCCTAAAACAAAAGTATGCTGTTTAGATTGAAATAAAAAATAGCTTGAACATAAAAAGTTTTTTTTTTCAGATTACAGAATCTCTAAACTTTCAAAGCGAAAGCAGTTGATTTAAAAGTCAAGTGAAATTAATAAAACATTTTCCCCTTTTCGAACTCAAATCTTTATTGAAAATCAATCATAAAGGGGTTGGAACGGATTCAGCTCCCCTGGACCCTAGTTTGTTTTGTAGTTCCTGAATCTACTACTACATTTTGCGCTGGGACACAGCAGACGCTGAAAGGGACAACAATAGTGAAAAATTTCAAACGAAGATGACGACGAGAACGGTGTCTTGCTTTGTGTTGGTGGATTTGATCGTTCAACAATGTTCACGGTAAAAAAAAACACTTTTAAATTAATGCACATAACCCAAACTGTTTTTTAAATCAAACGCATAACGTTCATAGTAGATAATTTAAATGTTAATTTAATGAAAAATAAACACTTTTCAGAAGTAACGCGAAAACTTTCAATACAACAATATTACTTTTTTGCGTGTTTGATTTTGAAAAGCTTGTAAGTTTGGGTTCAAGTTCCACCAGTTACAACGTGTTTGGCAACATTTCACCTCATAAAAAGTATTTTTCAAAGATTTTTTGAGATTTTTTTTCAAAAATTTAACTTGCCGAGTGTTTTTAGGTGTTAAAAGTTTACACGGTAGGCCCAAATGATTGAAGCAGTTTTTAGTTTCAGTGTAGAATCCGGCTAGGATATGTGACAGCATTTGCAAGAGGGACTTACAAAGGTTATATGAACAACATGGCATTGTATTACATCAACAGGAAGTGTCGAAAAAGAAACGGATTTAAAGAGACAAAGGATTTTGTAATTGCAAGATAAGCGTCCTTGCCAGAAATTGGCTGAGACGAGAAAGGAATGAATACATCGCACACTGATCATCCGGACATTGGAGGGATGGAAAGCATCGGGAATTATCAATCGGAAAAAAAAAATTGGCCGTCCTCTCAGTGTGCGAACCAAAAATCGCGTAAAGGTTGTGCAAGAGCGAATTCGACAAAATCATTGTCGCTCGTTTTTAAACTGACCCAGGAATGTCAGGCGGTTTCCAGGAAAACCTTCAAAACGATTCTCAAAAAAGATTTGGAATTTAAACCATATAAGAAAATGATAATTCATGGACTTCCAGAAGCTAATAAGAAGAATAGAATCCTTCGCTACCGTGAACTGCTTCGTCTGCACGGCGATGTCTTATTGACTTTGTTTTCGAACAAGGAAAACTTCGTGCTGCAGCAGGGTACCAACGCTATATCTTCTTCAGTTCAGCTATTCCAAAACCATACTTCTGTTATGGGTTGAGGAGCGATTTCTACAAAAGGTTGATTACCACTTCTTTTTATTGCCAAAGGTGTCAAAATTACGAAAGGTGCTTACTACGTGAGAAAGGATCGGAAGAAATATTTGAAGAATCACACTCCAACTATGTGTGCTACAAAAATTTGCCAGACTTTATTCCTGAGCAATTATGGCCTACTTCTTCACTAGATGCAAACCCACTACCCCATAAACCAATGGGTCAACCAGTCATTCAAGGCTACCATATAGAAGATGTGGGATGAAGTCCCTGAGAATGAGGTGCGTACCACCTGTAATACTTTTTGAAGGAGACTTAAAGCGATCATAAGCAATAGGATCGAAATATTAATAAGTATATATTGAGTATTAAATATAAGAAAGAGACTATAAAAATAACCACTAAAATTGATTGTTTTTAATAAGGGATACCGATATTTGTTTCATGCGTCAGTTATTCGGGCCTACCCTGTAAAGGCATACGCAATAGAAAAAAAGAACACTTCGGGTGGAATGACTCCTATGCGATTTCTGTTTGTTTGTTTCTGTCTTTATCGAATTAGTATTTTGGTGCGTTTGAGTCTGCTGAAAATCCCGATAAGAAAAAAAAACAAAACAAACGAAAAAGAAAAGAAAAGACACAATTGAGTTGTTCTTTAAATATTAGGTGCGCAACTAAGTTCTCGCTGTTTTTTGGTGAAAAAGGAACTTTATTTTGAAAACAAAGGTTACAAACGAATTATTCAAAGTATTGCCCATCACTAGCTACGACCTTTTCCCATCTTTCTGGTAGAACGTGAATACCATTTCGATAGAACTGTTCGTCTTTTGATGCTATCCAAGAATCAAGCCATTTTGAGATGTCATCATATGAGTGGAATTGCTGATCAGTGAGACCATGTGCCATCGAACGGAACAAGTAATAATCGAACGGTGCAATATTAGGAGAATATGGCGGGTGGGGTAGGACTTCCCATTTGAGCGTTTCCAAGTAGGTTTTCACGGGTTTCGCAACGTGAGGTCGAGCGTTGTCATGCTGAAGAATCACTTTTTCGTGTCTGTGCTCGTAGTGTGGCCGTTTTTCGTGCAGTGCTCGGCTCAATCGCATCAATTGAGTTCGATACCGTTCCCCGGTAATGGTTTCGTTTGGTTTCAACAGCTCATAATAAATAACACCAACTTGGTCCCACCAAATACACAGCATAACCTTCGCAGCGTGAATATTCGGCCTAGGCGACGATGTTGAAGCATGCCCGGGCAGTCCCCATGAATGTTTCCGTTTTGGGTTACTGTAATGAATCCATTTTTCGTCACCCGTCACAATGCGATGTAGAAAACTCTTCCTTTTTTGCCGCTGGAGCAGTTGTTCACAGACGAAAAAACGACGCTCAACATCTCTTGGCTTCAAATCGTAAGGAACCCAAGTTCCTTGCTTTTGAATCATTCCCAACGCATGCAATCGCTTAGAAACTGCTTGGCGGGAAACTCCTAATCCTGAACCAAGCTCTTCTTGCGTTTGACACGGATCCTCATCGAGCAATGCCTCCAATTCAGAGTCTTCGAAGTTTTTTGGCCTTGCTTCACGCGGACGATCATCAACACTGAAATCACCGTTTTTGAAGCGACGAAACCAATCACGACACGTTGTTTCACTCAGAGCAGCATCACCGTAAACTTTTTGGAGCTCTCGATGTGCTTCAGCCGCCGTTTTCTTCGAATGAAAGAAGAAAATCAACATTTCCCGCAAATGACGATTATTTGGCATGAAATCAGACATCTTCAAACAAAATATATAACACTAAACCAAAATCACTGATTTGGCAAAGCGGTTTGTCCATATTTTTTCTTTTTTTTTTTAACGCTCATTTCCCCACCATCCGCCCACCACTTACTACTGGCGCCATCTATTGCTAAACAGCGGGAACTTAGTTGCGCACCTAATATGTTTCTTGAGTAGTAACAAATTAGAAATAAAATCCCAAGAAGGAAAATGTACTTCAACCAGGGACTAGATAGTCAAGAATAATTTTTTTTTATTTTTTAGCTCAGGAAGTACCAATAGTCAAGAAGAAAATGGATAAAGTTGTTGTTTCAACAATTGCTAGCACATTGGTCCCAAGCTCAGTCCTGAGCTTAACAAATCACCTCTAAAAACATAAGTCACAACGAACATCCCCTCAAATATTCTGTCAAAATAACCCAACATACCAAAACAATAACAACAATTCTAGTACCGAAAAGTGCTATATTGTATTCCAAGGTGTACTTGGCAGAGAACCAATTTCATATCGCTAGTTTCCTATTGATTGTTCGTACCAACGCATCAGTCCCTAGCTAAATTAATCAAAGCGTAATTCCCAACGAATAACCCCTCAAATATACTGTCAAAATAAAAAAGCGATTCAAAGCAAAAACGAAGTTTCTACTATGGTGTAGTTGGGACCGATGAGGTTCAAAAGCAGTGAGCCAATTTTCAATCGCAAGTTTTTTAATGATTGTTGCTTCAACGTTCCAGTCGGGTCAAAAATATAATGCTGTTAATGTCAACAATGTTGTTCGACCAGGAATTGTACAAAAATGCAACGAAATCGTATTCATCCAAGTAAATGTCTCAATCATAAATGGTGAAACAATACTTCAGCAGGGGATCAATTTTCAATTACTCAATTACGCAGCCACATTCAGATCGAGTGACTCGTTTTTTTTTTTTGCTATGTAGTGCGTCACAGAAACACTAATTAAGAAATCAAGAAATCAGGTCGATTGGTTAGCATACAGCTGATTACTGACGATGGATGTCGCGGATGAATTAGTCGGCTGCTGAAGTAATGCTCCGTCTTATACAGGATTCCCTTTTGCAAGTTCATTGTATTTGCATATTGGATTAAATAACAAGAACAGTCATTCTATAAACGGTTCAAAACAACACAATCAAAGTCATCCGCAAACGTGTTAAAAATCCGTAATTGCATCATTTAACAAAAACATCTACAATCATGTCACCAATATTACACGTAAGGATACCTATAAATATTATTCCTTCAATGAAACACGAGAGACAACCGCTGTCGCCATGACGACGCAAACGTGAGCGGATGACTTGATGCCCTGCAGAGAGTAAAAAACTTGAAGCTTCCCTTCCTTCGAACTGGATTAAATTTTAAAGCTGTGAATAACATACACCTACGCGGCTTTTCCCTTATTATCTGATGAGATCAGTTGAATTGACCCAAGGAAAGTTTGAACATTAACAAGTAGAACCATCTGTGAGAGGAAATGGAGTTTCTTCTCAACTGATTGAGCCATTACTGCTGAAGATTTAAATCAAAATGATAACCTTCATGAAGTACGTGACTTCACACTTGAATTGAGCGATAATTTATCACTTGAACGACTTCTTCTCGATGATGGGTTGTAATTGAATTTAATGTGATAAATGCATTTTTTCCGTGATTTTCTACAGGTAAGGACACTGGTGATGCCAGCACATCGATCATGGTTCTTCTTCGAGAGGGTGGATAATTAAACTATAAACAACGCGCTGGGTTTCTACCTAGAAAATCTTGCTGGCAATTACGCGATGCACAGTGTGGCAAAATCGACCAATCATCTCCGGAAAATTTAGGTTTATTATCGATTCACACTAATGGATTTTTAATCAAATCTAACTGTTTGTAATTACTTCGATGACAAGAATAAAGCTCCACTATTCAATACAAATTTACAACTTTGACACAAATTGTAATTATTAAACTAATGGCCAACCATTGCCACAAAGTTCACTCTAACCCAGATTACAGCCGATCGTTTTCGGCAAAAGGTCCCATCAATCAGCAAAACGAATCACCCGTTGCATTCTGTGTGGGTGTACCATCAGATGGACCGACACCATCCGAAGACATTCGCTACTTTGAAAATAAAAATCTAAACTTTACACAAATGTCACAACGCTAAATCTCGTTCAAACCGCGTCGTGATGGCTTACCATCAATAGCATCTTATGCACTTCGAGCACGCTCATACGAAAGGAGATGTCGTTTGCCGCACTTTTGTCAAACTCACAGCAACGACGATCGACGGTCGAGTTGGGCGATTACCATACATGAGCCAATCGGTGCGCGGTGGTGTTCAGTCGGTGGTAAGCGCTAATGTTTGCCAACAAATTTATTCACACCTGACTCCTCAAGACAACAACTCGATGCAATGGCAGATTACCATCAGCCATGTCCCATCGTTGATCGGAGGAACACAAGTGGAGTGCATATTGCACTTCTAATGGGAGTCGGCTATGCGCGATTTCAGGTGGACGAACAGCGTTTCGGTCGAATCTTTATCATCGCCAGCACCGGTGGCAACTGGTCTTGTTGTTGGGAAACCAAACCAATAAATCTTGCTCGATTAATTTTCCAAAACGGCCTGGCTTCTGTGCAAGCATGTTTCATTCCAACCAGAGCTACTGGGTATGTCGAATTCGTAACTAGTTTCATAATAAGGTCTGAGTCCACAATTATCCGGACACCTCAAAACTTAAGTAAAAGACAAACTTTGCATTATATTTCAATTATAGTTGTTTATTTCAGATACATGGGATATGATTTAACAATTCGCGAAGTTAAAACATAATTACTAGGTAAAATAAAATGTTGTCTTTGTCCAAATTTGTTGGAAGTGTTTGAAATCTTTGATTTCTTGTTTCTTTCCAGAGAGATTCCACTTTATCAGAGCCCAGTATCTCTCGATTTGACGTAACCCTGGACAATTTGTTGGATTTGCGGTTTATGGTACAATATTCACTTGATTTGCTTTGTACCACTCCATCAAAGTTTAAGCATAATGGCATGATGTCAAATCGAGCCAGAACAAAGGTTTTCTATGTATTGTTTTATGAAGGGTAGCAATCACTTCTGCAGGCACTCTTTCTGGCAAATCTCTTTGTTTATGTAGTGAGGAAAGATTTACTCTTTCTGCAACACGTACCCATTGCTTGCCAAACAATGTATGTTTTAGGAAATGTCAATGCCTTCTTCGTCCTGAAATGCTAGGCTGTAGCAATTCTGGCCATAGCAGAATAGAATATCAACCATTAAAATCCAACAAAACATAAATTTCATCGCCCATAACAGCGCATGAAAGATTCGTCAAATATTCGCAGTACAAACGTTGAGCCCGTAATTTTGCTGGATAAAACCAGGTGACATTCCTATATTACCAGCCACCGTTCGAACAGAGAGATTCGGGGTTACCTTCAATATTCTCTTCACCTTCCGGTCCATGCAGGATCAGCACGTCCATTGTTTTTATCACTTCTCGGTTCTTCTCGACCGTGAAAACTTTACGGTTATTTGAGCACACCGTGAACAGTGAATTAAGGTTAATCAATTTTTTGTTGTTGCATGTTCCCGTAAAGAAAAGTCAGAATTTGCCTTACCTCCGTACGAAATCCATTCGCGCACGTGCTTTTCATTTGCCGCCATCTTGAACACTAAACATGGAATGTAAATACCAATCATAGTCTTTTTCATGCAAAACTCCAAGTTATAATTTGCATATGCTTCGGTTCTGTAGTCGGTTGGTGTTGTACCACTAAGAGTTTGTTGCTTTGAATTATGGACGTGGGAATAGTTCGTGGGTATGGCTAATATGTTGTAACGCCTTCAAGTGTTGCATTGATTTCTTGCTTCAGCACTTGATGACAAATCTAGGACGGGAAACATAGAATGCATGTTTGGATGGAAAGTGTTTGGGTTATGGATGATTTGTTAGGAAATTTACCATGTGTTGACATAAGGGTTTTTCAGGAAGGTTATTCTTGTGGGAACTAAATGTGTGGGAAAGTTATGGGAAAGTTATCTTAAATACACCTCAGCGATTTTTTTCTTTCCTACGTTTAATATTTCAGATGAAAAGTTACAGTGATTTGAAAGTGTCCGGGTCAGGGATGGCAAATGTCATTTTCGAAGAAAAATCTCATACGATGTTCAGCGAAGTACACCGATAATCTCATCGGGTGAGGAAACGATGGTAGAGATTTCTTCAAAATTTCTTCGATTTTTTCGTCATGATAGACGCAAACATCGAAATGCATTTTTCACTCTATCGATTACATATGATTGCTTGACTTGTTTCATATAGACTTGTTAGAAATTTAGCAGTACAAATCCTATAGAAACAAATCTCATGACTTCATGATGGTTGAAGAATGACAATATAGTTCGTTTATTCTAGTGATAGTGAGATGGCCAGTTTTTTTACATTCGCATGATGGACGTGAGATTTATCAACACTGGTGCGGATTAATGTGGATACAAACCTTAACCATGGAATGTTTGTGTCAACCGTAAGAATTTGCACACACCACCCTGTCAGTGGTGGTGGGTTCGACCTAGTTAGTTGTCGGTCCAAATTTTTGGACTATTTATAAGAATTAAAGGTAACATTGATATCGCAGCAAGCGTTGCCCGCGGACGGTTGAGATTTTCAGGAGCTGTGACGTTTTTCTTCCGTTGAACCGTGATTTTGATTCTGTATGTATGTATGTATGTAGGAAGCCACCATCCTAGCGTGGGCCTTGCCCTGCACGAGGTTTCACTTAACAGAAGGATCATGCTTTGTTACCGTTCTAAATTCAATATACTGCTGTATGAAGGGCCAAAAGGGGTTGGGCAGGCCCGTAAGCAGAGACACTTACGCGAAAATTGCGGGAATAAGAGAATCTCCTTTCAGTAATATGATCCGATAAAACGAATAACAAAATATGCAATTCAGTTAAGCCTTCCACTAGATGGTTTGTTTGAGAACGGCGCGTCATTACATTTGCTGGAGTGGAATGTACCAATCATGAATGATAGACACATCCCCTCCTAGACTCCGGTTTGCTGTCCGGTTGGTTGTCCAATTGAAACTTCAATGATGCCCTGATGCACCCTCCCATTCCAGTATTTATATGTTTTAAACCAATGAATTATAATAAGGTGCATGCAATATATATCAAATATAGAATATATGAACGAAATAAGTATATATGTAATTTGATACGACAAAATTCGTAGTCTGTTCTGTATGTTTTCAAAGTGGTATACCTTGCATGTCAAAATTTTCTTTATGCTGGTTCTAGGGAGCAATAACATGTAACAGTTGATGTCAGAACCTTTAAACATGATACAATCAGAAGCAATAGTTAGTATCAAAATGCTGGTCAATGGTTAATAAAATTGGTAAAATTAGTAACACCAACTGGTTAATAAAATTGGTAAAATTAGTAACACCAACTGTCGAGCCTATCTGGCCGGCGTCGGTGGTGTAGTGGTAAGCGTGACTGCTACTGTCACCCCAGTGGGTCTGAGTTCAATCCCAGTCGACGTCGGTGGTTTTTCTGAGGCGAAAAAATCTGGTCACGTCTTCCTTCGGAAGGGAAGTAGTAAAGCCGTTGGTCCCGGCTCGTATTCATGAGTCGTTAGGTAGGGTCTAGGTGGCGGAGTCGTCGTCCTGGCGTCGGTGATTGTCACCATGTAAGGAAATAGGCCGACGTAAAATAAAAAAAAAACTGTCGAGCCTATGAAGAAGAATAATAATACAACAAGAAAACTTAATCGGATTTTAGTACTAAGTACGAATGTCTGCCGCAGATTCAGTCGAAGCCTCGTGTATTAAAGGCACTATATACGTCTAAATAAGAGGAGTATGGAGAAGGGATTAAAGAATAATTGAAAATAAAAAATATATACATTATCTATCAAGTACAATTAGTACAATAATAATACCAACAATAATGATAACAAGAGTAATGACTCAGGTTAGTTCAGATTTGTAAAATGTCTATTTGCGTAACAAAAAATGAAAAATACATTCAGTAATAAATGCAAAACGCAGCTTCTTGTAGTCAAGGCACTAAATACTTCTAATCGTAAGAGGGAGAAGAAAGGGGCAAAATTATCGTTGGAGAAATAAGACAATAATTTGAAGTATATAGTCTATAATGTCAAAATAATACGACAATACTGACATAAATCATGAAACCTTAGTAATAATAAAATGGAAATGATAGTGATGTGACTGTAAGATCAATATGTAATCTCAGAGAGAATAGTCTATAAAATATAAAATACATGATATAAAATGATAATAAAAATTACGTGCGTAATTACATGTCTGCAGATTGTTGTCCAGCTGCAAACTTGCCAATTCATTATGAACCTGAAAGTTAACACATATCTTAGTAACGAGAAATAAAAAATGAATTAAAAAGTATTTAACAAAACATGAAAATTTGGAATTGTATATCATATAAAGAATAATATATTTAACTTTCGATGTGCTGATTCGAGCAAACTCCCAACAATATGTCTACAAAACACATTTATATATTTTTCACTAATATTAATAAATGTTATTATCACCCCCAAAACAAATAATTTTTTTTTTTTTAAAAATTACCTTTTTTGTGGAAAGAAATCACGAGACGATGCACGAGCCAGCGCACATTGGCACAATTCTGAAAAAAGACGGTCAAAAACATTTTCACCCTTTTGTCATCATTTTATCGACTAGGTGTCTTTAGAAGAGTTGCTCAAAATGTTATTCCGCATCTTTTTAAAAAACACACCAAACCTTTCACAAGGGCTTAACTACACTTTCAACCTCTAACTTTTTCCAGCTACGAGACAAAGTTGTTGAGCAAGTAATTTTAAGAAAAAGTTGCTGAAGACACTAAGTTTCTAGAGCCTAACGTTAAAGAGATATAATTGGTTTTATTTCAGCACTACTTTAAAACCGGTTTTTGAGATAATTAGTACTTTTTTCAAATTTGACGATTTCAATATGTTCTAAGAAATTATAGGAATTATTAAAATACACATTTTTGCAGAACACACCAATGCTCTCTGGTGACCACATTTTGAAATATGGTGATTCAAGTGTCTGTATGACGTCATAATCAACCGCCTTAAAAAGAGTGGGCGGGTCCTGGCGGGGTCTAAAACAGATTGTATTTGAAAGATTATCTTATGAACTAGTATTCCTGAAATTTTCAGCGTAGGGTACTGAAGGGTACCTAGTAAAACCTCAGTTTGAAATAGTACAGGTTATAAGCCAGTTTATAAGTCACATGTGACGTAATGTTCAACAAACTAAAAAAAATATATATGCGGGACCTGGTGGCGTCTCAAATCGATTGTATTTGTAAGATTATCTTATGAACTAGTAATCCTGAAATTTTCAGCGTTGGGTACCCAAGGGTACCTGTTTAATTCTTAATACAAAATGCTGAGAAGTGTAATATTATCTATTTGACAAACTGTTTGTATTAAGAATTAAAATTTGAAAAAAGTACTAATTATCTCAAAAACCGGTTTTAAAGTAGTGCTGAAAGAAAACCAATTATATCTCTTTAACGTTAGGCTCTAGAAACTTAGTGTCTTCAACAACTTTTCTTAAAATTACTTGTTCTACAACTTTGTCGAAGATAATAACCCGTTATCTCGTAGCTGGAAAAAGTTAGAGGTTGAAAGTGTAGTTAAGCCCTTATGAAAGGTTAGGCGTGTTTTTTAAAAAGATGCGGAATAACATTTTGAGCAACTCTTCTGAAGACATCTAGTCGATAAAATGATGACAAAAGGGTGAACATGTTTTTGACCGTCTTTTTTCAGAATTGTGCCAATGTGCCCCCCGGTGATAAAAAAAAAAAAAAAAAAATTTTTTAAAAAAACCCCTTTGGCGGGGCCCCCCAAAAAAAATTCCCCCCCAAAAAAATCCATTTTCAACCAAAATTTAAATAAATTCAGAAATTGATGAACAAATACATACGTTTCCTACAATAAGCTAAATTTTTTCAAAAGTTCTAAAGTTTGACTCGTGATTTTAGTTACTTTCCGAAGTGGAGTTTTTATATTGAGAAGATATTGAAGGACAGCTGATCGAATAGCATCCGGAAGAAAGCGAACGAAATCCGGTATGAAGGTTTCAATCCAAGTGAAGGTTTGGAAGGAGGAGAAATTGGCGGAACGGATGCATCAAGCAGCACGTTTGCAAGTCTGCTGGTGGAGAAGATTGCTGATTCGAAACAAGTACATCAAGGATAAGTGCACTCCGAAGGCGATTTGGGCAACGTTGCTGAACGTATTTGCGAAGAAGGGAAACTCCTGCTTATTCTACCTATCAAAGAAACTCAAGGAAACGTAGTAAATTAGTGACGAGATCTAAGCAATCATAACTAAATATTAAATTCATACTTCTAAATACGTGCCATTATCAAAACAGAACGTGTTGCGATAATGGAAGTGTAAACATAAAACAAATATCCTATTGATGGATGTATTGTGTTTATGCTTTATTGTACGTGAAAATGACCTCTGAATGAACGTGAGTGACCAGGCATTCTGAAATGGGTCACCGAATTCTAACAGAGCTCTCACCTTTCAACTCCCGGGCCAAAAATGTTTACAGTATTTGATTAGAATAAGAATAATATTAATGATAACTGCAGACATTTTTCTTCTATAAAAGCACCGTTTGGAAGTGGAAGTTGGATTGTACACACAAACACATTTTTAAGAATTAAAGGTTACATTGGTTTTTTATATCGCTTGAATGCTTAAGACACGTTGATATGCAGATTGTTTTAGCAAGACTGCTCTTGAGTTGACTGTAAGCTGCGTCAGTTTTGAGGAGAATTAAGTTTCGTTCACAATACCACGTGCATCATAGAAATTGATATAAATACTGCGAGATTTATTGCTGTATGATGTGTGAGTTTTGAATTAATATAGTTGTCAAACGAAATATTTAGTAACTGCTGGTCGAATTTTGTACATCTCAAGCGTCATAAACCAAGCTCAGACATATGGTAAACAAACCGCTTTGCCAAATCAGTGATTTTGGTTTAGTGTTATATATTTAGGTTGTTTGAAGATGTCTGATTTCGTGCCAAATAATCGTCATTTGCGGAAAGTGTTGATTTTCTTCTTTCATTCGAAGAAAACGGCGACTGAAGCACATCGAGAGCTCCAAAAAGTTTACGGTGATGCTGCTCTGAGTGAAACAACGTGTCGTGATTGGTTTCGTCGCTTCAAAAACGGTGATTTCAGTGTTGATGATCGTCCGCGTGAAGGAAGGCCAAAAAACTTCGAAGACTCGGAATTGGAGGCATTGCTCGATGAGGATCCGTGTCAAACGCAAGAAGAGCTTGGTTCAGGATTAGGAGTTTCCCGCCAAGCCGTTCCTAAGCGATTGCATGCGTTGGGAATGATTCAAAAGCAAGGAACTTGGGTTCCTTACGATTTGAAGCCAAGAGATGTTGAGCGTCGTTTTTTCGTCTGGATTCATTACAGTAACCCAAAACGGAAACATTCATGGGGACTGCCCGGGCATGCTTCAACATCGTCGCCTAGGCCGAATATTCACGCTGCAAAAGGTTATGCTGTGTATTTGGTGGGATCAAGTTGGTGTTATTTATTATGAGCTGTTGAAACCAAACGAAACCATTACCGGGGAACGGTATCGAACTCAATTGATGCGATTGAGCCAAGCACTGCACAAAAAACGGCAACAATAGGAGCACAGACACGAAAAAGTGATTCTTCAGCATGACAACGCTCGACCTCACGTTGCGAAACCCGTGAAAACCTACTAGGAAACGCTCAAATGGGAAGTCCTACCCCACCCGCCATATTGTCCTGATATTGCACCGTCCGATTATTACTTGTTCCGTTCGATGGCACATGGTCTCACTGGTCAGCAATTCCACTCATATGATGACATCTCAAAATGGCTTGATTCTTGGATAGCATCAAAAGACGAACAGTTCTATCGAAATGGTATTCACGTTCTACCAGAAAGATGGGAAAAAGTCGTAGCTAGTGATGGGCAATACTTTGAATAATTCGTTTGTAACCTTTGTTTTCAAAATAAATTTTTCACCAAAAAACAGCGAGAACTTAGTTGCGCACCTAATATTTTTCTGATTTTTGTTTTTTAATTAATGAGGCAGCGTAATAATATTCATAACTACAATGATAATTTTTGTTATTAAAATGGAACCATAAATAGAAGAACGACTCCAGTATGAACATCCTTTTAAGGCCAGCATCTACTTTAAAAATAGAGAGGTTACGGATTTTTTTTCAATATTACTAAACGGAATTTAGACAATTGGTTTGCATGAAACGAAATGTTACCTGCACTTACGGAATAATCGAGCGGAATATTTTTCCGAAAGTCAAAGTGACAGCTCCCATTAGTTGGCGTGGAAACCTTACAAATTCCAATTTTATTTTTGTTTTATACTCTCTTCATATTATTCTCCTGCTGTCATTGAGGCTTTTGTAATAGTGGTCGAGTGAGATAAAGTTGATTTTGAGTGGTATAGTGTTTGAACATCATTCGTGAAATGAGATACGTGTAATAACCAAGGAAATACACAGCATTGGTGGTGGCAAAAGTGGCCCGGTTGATTTCAAGATGGCCAAGAAGGTCGTAGCCGCATTTAAGGCCCGGTCAAAAATGTCGAACTGTTTTGTCCCGTAAACCATGAAACGATGATACCATGAGAAGTTAAATGTCGCTGGAACCTCGTGATCGGAAGTTCTATATACAGCTGGTCAACAACCCGCATTGCATTGTGTTAGACGACGAAAACTACGTTAAGATTGGCTTCCGCCAACTACCCGGACAGGAATATTTAGTCACCAAGTCCAAGTTTGACGTCCCAGAAGATGTTCGGAGGAAGAAAATGTCACAATTTGCCAATAAATTCATAATCTACGCTCCCTAAATCACTTCTGAAATTGTAAATGGAAATATATAAGAAAAACTCCCATCCACCCAATTTTCTCTTTTTTTGCCAATTTTCCCATCTCTATCTAAACGTTGGGAAACGTTTCCCAAGCATAAACGTCCAAATTCACCACACCTTCTAATTATTCACAAACAAAACAAAAATGAGCTACACACTACCAAAATGTCATGTAAATTTCTGTCCCCTGAGACCGACACATGCAAGCGTCCTTTTGCACATAAGAATGAGTTGAAATAGATGAGAAAATAAATCCAATCAAACCCATTTTTCATAGAATTGCGTATGTGTTGGTTTCATGAGACATAATTTTACACGAAGTCTTTGTTTACGTTCCCGAACTTTTTACAAACATGAATTACGTCTCGTGTAAAATTCATAATTTCCAAGTGTGTAGAATTGAAGAAAGTTTGTAGAAGTCATTAAATTGATGGGAATTACTGCTATATAAAACTTTATAGATGGAGTCAAGATAAAGGGACGATCTCTTTGAGTGGGAATAGAATTCAAGTTAAATAAACCGTACACATAATAGCTTACACACTTAGAAATTATGAATTTTACACGAGACGTAATTCATGTTTGTAAAAAGTCGGGGAACGTAAAAATAGATTCCGTATAAAATTATGTCTTCTGAAACTGACAAATACGCAATTCGACAAAAGATGTGTTTAATTGAATTTATTTTCTCATCTCTTTCAACTCATTCTTATGTCCACATTGATTGTTGTTTTTTGTATTCTCCCAAGCGCGGAAGTAACGATTGCTTCTGACAAACTTCATCATTCTTATGTGCTAAAGGAAGCTTGCATGTTTCGGTCTCGGGGGACCGACATTTACATGACATTTTGGTAGTGTGTTTAAGTTATTCTTAATTTTCTAAGAGTTGAACTAAGAATTTGCCAAATATTGGTGAACATTAATCCTTAATGTAAAATATAAATTTTGAAGTCAGCTGCTTAGATGTTTTTATTTATTTACATACTTGAGTATAAAATGTATGAATGGTTTATTGCCCTCAGTACTACGAACATAAGATCAAAACTCCTACCATGTTATACCAAAACTAAAAACATATAACATCCCCTATTGAACATTACCAGAAAAATAGAGAAACTGTGCGTTTTATGTTTCTGGGACCTTAACACAATTCTATGCAATCTAAAAGTCGTCGTATTTCGTCAAGCCAATTCCAAAGATTTCACTAAACTCTGTGGTAACGATTATGCAAAGTATGAAGGTTTTCGGAATGTTTGCTGCAATCCACGTCTTTAAAAATATATTAATCTTTTTCTTATAGTCTTCACATAGAATACCCAGGTAACCAATGAGCAGTTCCAAAGCGTCTTTACGGCAGCATATCAAGCAATTAAGTCGCCTTAAATGCCACATAAATGCCATTTTTAGCCCAATATATGGCTGCTTTACGGCAATGCTATGATAATGCTTCATTAATGCTATTTTGCATTTGAAATGCTTTTTACAGGCTACAAGCATTTAAATAGCATTTGAAATCCAACTTTTTAACAGATAGCATTCAAGATGCTGATGTAATGCTAATATAATGCTTGTAGCATGTGAAATGCAGATTTAGGGTTGATTTACTGCATATGCTAATGCTTATTGGTTACCTGGGTATTTTGAAAACAACTTCAGATGGATTTGATACGAGATCAAATTGATCGAGTTTCAGAAATATAAACTCAGAGCTCCGTTAGTTTGCAAAACATGATGATTGTTCATCACTTGCTGGTTCAACGTCCCATGCTGGTCAAACATCCCATTAGGACCACACCAGGGTTCCAATGTTTCACCACAAAACTCAGTAGGAGGCTGCTTCTCTACTTGTCTCCAGTTTTTCGATTGCCCCACGCTATCAAGATCTTGCTCCACTTGGTCTAACCATCTAGCTCACTGCACACCCCTGCGTCTTGCTCCGGCCTTATTCGAGGCAAACATCATTTTTGGGAAATTGTTGTGCGGCATTCTTACAACATGCCCACGCTCATTGTACCAGTCCAGCATTATCTACTTTCACAGAACACTGTGTTTGCCCTAGAGTTTCCAGCTCGTGATTCATTCTTCTCCTTCATACGCCATTTTCAGATATAAGCAAAAGATGATGCCTAAGCACACGTCGTTCCAAAATTCCAAGTATTTGCAAATTCTCCTCGTGCATTGTCCACATCTCATCGCCAAAGAGAACCACCAGTTTTATCATCGTCTTATATATGTATGTACACTTAGTACGGGGGTGAAGTTTACCAGACCTCAGGGTCTGGTGGGGAGTCCATAGTTAGCATGACTTCCGGCAATAATACGTCTACAAATTGCTCTGCTGCATTTGTATCCGATGTCACCAATGATTCGTTGATAGATTCTTTTCACCAGCTTGCTCTTTAGTTCTTGCGGCAGCAAAACCGTTTTCCATAGAATTTCTTGTTCGATGGATTTACAAGCTAAAAAATAAAGTCTTCTCTGGACCGAAGCTGTTAGAAGAGCTACAAATTCAATAGTTTAGCCGGAATGAACCAAAGAAGAAAAAAATTTCCCCACACCCCCCCCCCCCCCCCCCCGCACAACCCCAATTTTAAATCGTTTTTATCTCTTTCCTCCACTGGAACACCATATATAAAAATATTAATAAGATTAAAAAGTTAAAAAAAAACGATTTTTTAAAATTTTCGGCCTTGCCACCCTATCCACATTTACCCTTATATGAGTGACTCCACTATTGACGAAAGTACACAGCTCGAAAAAGTAGTGTGTATTTCTGTTTAATATCATGAACATAAATGGAGCGTCACAAAACTTACAAACTTACATTATAAATCATGTGAAGTTCTAGAACATTCCATATATTGTCGATAATGTTGTATGCAAAAGTTCGTCTTTGTTAGAACTATTTCATGCAAGTTTCTGTTTCATATGGAATGAGATTAAATTTTACATGCTCTGATATTTACATCACAATAAAAATTCATATTTTTTTCTGTGTAGTGCCAAAAACAATTCAAAATTGAATTAAATTGTCCCGCGGTGTAGATGCTCTGCTTTATATGCTTCAGTTGCATCAACTTGTTCAATTAGAAGCTGAAAGAAGCGCATTAAGGGTTCAACGGGCAAAGCGCTTTATAGAAGGTGATCTTAAAGGACATCTGACTATTTTAAAAATGATTGATATTGATTCTCTTGTAATCAAAAATGAAGACTGGATGGAGAAAAAAAAACATTTCAGTCGCTTATACAATGTGACAAATCCTGGTCGTGATTTGTGGGAAAATGGAGGGCCAAATATTCGTCCAGGATCAATCGTCTTTTATACAGACGGTTCAAGATTGGACTATCTTATGGGAGCAGGAGTAACTGGTCCAGTGGTAGATGTCTCAATATCTATGGGTAAGTAAGGTCAACCGTGTTTCAAGCAGAAATTCAACAAATTCTTGAATGTTCTATAATATGCTTGCGTAGAAACTATATACATTCCAATATCTGTATTAAATGGTGATACGGTCAAAATTTGGTCAAGGGAAAACGCGTGTAAATCGGTGAAATCGTTTATTTAAAAAATCAAATTAAATTTCTTTTTCAAGTTCAATTAGTATAAAATTCAGGAAAAATATTCAGTTAGGCTTCCGCTTTTCCAAATCCAAATTGCCGGGCCTTACGCTTGACCCCTGCCATCAGATTTTGTACACCCACCTTGTCCACCTTCTTCGCCGCAGAAAGCCAGTTTGCCTTGAACTGCTGCTCGTCCTTAGCAGTTTTTTGGTCTTCTTTAGGTTCCGCTTGACAATAGCCCAGTATTTCTCAATTGGGCGGAGCTCTGGCGTGTTGGGAGGGTTCTTGTCCTTGGGAACCACCTGCACGTTGTTGGCGGCGTACCACTCCATGGCCTTTTTACCGTAATGGCAAGATGCCAAATCCACGACACCAATGCAAGGAAAAAGTGTATGAGAATATATTGGACACGGTGTATGTATGTACACTTAGTACGGGGGTGAAGTTTACCAGACCTCAGGGTCTTGTGGGGAGTCCATAGTTAGGATGACTTCCGGCAATAATACGTCTACAAATTGCTCTGCTGCATTTGTTATCCGATGTCACCAATGATTCGAGGTACACAAATTCATCCACCACCTCGGACTTATCTCCGTCGATTGTCACAGTTCGAACGAGTGAACGAGGAATATAGGCGAACAATTATTTCTCGCTGAACATTTGAAAAGGGGCCTATCTTCGTTGATAGATTCTCTTCACCAGCTTGCTCTTTTGTTCTTGCGGCTGCAAAACCGTTTTCCATAGAATTTCTTGTTTGATGGATTTACAAGCTAAATAATAAAGTCTTCTCTGGACCGAAGCTGTTAGAAGAGCTACAAATTCAATATTTTAGCCGGAATGAACCAAAGAGAATGTCAATGAAGAGAATCGATAAGACTGGCTGCTCTCTCAATAACGGGTGCAATGAGCAGCACACCGAGTATGGCACTACACGGCGGGACAATTTAACTCAATGTTGAATCATTTTTGACTCACTTTCGTCAATAGTGGAGTCACTCATATATGGGTAAATGTGACTAGGATTGACAAGTTAAATAAGATCGATGTTTTAGATATGTCGACTTGTCAATCCTAGTCACATTTACTCATATATGAGTGACTCCACTATTGACGAAAGTAGTGCCAAAAACGATTCAAAATTGAGTTAAATTGTCCCTCCGTGTAGATGCTCTGCTTTATATGCTTCAGTTGCATCAACTTGTTCAATTAGAAGCTGAAAGAAGCGCATTAAGGGTTCAACGGGCAAAGCGCTTTATAGAAGGTGATCTTAAAGGACATCTGACTATTTTAAAAATGATTGATATTGATTCTCTTGTAATCAAAAATGAAGACTGGATGGAGAAAAAAAAAACATTTCAGTCGCTTAAGCTTGTAGTACACTGTTTGTCCAATAGCCAAATATTTGGCATAGGCAGCTAGACAGCTGACAGATATCATAGATGTTTGTCAGATGCCTATCTGCCTATGTCAAATATTTGGCTATTGGACAAACAGTGTACTACAAGCTTTATACAATGTGACAAATCCTGGTCTTGATTTGTGGGAAAATGGAGGGCGAAATATACGTCCAGGATCAATCGTCTTCTATACAGACGGTTCAAGATTGGACTATCTTATGGGAGCAGGGGTAACTGGTCCACGGGTAGATGTCTCAATATCTATGGGTAAGTAAGGCCAACCGTGTTTCAAACAGAAATTCAACAAATTCTTGAATGTTCTATAATATGCTGGCGTAGAAACTATATACATTCAAATATCTGTATTATGTCTGATAGTCTAGTAGCACTGAATGCCTTAAAATCAGCAACATTTTATTCTAAACTTGTTTGGGAATGTGCTATGTCACTTCAAAAATTGGCCTGTCTAAACCAAGTTAACATATATTGGGTTCCCGGCCACTGCGGAATTCCAGGGAATGAAAAAGCCGACATGTTAGCGACTCGGATTATCTCAAAAATTCATAGGACCAGAACCATTCTGTGGAGTGTCTGCTTGTTCTCTTAGAATGGAGATCAACACAGATAGAAAGAAACATTTAATTTTATGCGTTATCTAATGCACATAAAGGGAATGCTAGATATGTCTGAAATTAATGGGATATTTCATGTAAATTTAATTCAGATAACGCCTGAATGTAGTCTGTAGTACCAAAGATTGCAGATATTGTTGTATGGCGCATGAAAGATTGCACACAATTTCGTTGTTTACGCGAGGGGAAAGAGCCTGTTAAAAATCATTATTTTTTTCTGTGTAGAAATGGGAAAAATAAAAGTGGAGACCACACAACACTCACATTGCTAGGCAAGCAAAACGGTTCATAAATCCGAACATTTCAATGACTCGCAAAATTCTTGAATTATCAAAGAATGATTCACTTTGATTACTTACACTCGTTTAATAACAGGACATTGTCCAAGCAAATATCACCTGAAGCTAATAGGAAAACTTCAAGAGCACAATTCGAAAAAGTAGTGTGAATTTCCGTTCAGTATCATGCACATTAATGGAGCGTCACAAAACATAAAATACTACATTATACATCGAGTAATATTTTGGAACATTGCATACATAATATTGTAAACGCTCTTCTTTGTTAGAACTATTTCATGCAAGTTTCTGGTGCGTGTGGAATGAAACAAAATTTAGCATGTTCTGATATTTACATCACAATGAAAATTCAGATTTTCTTTCTGTGACGATATGTGTCGATTGTGTGGCATAGAAAAGGAAGACTCTCAACACCTGGTATGTTATTGTACAGCATTCTTTAATAAAAGGCGAACATTTCTGGATTAGGGGCTTGCAGAACCCTTTGATATTTGGAATAAAGAGCCCAGACAAGTAGTGCATTTTATTCGAAATGTAATACCTGGCTGGGAAAATGCTTCGAGTCAGTCCATGTCGGTCGCCTCACATAATAGTGATACGGCATACTGATATAGCAATATCAAAACGGGGAATATATCACAATATATCTAAGAAATGGTCGCAGTGATGAATGTGGGAAAAAAAGAGAATCGATCAACGAAAATAGGCCCCTTACGAATGTTACACGAGATTTCCCGTTGTTTGGATAGCCATCCTGACTGGATCATGCGAGGGGGTGAATTCTTTTGTTGCAGCTGGAATAAGTCGCAGTACGTTATGTCGTGATTTCGCCAAACATCGTCATCGGCCGAATCCATGTTGGAAACCTTCCAATATCCGGAGCTCATCTTTTTACGCGCTTTCACCAGTACAATTTTCACAAGACTGATTTTTACGATCAATGCCTACTCTTTGTGATACTCCTAGCAACGCAAAGTTTGTGAAACCACGCAACGCAGGGGGAGAGGACACCAGAAAGGTCGTTCAAATCTAATCAATTATGGATGTTCATGAAAAGAGGTGAACAATATAAACTTCTTAAAATATGAAAGTATTTCCTGGAGAGTAGCATTCTCTTTTACTAGATTTTGCTAAGGTATGATTGATTAAATTCATAGTGCATGCTATACTCTCTACACGTTATAACCTGTACTTTCTGTCAACAGACCTAACAAACTACTGCCAGAAAGTCCAGTAGTGAAATCATCTGAGCAATAAAATCAAGAAGGAGCTCCCGAAAATGCCAACATCAGCTTTTACGACAGCCATGGAGAAGGTACCTAGTAATAAAGTTCAAATTGGTCCAAACTACATCAAAAAATATTCCAAAATATACAGAGTGAAAATTTAATGAATATTGTTATAAAAAATAAAGCCGTATCAAATTTTTCCAAATTTTACGCCGCATACCTTAATAAACCTGCTAAATACGACAGAATTAAAATTTAACTTTTCACACATAACAAACCAGCAAATCACAATAAATAACATAATATTAAGAATATTGAAACATTAATTTGCCACGAGCTTAACCAAATGAATAATTTAAATATGAGAGGTTCGTTTTTTGGGTCCTCCCTTAGCTCAGTCGGTAAAGGCCCGGCTACAAAGCGACACCATGCTGGAAGTGGCTGGGTTCGGTCTGGTCTAGGAATTTTTCGCTAAGCAAAATATCTCGACTCCCTCGGCATAGGGTATCATTGTACTTGCCACACAATTATAGTAATGCAAAAATGGTACCTGGCATCGAAAGCTATTAGTTAATAAATGTGGAAGTGCATTTAAAACACTAAATTGCAAGCAAGCAATAATCTAATTGCGAGAGCAATAAGCTTGAAACGCTAAGAAAGAAGAAGGATCATTTTTCAGTAATAAATTATCAAAATAAGTTGGATGTGATGATGATGATGGAGTTCGATATACATAGGCTAAGTTAATCGTTTCAATATAAACACTTTTATTCTAATCGATTACAATAAATATTATATTCAGCGTGAAACGATCGTATTCATCTTCAAACTCGACCTCTCTGACCGTATTTGGTCACCATCGTTACTAATCCGACAAGCGATTAATCATTTGTTGTCTCCTGCTTACAAATAGGACCGCACATTACACTACCATCTTGTCACCACCCGCGCACTCATTCGTAGATGTCACTTTCCAGTCTGGGAGTTAATTTCTCAACCGATGGCAATTTGCATTTCACTGCAGTTTATCCGTTTGCATCGAGTCAGCGCAGCCGCACGGCAGTCAGTCAGCAGCACACGAAAAGTCACAACACTATCATCTTCAAATGTTATGTAAACTCTTCTTCTGAAACGACACCCTCTCAGCTTTTGACCAATCTCGTCTTCTTTCAAACCGTACCAGCATTGGTTTTCGTTTCAGATTGCTGGAAGAACGAAGCGGTAAAAATCTCATAAACCTCGCAGCACGCGTATTTGCAAAAGAAAGGTTATAAATTGATGTACATTTGCAAACAAGCGTAGATATGGCCACGATCGACCAATGCATGTATTTACCAACGATGTTTATGCGTGAACTCGCAAACTTTGACATCGATCATGCTATTAGAAATTCTTTAGCGCGTGTTTGTTTGTTGAGCCACGGCTCAGCGCGATCAGCGATGAGCAAAGAATGTACCGTAGAGGGGGGTGAACTGGTCACTAAGGTAAAATAAATCTTTATGCTAAATTTCCATATTTTCTTGCGAAAGCTTTTTTGGGATAAATTTATTTCTTGTATTTATTAAGATCCTTCATGAGCATTCCTTTTGAGTATTAATCGATTTCACAGCTTAAGCTTTGGTCATCTCGCATAGATCAGCTTCAAGATAAATAGTACAAAAATAAATGTCGCTCAAAAGTCTTAGGGATTTTTTGTCCGAGTTTCAAAACTATTGTAAAAATTTCCTTCTATATTCTGAATCCAAATTCCCCTTGACAACGGTACTGTATAATCCACATTTTTTTCACAGGTGGATGTTAAATTTTCTTTTATAAAAATAATAACATTCAAACACCGGTTATCTTCTTTCTTGACATTTTATACGTGTTCGATTCAGAACGACAATCATCTTTCCCAGTTTGCATCGTAAATTTGAGTATTATGATCGATAAATTTTAAAAGAAATTTTACTACACTGTTAACCGGCAGGTTGCCCGCTGCTGACGCCATTACCGCCAAAGAAATGCAAAAACCTTCCGCGCCTCTCACGCGCCAATGTGCAACAAGAGGCAA
This sequence comes from Aedes koreicus, assembly GCA_024533555.2. Classification (NCBI taxonomy): domain Eukaryota; kingdom Metazoa; phylum Arthropoda; class Insecta; order Diptera; family Culicidae; genus Aedes; species Aedes koreicus. The sequence goes on along the minus strand of JAHHFK020005062.1, from coordinate 10,911 downwards.
AAACAGCGTTTCAAAACAGAACCAAAGAATTTTATAAATTCACATTCAAGTGTCACTGCGTCTTTCTTTCCGGTACAAATGCATCAATCATCTAGTATAGGCGACGGAGCTGAGAGTAGGTTCTCGAATAAAAGTTTTAGTATAATTTATTACATTATATATGATTATATATAATAATATATATGTATATAATATAATTATTCTCTCAAGGAACTGTAATAAATGAGATTTGAGATCAATGGTTTTTCAATTACTGATTCCTTTAAAGAGTGTATCGAAGAGTAGTTATACACATTTGATACGTAATCGAGCTTATGCCAGTGCATATTATTTTAGCATATATTCGTAGGCCTTTTTTTTTTTACATGTCAAAAAACTTAATTCGGTTCGTTTCTTTTCATTATCACAGCTTTTCGCAAAATGTTGCAGAGGAACGTACAATCACATTGCCGAAAAGGTCAAAATGCAACCAACAAGTGTAAAACGAGTGATTGAAAAATGTAGTAAGCAGTACATCTTGCAGGATCTGCCGAGTACGGGACGAATCCCGAATTGGACCAAAAAATCATCGAATAAATTCAGAAGAACAAATCAGCCTCAACTCGTGATTTGGCCAAGAAATACAGGGCCAGCATCGGGATGATCTAGTGGATTAAAAAAAATAAACATTTTGAAGACATACAAGAAACAGAAAGTATCAACGCAGAAGTATCGTGCCAAAATGAAGCTCCGAAAACTGTCCAACCGTATTTTGGACAATCCTTCCCAGTGTGTTTTGATGGGTGGCGAAACGTACGTAAAAGAGGACTTTAGAACACTGCCGGGGAACCAATTTTAATCCAAATCAGTTGTATTTGGGTCACTGTGTCTCAATTGTGGATGTCGTGTAACAGTTGTGTTGCGTTGGAAAATTTCGGTGAAAAGATGCTAGTTTGGCAAGCAATTGGCACATGGGGCTTCTATTTTCTACACAAAAGGAACAATAAATGCTGAAATTGACCGAAACGAGTGCATGCAGAAGAGGTTGCATCCACAATATCAGAAAAATGAGATTTCTCCTCTCTACTGTCCCAATCTGGCCACTGCCCATTATGCCAGATCAACTCTACAGTGTTTTTTTTTTTATAACAACGTTTCGTTGAAAAATATATCAACCCACCAAACTGTCCCCACCTGTGCCTTATCGAAGGCTACTGGGCAACCACAAGCGGAACTCCAAAAAGAACTTCAAGAAAATTGGTCAGCAGTGTCCAGAAAGAGCACAAAAGCCACTGTGCAGAACTTGATAAACGGTATAAAGGCTAAAGTGCGAGCATATTACCGAAATTAGCAATCTGATAAATTTGTTAGTTTAATTGATACTTTAATATTTATAAAACACATTGCTTTGAAAATTTGTGAATTGACTTTTGTTCTATTTTTTTATAATTGATAAAATATAACCATAAAATGTGCATGATAGAACAGTAAAAGTAATAGAAATGAGTGTGCTAATATGAAAAAGGGATTTCTTAGGTCGTGCAGAGTGCAAACTCCGGGTAAATATTTGTCCGGTTGTGAAATATGCGTACGAGAAAGTTCAGGTTAGGCACGCTAGTGAATTTATTTTTCGAGGGGCGTGGTGCCTTACTCTAGAATGAATAGCAATACAAGGATCCATTGACAGCTCAAGAAAATTTCCCAGCCTACTACCATCTGATAGGTTACTTCCTTCGTTATGATGAAGATTTTCCGGATGTAGAATTTGAGGTTATGGTGTCAAATAAGTTACACTATAAACCAATTGTGATGATGGTATTACATCTGAGGAGACTGAACCGGTGGTGGCGTCCATCTGGTACTTAAAGACATTCTAGAAAAGATGTTCGGAAAATTTCAGCGGCTGCGATCTACAATTCGAGTGAGTTCTTTCCATTATGACATCCTGTTGATAAAATTCATTCTGTTAACACTTAAGAAATAGCTTGTTTGTTCGTTTTAGTCAGATTCTGTGCGTTGTCGGAGGCTGTAATCGCGCTTAATGTTATGCAGTAAAGTTTCGAAAATGTGTTTAACTTTAAATGCTAGGACAAGAATTTGTGACCATGTTCCCATCGTCAGAGGAAAAATATATTTTCAGTTATTTTTTCCTTTTCAGAGAGCAAGTAATGGCGCTATAACCATAAGCCATATGGTGCTAGGACTAAAGTTTATGCTTAAGTTGCAACCGTTTGAAGAAAAATCGAACATTACATAACCTTCTTAGACAAAATGCTCCCAACGACCATTTTTAATTAAATTTTGGTTCTGTACACCAAACAGAACATTCTGTTTCACTATTCTTTCCGACTATTCATTTCCCTTTTCCTTTGATATCTACTGAAGGCCGCGTGCTTTCCCTGCGTCTTCTTAAGGTACATTCCAAATCCTCCCTATCTCCAACGGGTGCATGTACGTGGCCAGATGAGCGATCGAGGAGTGTTTTTGTGTAGATTATTGCGTGAAGAAACGTAACGGTAACTGGTTCCGTTTCATAGTCACATGCAATGTCCTCATCGTAGCTCCATCCACGAGGTGTGCAAACGTCAATACTAATGCCGCTTATGCTAGTTAATAAGTAATTTTACACTCCTTAATAGTGAATACCATAAGAAAATAATGCGTTCGACGATTATAAAAACTAAAATGTGTAATTATCACAACTTTTAAAACAATTTTCATACTATGTAATAAGAAGATTTTGTTTAAAAATAATATACAATTTCATTAAAATGAAATATGTTTCTTATAAAACTGATTTAGAAAGCTTGTCACATACCAGGGAAAAAGACTAACGAGATGGACGGTGAAAGACGATCCGACCGAATGCCATTAGGCCAAACGCCATTAAACCTTAGGCCGAATGAGTCATTAGGCCGAATTTTTAAAAGTGGAATATTTTATGATTTTTTTTCGGCATAAAACCAATTAACCTGCATGATAGATTGCTTCTTTAAATCACGATCATTTAAAAACTTTCAATCGGCTTAAGATTGACTTTATTATTTCTTGAAATCTATAGGACATGAAACCAATGAATTTTACTGGGAAATTTTTTTTCTTCTATCAAACAAAAATAGTTTATTCTAAATTCGAATATGGCATTCTGCTCACATGTATTATCGAAGATAGAAGTGAGGGTTTAGTGGAATTTTTTGAACCTAAAAGCCATGAAGTTTAACATAAATACTCTGCCGTGTAGCATAAATATTCTCGATTTTTTGTAGTATTCTTTGAATGTTTGTAATACACAGGAGGGACCGGTAGTAAGTTTGTATTAAGTTATAGGTGTATGAGTTAGTTTCTCTACGACTTTGTTTTCGATAAGGGGCTATTCATAAACCACGTAGACTTTTTAGGGGGAAGGGGGGTTTTGACCAAAGTCTACGCTCCATACAAAATTTCAAAAAATTGTATGGAGGAAAGATTTTCAAAAATCAGTCTACGTGGTTTATGAACCGGCCCTAATCACGATATTAGAGTCAGTACCAATAAATGTGTCGAGTCAGTTGGTCGCTCTTTCTTAAAGAGAATTAAATAAAGCTAGTTTTATACTTTTTCGATGTTGCTGCGTAAGTCGATGGGTTTTGCTTAGTCGCGAATTTTCGTGGTCTTAAAAAGGTTTCACCAATATTTATTCTTCTTTCAGTTATAAGCTGTTTTTTTTTTCAACTCTCGTTATCTGCTAACAGCTGAAGTGAAAACTTAATATTTCTTGAAATAATTGGTACATGAAGCAATGAAGTATCTGGTCGACTTTTCAAGCACTTCTTTTTATTTATTGTTATCGAGATTTTCAGCATAAAGCTGGGTCATCAGTCAGCTGGGTCCCATCGTAGACACTTAAACATGTCTTGGATATTTTTTGTGACTTATTCCGGGGTAAGATTTGAACTCGTGATTTGGCGTGAGAGGTATGGATGTTAACCACTACGCCGGGGTCACCTCCATATTAGCACTTCTTTCTAAAAACTTGCAATCCTAGAATTTAACATGATATCTTTGCGACTTGACCCTCGAACTTTCAATGAAGATTTTTCTTCTTTCAAGCGTTTCCAGTTCTTTCAAAATTCAATTTGTTTTATTGAAATTCTAAACAAAAACATAAATAAATGAATTCTTATACACTCAGGTGACTTAGTACTAATTCAGTCTAGTGACTCATTCAGCCTAGTGACCCGTTTGGCTAATAACCCATTCGGCCGGGTGGATCGGCTTAATGACCCATGCGGCCTAGTGACCCATCACCGAAATGGGAACATTTAGAGTTTAATATTTAAACCTAGTGTTGTTTGGGTGTCAGTGTGTCCCATGTTGACTGCACAGCAAAAATCTGCCAGAACAGAAAAAATGATTACCGCCGGCACCATGCCGGCAACCGGTCAGCAGATACTTAGGTAGGACATGTCCACGCTTGGGTTATTTCGTAGGGAGCAAGGACAGGGACGAGTATCCATATTCTATCCTTCATAACACATTTCTTCAATTTTTATCCAGATTTCTGTCTTACTATGTCAGTCAGATGAATTGAATTTGCCACCGAACCCTCGTTCGGATTACTGCAAACTAGAGGGACAGAATTTGTACGACGTCAAATAAACATGTCTGGATCCTTATTGAATGTTATATATTGTTAAAAGTGGTAAGACTCATGTTTAGCCACCAAAAATGATCTTGAAATAAGTAAACATGGGAATTCATAGAATTCATCTAAAGGGTGATACGGTCAAAATTTGGTCAAGGGAAAACGCGTGTAAATCGGTGAAATCGTTTATTTAAAAATCAAATTAAATTTCTTTTTCAAGTTCAATTAGTATAAAATTCAGGAAAAATATTCAGTTAGGCTTCCGCTTTTCCAAATCCGAATTGCCGGGCCTTACGCTTGACCCCTGCCATCAGATTTTGTACAGCCACCTTGTCCACCTTCTTCGCCGCAGAAAGCCAGTTTGCCTTGAACTGCTGCTCGTCCTTAGCAGTTTTTTTGGTCTTCTTTAGGTTCCGCTTGACAATAGCCCAGTATTTCTCAATTGGGCGGAGCTCTGGCGTGTTGGGAGGGTTCTTGTCCTTGGGAACCACCTGCACGTTGTTGGCGGCGTACCACTCCATGGCCTTTTTACCGTAATGGCAAGATGCCAAATCCGGCCAAAACAGTACGGAACAACCGTGTTTCTTCAGGAAAGGCAGCAGACGTTTATTCAAACACTCTTTCACGTAAATTTCTTGGTTGACAGTCCCGGAAGCTATGAAAATGCTGCTTTTCAAGCCACAGGTACAGATGGCTTGCCAAACCAGATATTTCTTTGCTTGAAAATATCTGCTACCTTTCCCCTTCCTTTTGCCGTATAAAACTCCTGTCCCGGAAGCTGCTTGTAGTCGGCTTTGACGTAGGTTTCGTCGTCCATTACCACGCAGTCAAACTTCGTCAGCATCGTCGTGTACAGCCTCCGGGATCGCGCTTTGGCCGTCGAATTTTGTGTATCATCGCGATTTGGAGTCACTACCTTCTTGTAAGTCGATAGTCCGGCTCGTTTTTTGGCTCGATGCACGGTTGTAGACGATACACCCAGCTTATTTGCGGCATCTCGGAGAGATAGGTTAGGGTTTCGCTTGAAACTACCGGCAACTCTCTTTGTCGTCTCAGCGGCTTCCGGTTTTCGATTTCCCCCCGATCCAGACTTCCTGGCTGTCGACAAACGTTCCCCAAACACTTTAATTACATTTGTAACGGTTGATTTGGCAACTTTTAGCGATTTTGCCAACTTTGCGTGCGAGTAGCTCGGATTTTCGCGATGCGCGAGCAAAATTTTGATACGCTGCTCTTCTTGCTTGGACGGCGTTTTGACAACTGAAGAGTGAATTCCAAAATCAAAATAGGAGCAACATTCTACACACACACACCTTCAAAATGAGGGGTGTTCAGGTTTTTTAAATGCAAAATTGAAAGAAATACGTCAAGTTGATATTGACCAAGTTTTGACCGTATCGCCCTTTATGCAATTTTTTATCTTCTAATGTATGTAGTATAACATTTGGACAAAATAAAATCTGCTTTTTTCTCTTACTTATTGAATTTTAAATCTTTTTCAGGCCCAATCGAATGAACTGTATAAACCCAAGTTTTCATGTTTATATAAATCAGTTATTTTAGAACTAAAGTTAAAGAGGTAGAACCGATTACTAGCGGTTATCTCGGGGTTATTAGGAATAACAATATGACGGATGGGAAGATGGGTGGGAATTTAAAGTTTTAAATAACACAATTTCTAAATCGTCTAACCATAACTTTGTAACTGTGTAACTTTGGTTTACTTTTTACTTGAACATTTTAAAGAGAGAGAAACATAACCACAGATACAAAAACTAAACATACATGATAAACGAACAACAGACTAAGGCAAATGTTAGTCAAAAACAAATAAATGGGTTTCATAAGCTCCGGATCACGCAGAGCCAAAATATCTCGAACCTCGAGCCCAAAAGGAATCATAAAGCTCAGATCTGAATCCACGATGTTCAGCACAAGATCAAATACATGATCTGCGTCCTGGTAACCTAGTCCCCATTCACCTAGACTGCTGTCGCTCAACTCAACGCGATATAAATGAACGGTTAAAGAATAATTATTAGACGACATGAGGCGAAACATCACACGAATTAACTCTCGACCCACATCCAACCCCAAACCAAGATTTCTTCGTCATCTTGATGTGTGATGTATGATATGTACTACCACCCATTGTAGCTCGGAAACTAGGTCCGGCAGCAATGGGCTCTCCCTCTCTGTTAGACTTGATCAAGCTTTAATAACCACTGATTATCCTAATCATGCCATTGTATGAAGGGCCAAAAAGGGGTTGGGTGGATCGATATGCAACATCACTTATACGTATCCACAGGGATATAAAAATCTCCTTCCAACAACAAGATTGACAATTGGTCATAAGAGCGAGCTATCTAACATGAGGATGCCAGAATGGGCGGGGAGAAGAGCCCACCCTGTATTCACAAACTGTTAGCAATGGGGAGTTGGCATTCCCACTCTCCCCCATCCAGAGTGCTTCAATCGGGTGCCCTGCTGGTCCCTCCCATTCCCATGAAATATTTATATAATAGTGTTTATATGTATGTATGTAAATGAAAAATACTACAAGCATTCGTATCTATTATATATGATCCCACGATTGGAAACCACCACACTTTTTCACTGCAAAACACTGTGGTTCTTCTTCACTGCACTGCCATAGAAACACTCCACAAACCCCGTACGTACATACATAATAAATTGGGCGAACTGTATAAATACCTACACCGATTTCTAAAATTTACCGTGATTAAAGAAAATTGAATAAAGTTTATGAAAAGAAAAAACAAATTAAAATCTTATCTCTTTTTCTATGGAATTGCTGTATATTTAAAATTGCATAATAGATCAATTGAAAGATCGATAACATTTCATTAAACCACCATTGTAGTGCTCCTCGGTAGTACTATCGATACTACGAAGTCAACTTGTTAATTGAATATTTTAAATTGAAATTATTATCTGTATAAATAAGAATGAAACAATGTCCAACTGTAACGATTTAACTCAAGGTCGGATCAACAGATTCGCATGCTAAATTTTTATTTGGTTCGTCGTGGTTTCGTGGTTCAAAATTTAATATGTCATAATTATTTTCAAAAAAAAAGGTTGTTTTTTCTCATTCCTTCAGCGTAGAAGCATCTCGGGGATGTTTTCAAACTACATTAGCCGGCTTTCTTGACGCGAGCACGCTAATTGTCTGAAAATCGTGCTTCTGAGAAAAGGTAAAAGTAAACTATTTGATATATTTGCACCTAGGCTAGAATCAAACAAGTAAAAGTGCTAACGCCACCATTAAGTACATCGAAAATATTGTTTGGGAACAGAAAACCGAATAATATGCGGTTTTCTTACACTGCTGTTAATCATCTTTCAATCGCCGTGGGAAAATAATTAGACAGCGTAACGGAAGGGTTCCTGAAAAGTAGCTTATCTTTAATACGTTTGAAATTATTGGAATCTAATGACGACGGTCTCGTTTGTAGTTGACAACTAGAAGAAGATATTATTTTCCTACCAGAATGTTTCATATGCCTTTAGAGAACCGATCTTTGTTAATTATGAACTCATTCACTGACATGACATGACCCTTAGCGAAAGCATGATTTCAGGAAAACGCTTGGTTTCTAATATAGATGCCTACATAGTAATAACCAACGCCAGACTAACTTCCAAATAGCAATACCTTTCCCAACTCCGATTGGAAAGATACATGTTGAAGGAAACACATGCCAAGCAAGACATGACGATCGCGTGCCAAATGGAATTTTTACCCTTAATATTATTTGGAGCCACTGAAACCCCAAGGGCAATTGATATGAAATATGGATACCGGAGTGTACGTATGCCATCATGTCTTGCTGCCCGTGAGTGCAAAAAAAAACCATAATCTTCCTCCGGCTGGTGGATGGCGTGCCGGGAGTCTCGAGAATGCTCACTGTAAATGTCAAATTATGACAGCACCAACAGCGACAACACGACCCAGCACATTCTGATCTCCGATGGCGTGACGGTGCACGACAAGTCCGAATTTTGTAGAATCAAAACACGCATCAGATAAGAATTTCGCCATCGAGGAATCCGGTCACGCGTCAGCACGTCAGAAATAGTTTTGAACCGTAAAAAATGCAGCGACAACGAACGGTGGGCTCGGCTCGCGTAAACGCATTCTTAATATGACATTTTGATGAGAGTGCGAAATTTGTGGTTATTGCCAAGATGCACTTTTTTCGTAAACATACGCACCTACCTACTGACTAGCGGCCACAGATTGCGCTCGCACTTGGTGACGATTTCGATGATGATGCGCTGAAATGGAGAAGCGTCTTCTTCGCTGCATCAAGCACACCGAAATCAACTTCTTGTGCCACTTGCGAACGAGGCGCGAGTTGCCGAAATGGCCTCATATTACCAAGGTGGCCACTAGATAGGTACAGTGCGTCCGCTGAGTTTTAATTGATTTTTTGATATTACTTAGTGCAAGTGAGCAGTATTTCTTTACATAATCAGCACCTACGGAGCAGGAATATTTATGGGATGGGTGATGGCGTTTGCTGAAATGCTGTCCAGGTTACATGCTTTCCAACTGGTTTGTTGCTGAGTATCATACGACTGATAAGAGAGGCTGGCACTTGTACGAACATATTTTTGAAACATTCGAAATACTGTCTCAGCCAACTTAACGGTTGCATAATCTTTTAAGTTCAGTGGCGAATGACTAAGTTGAAGTTTTTTTTATTTTCAGATGAAGCTACTTATTGAGAATTTGTTTGTTTCAAATTATTGAAAGATACTGAGCATTTGCAGTCCACGAGAACATTCAACAATAGACCGAATGGCTGGCAATCACATTCTACTCTGCGCTATTCCCTCACATCGGACTGCAGACGACCTATCACAATAGTTATATCACTGCAAAGCTTGACAGGCCCGTACGCAGCTGACCTTAACCTTTGTAGTGATAAATTTTACCTCTTACGTCAAGTTGCGGGTGGCATTTTCCGTCACCATAATCGTGAGCAGCTCCCGCGAAGCAAACTTTCTATCGAAGAGTGCATCATATTGTCGGATTCGTGCAGCTCAAATCACGACATGGTGATGTGTGGCCATCGTGCCATCATCATAGGTGTGAGTTGGAGATTAGCCTCCTCCGCCGAAAAATTGTAAGACATTTGAAATCAAATTAATTTTCATAATGTTATGCTTGGTTTCATCTCTGGCGATAGGAGGAATATCACAACATTATTAGTCACGGTGGCGGGGCAACACTGTTGACAGACCCATAGATTACGTATAGTTTCGTCAACCGATTCTGTAGAGTTTGAGCAAGTTCCATAGTCCATTACTCAAACTTGTGAAAAGCGCACCAGCATATACCAGCGCACAACATTAGCCTGGATAAAAACCCAAAAACAATGTCAACGCTAATGGCTGCAATATCTGGATCCTGAGGTAGACCACCCCTGCTGAAGCCTGATAAAATAGATATGCATCGCAGTCAATAATCAACTGCTGCCTCGGTATAGGTAAGAAGCATAAAACAGATGATGGAGAAGGAGCTGAGCCTAGCGTCAGATTTGTGTGGCAGCAAATTAGCAGCGGCAGGTAGCAAACGGGTTGTAAACTTTAATGTACTGTGAATTTATGGTGTTATGGATAGAAGATGTAGCCACCACCATGCGATGCTTGGTATGCAAGCCAAGTGTTAAGAAATTTTATGAAAAATTGATTTTTGAAAAGGAATTTTATTTCATAAGTAAAAACTACACTCATGAAATAAAAAAAATAGCTAAAAATTCCAACGAGTACATATTATTTTGTATGCATGCTATAATTTTTGGGTCAATAAAAAAAAATGAACTTATTTCGGATGGCGATGAAAAAAAACTATTATAACAAAGATAATTCGCTGGAAATTTGAAAATACTACGTTTATTAAACACAGTTAAAACTGGCAAATTAAAATTAAGCTATTTCTAATGCACATAATGGAACGCGACTAAAAGCGTATAATTATGCGCTCGTTGAAATTTACATGTGCCATTTTTATTTGATTTTTTGGTTCAGCAGTAAGTTTACTGGTGACACTGAGTTTTTCATCATGGTGTAATTTTAAGCTTATATCAGTGGGATCGTCGGAAAAAAATTTCACCCAGTAAAACCATGTGCATGGAGAAAAATAAGGAGATGAAAAAAAAACGAAACCCTCGAATTGAGTTTTATGTCTTTATTTTATTGCCATACTTAATTCAACTGGTACGTTTGTTTTTTTTTCACTGCATTTTTGTTGTCTTAACTGGTCTTTATTACAA
>JAHHFK020005061.1:0-33593 GCA_024533555.2 Aedes koreicus | reverse complement strand
TATAGTAGTCTTCCTTAACCCCGCTCGGTCATGGCGGAAAGGTACGCGAAGCCGGGCCGCTTGGGAAAGGGGGCTCCTTTATTGAAGGAGACGGTCAATTCCGGACGTTCTCGACGAGATATAAATCGGAAGCCCTCCGTCCAGCCGCCACTCTCTCCGCAACTCTACTTTCGGTCATATTGCACACGCGTCTAGGTACACCACGGCATGCCATTTTTGTGGTCAAGCGTCTCCATTTCGGAACCGCCACCATCGCTTCAAATTATCGTCGCTTCGTTCCGTCATCATCATTGCTCCGTTTGTCACCGTCATCTGAAAACAACCTGCGCAGGTATGTCCGTACAACGTTTTCATGGCCATGATTAGTTAAATAGTGTGTAACTTTAGAGCAAGTACTGTCCAACACGAGTGAAGCTTGTAAAATAGATGTTAAATAGATTGATATTGGAGTTTTTGTTTAGTTTCCGTTTTTTATTTGCGTTTCGTCCTTTAGCTGGCTCATTCGTCATTTTTAATATTGGCGTTCGCCTATTTAAATCAAGCACATTCGTTTGAAAACAGGTTCTTTGGTTGGTTCTGGCTTTAAAGTCTAAAAAGACTACGGAAATTATATGACTTGAAGGGATTGGTGGAATTTTCGTTGATTTTATCGGCAAAAGGTGTTCATTTGAGGTTTTGGTAGCATATGTGCGTTTGAAGTAAGGTTTTCCTAAAGTACCGTTCGGGTGGCTCCTCTGAGAAACCAGTTTCAAAATTAGTCGGGCATATTCAACACGACCGGTGGTCTCCCTTAAGTTTTTGTTAGTAAGTCAAATTCTTTTTCTTTTTCAAGTTCAGTTAATATAGAATACACAAGAAATGTTCAGCTAAGCTTCCTTTTTACCGAATGCGAATTGCCGGGTATTTCGTTTAACACCTGCCATAAGATTTTGTACAGTATCCTTGTCCACTGTATTTGCCGCAGAACGACAGTTTGCCTTGAACTGTTTCTCGCTCACAACAGCTTTTTGAGTCTTCTTAAGGTTCCGCTTGACGATGGCCCAATATTGTTCGATTGTGCGGAGCTCTGGCATGTTGGGAGGGTTCTTATCCTTGGGCACCGCTTGAACGTTGTTGGCAGCATACTACTCCATGGCCTTTTTTCCGTAATGGCAAGATGCCAAATCCGGCCAAAATAGAACGAAACAATTGTGTCGCTTCAGAAAAGGCAGTAAACGTTTTTGTAGGCACTCGCTCAGATAAATTTCCTGGTTAACAGTTCCGGTCGCAATGTAAACGTTGCTCTTCAAGCCGCAGGTACAGATGGCCTGCCACACCTGATATTTCTTCGCGAACTTTGACAGTTTAATGTGCTTGAAAATATCTGCTATCTTTCCCCATCTGGTTGCCGTATAAAATTCCTGTCCAGGAAGCTGTTTAAAGTCTGCCTTGACGTAAAATTCATCGTCCTGTACCACGCAATCAAACTTCGTCAGCATCGTCGTGTACAACTTTCGCGATCGTGCTTTGGCCGACCTGTTTTGTTTATCATCGCGATTTGGAGTCATCACTTTCTTGTAAGTCGGGTCCTCCCTTAGCTCAGTTGGTAAAGGTGCAGCTACAAAGCAACACCATGCTGGACGTGGCTGGGTTCGATTCTCAGTCTGGTCTTGAAATTTTTCGTTACGGAAAATTTCTCGACTCCCTGGGCATAGGGTATGATGGTACTTGCCACACAATCATACCAATGCAAAAATAGTACCTGGCATCGAAAGCTCTCAATTAATAACTGTGGAAGTGCATTTAGAACACTTTATTGAGAGCAAGCAATAAGCGAATTGCGAAAGCAATAAGCTTGAAATGCTAAAGAAAAAAAAACTTTCTTGTAAGTCGACAGTCCAGCTCGTTTTTTAGCTCTATCCACGATTGAATGCGCCACTCGCAGCTTCTTTGTGACATCTCGGACGGAGAGGTTGGGGTTCCGCTCGAAACAGCGGGTAACTCTTTTTGTCGTCGCTGTGGCCTCCGGCTTTCGATTTCCCCCCGATCCAGATTTCCAGGCTGTCGACAAACGTTCACCGAACACTTTTCATACGTTGGTAACAGTTGATTTAGCCACATTCAACAATTTCGCCAACTTTCGGCGTGAGAGTAGTTTGGATTTTCGCCATGCACGTGCCTTATTTTGATGCGTTGCTTCTAATAATCCGCTGTAAAAGAATTCTTGCAGCGGTCACTTTCTTTCTTTTTATATGCTACACGAGTTCTGCCAACCCGGGGGATAATACTGTAATAATAATAATAATAATACTGTCATTTTTAAAAGACCATAAAGTCTCAGTCAATTTGTATAAAAGACAAATATTTGTCACTGCAGGGGACTTACATCAAGAATTGGTGTCTTTGTTACATCAGAATTTTTTTTATAAGCGAATGCTTTTAATTTGCGGAGAAATTTGCGAAATGGGCGAATCTGCTTACGTAAACAAACATTTGAATTGACATTATTTAGCGAATAAAAGCTCAATTTGAGAAGTTAAGAACAAAGTTGGCTAGCAGAAGCTTTCTTTTACCCGATTGTGGTCTTTAGTTTACGAAATTGAGCTTTTATTTGTGAGAAATCATCGAACACACATTTATCTTTACAAAAGCAGATACGCCCATTTCGCCAATTTCTCCGGAAATGTTCAAACTTGAGTATTGGGTTAATTCGTGTAGCTAGTGACTAATTTCTGTCGAAAGTGTATTTGTTTATGTTTACTTTCAAGTGCTGCATCCGAACATTCTATTTGTTTTATTGCAAATTCGTCAAAATGTTCGCGAAAGAAGTGATCACCAGTTTGTTGCTCGCCCAGAAGAAGCCGAAAGAGATTGCCAAGGAGGTAGGGTGCCATTTGGCAACAGTTTACCGCATAAAAAAGTCCCTGCAGGATGGTCCTAAGCAACGGAAGCCGGGAAGCGGACGTCCGCGCTTTGCACGCACGCCGAACGTGATCAAATCGGTCCGTGCAAAAATTGCTCGCAACCTGGTGCGTTCCATAAGAAAACTTACAAAGGAAGCCAATATTTCGGAGAAATCCATGCGGAGAATCATCAAAGAAGACCTGCATGCATCTTCCAGAGCCAGAGTGTGAAACGCCACTTGATTACGGACCGGGTCAAGGAACTACGAGTGACTCGTTCCAAGAGATTGCTTTCTTTGTTGAAGAAGGAAAAAATGATAATCCTGTTCTCCGACGAAAAGCTTTTCAGCATCGATGCTGTGGCCAACAGCCGCACGGACCGGTTCATTTCACCGCAGAAAATGGAGAACGTTCCGGAAAAAGTGAAATTCAAATTTCAACCTAAACATCCGGCTGGTGTCATGATGTTTGGCTTGGTGGCGTCCAACTGTTTGAAAATGCCGCCTGTTTTCATTGATGCTGGAGTTAAAATCAATACCGAAGTGTATATCGGTATTTTAAAGGACCAAGTGCTTCCCTGGGTGAAGGCCAACTTCTCCGAGGACCAAAACGTTGTCCTACAGCAGGATGGAGCGCCGTATCACACGTCCAATCGAAACCAACAATGGTTGAACGATAACATGAAGTTTTGGCCGAAGGATTTGTGGCCCCCTAGCAGTCCAGATCTTAATCCGTTGGATTATTCGATTTGGGCATATGTTGAAGCACGAGCCTGCAAAACATCACACCCTAGTGTGAAAACCCTGAAGCCAACCATACCCCCCCCCCCGTAAAAAAAAATGGCACACATAAATAAATTTTTTAAAAAAGAATTTAAAAAAAAAAACACCACTAAAAAGTTAATATTTTTTCTTTAAATTATTTAAAAAAAGAAATTAGAAAAAAAAAAAAAAAATTTTCGCATTATTTTCTGCCGCACCCTGTAATATGTCGACCAATTGATGCATGATGATATTTTTGATCACTAGAATTACCTATGGAGAGCTTGAGATAAAAATGATGTAAAATCGTGTTTTTCAGGTTCATCAGTTTTTCTACTGAAATTCTGCGAAGTTCGTTGGGTGGAAAATGAAGAAGCTGCTAGAAGAGCGCTACAAATGTTGCCCCATCTTCTGCTAGCCCTTAATGTGTAAATCGGTTTTGCCTCTAAATCGGCAATCAAGAAAGCGAGAGAATTTGCAAAAAAAAATCGACAAAGACGTTTTTGCATTCTGCAACGACTGTCGATCTTTTCACTGTGTTTTTTTTAAGAAGGTGCTCAACAAATCCTCATTCACATAACCTTTAACGCGTTGCGTCATCTGCCCTAACCCTGATGTTGTAGCTCACTTCACGGACATAGCTAAAAGGCATCTGGAGCTGTGTCTGGAAACGTTCGTAGATAAAGACTATCTGAGCGGTTCTGCAGTTGCGAACAAAGTGAAAGAACTGATTGGTCCTTCCAAGAATAGGTTGCCAAATTTGACAACATTTGTTAAAAAGTTGCTCATCCTGTCGCACGAAAATGCGATGATGGAGCGAGGATTTTCAATAAATGAAAAGTGTCTGGTGGTGAACCAAACTGAAAAAAAATTGGTAGCTCAGTGTATTGTCTACGAACTGTCAACGACGTTGAAATCACGAAGTCCTTGATACAATATGCACGCAACACAGGTGTAAATGAAACAAGTCAGAATTTCAGAACAGTTTTCTCGAAAACTTCAAAAAATCTATTAATCCAATTTATATTGACTCATTTTTTCAGTCGGGAAAATTAGACAAAAATGCGGGAAAAATGCGAGAATTTTAAAATTAACATTGAGTGGCCACCCTGCAATATTATTTTAATTAATATACTTTTCAAGAGAATACTTAACATTCATGAGTTTTTTAATACTATGTGGCCCAAAATCAACAATGTTCTCTATTGCGTACAAATATTTCCGATCGATTGCTGCAACATTCTAGCAAATCTTCGGAGACACGACTGAGATATTCCCAAAACCCACCACTTTCGTGACGGTTGCAATGCGATTTTCTTTTCTTAAATGTACCTCAGTATAGAAAACAAAGACGTACTCCCACGTCAAAAGTAAACAAAACGAGTGTATCATTGTAACAGTGGTTTTGTGAAATTTTCCCAAAACCGAACCGGATCGATAATTTGAAACTCACTTCCTACATCGGCCACCTTGTTGCCACTTCCAAACGATCGATCAACAACCCAATTATGAAGCTCGATTCAAAATATTAGATTACTTCTGTCAAGATCAGCCTACAACTGAACAGCGTTGCAACTATTCTCTACCCTGCGCCGTCGTTGTCGGCTACTACACTCCGGCGACCGTAATAAATCAATGTTTTCCACTTGAGTCATCCTTATCTGCACTCGCTGCCGCCTTACTGCATTTCTCCAATGCATGCTGCAGTTTCCTCTTCGATCCTTCCAATCAAGTTCAAAAGGAAAAGCAAATCACAAGCAAACACAGCAAACAGTCCCCGACTCCGAGGCACTGATAGTAAGTGGCAGCAAACACAATGAGCGCGATTGCTCCCAGGAGAGCGAGAGCGGCTCTCCTCTCTCTTCACAGCCTATTCTCATCGCTCTCACCACCACCATCACCACCACCACCTCGCACACATTGCATTGCGATCGCCAAAACAACTCCATCCCGTGCGATCGCTCGACAGTTTGGTTCGGATCGTGTTTTCGGTTGTGTCGTTTCCTCCGTTCCGATCGCAGCACAGTGAGAGCCAGTGAGTCTCGTTCGTCGTGATTTTCGTCCGGGTTTTTTGCGTTCGCGTTGTTGTTGTTGTTGTGGTTGTGTTGAATAAAGGAAGAAGATTAATAAGGAAAAACAAAAGTTCTCGTGAGAATCTTACCCAGTGTCTACGTCACGACGAAGACGTCAAAGAGGACGACCATCGATATCCCGCTGCGGGGCGTTTTCGGCGAAAGGTCAGCGAAAATTTCTTCATTATTTAGTTCGATCGTTTTATGACCCCAGCACCGCCGTGCAACGAATTGTGGATTTTTCCTCCCTTCGGTCGATCCTCTCGGGATGATTCGCTGATCGCTATCTTCCACCACCGACCGCAAGCTCTGAGCAGCGCACGATTGAGAGAAACAAAGCGCTTGGAATTAAATTAAGACCCACTCTGTTTGGGAACGACCAACGAATGATGATGATCGGATCGGTTGATGATCGTTCGCGGAGGCGTGATCGCCCCGGTTTGTTGTTGTTGTTGTTGCGAGTGCGGGGGTCTGAATTGGTGGGCGTGGTCCGCGAGCCAATCTCCCCCACGGTGGGGGGCTTCAATTAAAACCATCATGTCCGCACGTCTGTCCGTCCGATCCGACTGCGAGGAGGGAAACTCAGGCAGTGATTTTTATCACGCTCAATCGAACGCCTCTCGCGTCGATATTCCAGCAAAGCGAGCCTCCTCTCGGGATGGAGTCATGTGCGATTATCTACACAAACACTCGGAAGAGGGACCTCAGCGAACAGGCGATCTTGCCTCACCTGCCGAGAATCCTTCTGCGGCCTGGCCGTCGAGCCTGATCATAATTTTCTCGTTTTTATGCCTCGGAGCAAATTGTTTACTTTTCTCCAGCTTTTGTTATGTTCTTCGTCTTATTTAATCTTTCCGATGGGGGCCAGGTTGTGGCGATGCTGCGGCTGCTGCTGCTGGCTCAGTGCACACGGAGCAACTCAATCCTGAGCCTTCGATCGTTAAGTTCCTCGCGCTGGGGAGAAGGTTAAATGGTGCGCTGATGGCGGGAGCTCAATTTGCGTAAATTTCTTGTGAACATTCATGTCTATGCATTTTATTTCAACGCTTCTTAAAAAACAGCATCCATCGTAGAAATATCAATCAGTTCATCTGATCCACTGAATTTGATTTGCTGATGTTGATTTTTTATGTTTCCTGATGTAAAATCAAGAATGTTGGCCTATTTCAAATTCGTGAACAGTTGAAATAAGTACCGTGAACTTCAATAAAGATCTCTAAAACAGGGCAAAGCTTTTACAACCGTTTTTATATTTTAAATTTTAGTTGATTTTAGCCTTTAAACTGTTTCGTTGCTAAGTGGTGAATCCAATAAAATTTCTCCAATAAAAAAATCTGTAACCTCAAACAGAGGTTCCACGAGGAATTTCACGAATCTCATGTCACACATGATTGACATTTCTTTGATTTTAAATCCATTTCGTAAATTAATTTTATGCTTCTAAGAATTACTGTAAATTTTGTAAATTTCTTTACGAGGAATACGAACCGGATTCAACCCAGGATTCAACCTTAAGTCACTCGAAGGAATTTTTTTCGAAATACATTTTAAAATGACTGACGCAAATCAAGTGGATCTCTTGATTAACCGGATATGAGAACTTTTATGCTTTATTTTGTGCCTATTTTATAGGATTTCTATTCCGATGAAATGTATCAAAAGTTCACGAATTGTGTTAACATCTTTGTGATACTTGCAAAAGTTTAATAATTATGTTTCGTTTATAAAATTATATCCACATGTAATGCAATTCCAATCCAAATCCAATCCAAGTCAAATCCAAATCCAATCCAAATCCAATCCAAATCCAATCCAAGTCCAATCCAAATCCTATCCAAATCCAATCCAATTCAAATCCAATCCAAATCCAATCCAAATCGAATCCAAATCCAATCAAAATTCAATCCAAATCCAACCCGAATCCAATCCAAATCCAATCAAAATCCAATCCAAATCCAATCCAAATCCAATCCAAATCCAATCCAAATCCAATCCAAATCCAATCCAAATCCAATCCAAATCCAATCCAAATCCAATCCAAATCCAATCCAAATCCAATCCAAATCCAATCCAAATCCAATCCAATTCCAAATCCAATCCAAATCTAATCCAAATCCAATCCTAATCCAAATCCAATTCAAATCCAATCCAAATCCAATCCAAATCCAATTCAAATCCAATTCAAATCCAATTCAAATCCAATTCAAATCCAATCCAAATCGAATCCAAATCCAATCCAAATCCAATCCAAATCCAATCCAAATCCAATCCAAATCCAATCCAAGTCCAATCCAAATCCAAATCCAATCAAATCCAATCCAAATCCAATCCAAATCCAATCCAAATCAATCCAATCCAAATCCAATCCAAATCCAATCCAAATCCAATCCAAATCCAATCCAAATCAATCCAAATCCAATCCAAATCCAATCCAAATCCAATCCAAATCCAATCAAATCCAATCCAAATCCAATCCAAATTCAAATCCAATTCAAATCCAATCCAAATCCAATCCAAATCCAATCCAAATCCAATCCAAATTCAATCCAAATCCAATCCAATTAAATCCAAATCCAATCCAAATCCAATCAAATCCAATCCAAATCCAATCCAAATCCAATCCAAATCCAATCCAAATCCAATCCAAATCCAATCAAATCCAATCAAATCCAATCCAAATCCAATCCAAATCCAATCCAAATCCAATCCAAATCCAATCCAAATCCAATCCAAATCCAATCCAAATCCAATCCAAATCCAATCCAAATCCAATCCAAATCCAATCCAAATCCAATCCAAATCCAATCCAAATCCAATCAATCCAAATCCAATTAATCCAAATCCAATCCAAATCCAATCCAAATCCAATCCAAATCCAATCCAAATCCAATCCAAATCCAATCCAAATCCAATTCAATCCAAATCCAATCCAAATCCAATCCAAATCCAATCCAAATCCAATCCAAATCCAATCCAAATCCAATTCAAATCCAATCCAAATCCAATCCAAATCCAATCCAAATCCAATCCAAATCCAATCCAAATCCAATCCAAATCCAATCCAAATCCAATCCAAATCCAATCCAAATCCAATCAAACCCAATCTAATCTTAATCCAATCTAAATCCAATCCAAATCCAATCTAATCCAAATCCAATCCAAATCCAATCCAAATCCAATCCAAATCCAATCCAAATCCAATCCAAATCCAATCCAAATCCAATCCAAATCCAATCCAAATCCAATCAAATCCAATCCAAATCCAATCCAAATCCAATCCAAATCCAAATCAAATCCAATCCAAATCCAATCCAAATCCAATCCAAATCCAATCCAAATCCAATCCAAATCCAATCCAAATCCAATCCAAATCCAATCCAATCCAATCCAAATCCAATCCAAATCCAATCCAAATCCAATCCAAATCCAATCCAAATCCAATCCAAATCCAATCCAAATCCAATCCAAATCCAATCAAATCCAATCCAAATCCAATCCAAATCCAATCCAAATCCAATCCAAATCCAATCCAAATCCAATCCAAATCCAATCCAATCCAATCCAAATCCAATCCAAATCCAATCCAAATCCAATCCAAATCCAATCCAAATCCAATCCAAATCCAATCCAAATCCAATCCAAATCCAATCCAAATCCAATCCAAATCCAATCCAAATCCAATCCAAATCCAATCCAAATCCAATCCAAATCCAATCCAAATCCAATCCAAATCCAATCCAAATCCAATCCAAATCCAATCCAAATCCAATCCAAATCCAATCCAAATCCAATCCAAATCCAATCCAAATCCAATCCAAATCCAATCCAAATCCAATCCAAATCCAATCCAAATCCAATCCAAATCCAATCCAAATCCAATCCAAATCCAATCCAAATCCAATCCAATCCAATCCAAATCCAATCCAAATCCAATCCAAATCCAATCCAAATCCAATCCAAATCCAATCCAAATCCAATCCAAATCCAATCCAATCCAATCCAAATCCAATCCAAATCCAATCCAAATCCAATCCAATCCAAAAATCCAATCCAAATCCAATCCAAATCCAATCCAAATCCAATCCAAATCCAATCCAAATCCAATCCAAATCCAATCCAAATCCAATCCAAATCCAATCCAAATCCAATCCAAATCCAATCCAATCAAATCCAATCCAAATCCAATCCAAATCCAATCCAAATCCAACAAACAATCCAAATCCAATCCAATCCAATCCAAATCAAATCAAATTCAATCCAAATCCAATCTAAATCCAATCCAAATCCAATCCAAATCAATCCAAATCCAATCCAAATCCAATCCAAATCCAATCCAAATCCAATCCCAATCCAATCCAAATCCAATCCAAATCAAATCCAAATCCAATCCAAATCCAATCCAAATCCAATCCAAATCCAATCCAAATCCAATCCAAATCCAATCCAAATCCAATCCAAATCCAATCCAAATCCAATCCAAATCCAAATCCAATCCAAATCCAACCCAAATCCAATCCAAATCCAATCCAAATCCAATCCAAATCCAATCCAAATCCAATCCAAATCCAATCCAAATCCAATCCAAATCCAACCCAAATCCAATCCAAATCCAATCCAAATCCAATCCAAATCCAATCCAAATCCAATCTAAATTCCAATCCAAATCCAATCCAAATCAAATCCAATCCAAATCCAAATCCAAATCCAATCCAAATCCAAATCCAATCCAAATCCAATTCAAATCCAATCCGAATCCAATCCAAATCCAATCCAAATCCAATCCAAATCCAATCCAAATCCAATCCCAATCCAAACCAAATCCAATCCAAATCCAATCCAAATCCAAATCCAAATCCAATCCAAATCCAATCCAAATCCAATCCAAATCCAATCCAAATCCAATCCAAATCCAATCCAAATCCAATCCAAATCCAATCCAATCCAAATCCAATCTTAATTCAATCCAAATCCAGTCCAAGTCAAATCCAATCCAAATCTTTTCCATAAAATCAGACAATTTTTTCAGAAGAACGGGAAACTTTTTCCAGGAAATCATGAAACCTTCCAGAAGTTAAGATGACTTTTTTCAAAAGATCAGGAAACATTTTCACAAGTTAAGGGAACGTTTCCCTGAAGTTCAAAGGATTTTTGCCAAAAGTTCAGGGAATCTGTTCAGACGTTCACGAAATTTTTCCTGGACGTTCAGAATTTTTTCCGGAAGTTCAGGAAACTTTTTTTTTTGATTCAGGGAAACATTTCCGGAAATTTAATAAACTTAACCCACAAACTCAGGGAAATTTCACTGGAAGATTTAAAAACTTTTTCAGGCAGCTCAAAGATCTCTTTCCAGAAATTTAGAGAATTTTTCCTCAAGTTCGGGAAACTTCATCCATACGATTTTTTTCCAGTAGTTCATGGAGTTTATTTTCCAAAAGTTCAGGGAACGGTTTGCAGAAATTTAAATCAAGGCTCTTTTTCCATAAATTTAGCAAACGTCTTCCAGTAGTTCGGGGAATATTGTCCAGAGATGCAGAGAGCTTTTTCCATAAATCTACGAAACTTTTCCATAAAATCAGAATTTTTTTTTCAGAAGAACAGGATACTTTTTCCTGGAAACCATGAAACCTTTCCAGAAGTTCAGAGGACTTTTTGCCAAAGTATAGGAAACGTTTCCATAAGTTCAGGAAATATTTACACATGTTTTCCCACTTTTCCCAGAAGTTCAGAGATTTTTTTTATACATTCACTCAACTTTTTCTGTTCGGTTAGGAAACATTTTTCAGATATTCTGGGAACCTTTCCAAGAAATTAAACTAACGTAACCCGCAAGTTCAGGGAACTTTGCCAACTTGGCAACTAGGGAAACTTTTTTCCAAAAACGCAAGCACTTTTTTCCAGAAATTTTGGAAACGTTTTGCAGGAATTTAATCAACTTATTCTAGAAGTTCAAAGAAGTTTTTCCATCAATTTAGAAACGTATGCTGAAGTTGATGGAAATTCATACAAAAGTTCAGAAAATGTTCTTCTATGTGTTCAAAGCGTTTTTTTTTTGTTTTTCAAAAGCGCAGGGAAATTTTTCCGAGAACTTTGTCAAGAAGTTCAAGATTTTTTGTAAAAAAGATCTGTTAACTGTTTCGTGAAGTTCAGGGAACATTTTCCAAACATTCAGGGAGTTTTCTTTGAAAGTTCAGATTTTTTTTCCAAAAGTTCAGTAAACTATTTTCAGAAATTTAGGGAACCTTATGCAGAAGTTGGGAGGAACTTCTGCCAAACGTTCCGGAAACGTTTCCACAAGTTAAAGGACTTTTTTTTTCAGATGTTCTGAGCGTTCAGGAACATTCTTTGGAAGCTCAGGGAACTTTTTTCAGTAGTTTAGGAAACTGCTCCACATGTTCAAGGCTTTTTTCCCAACAAATTAGGGATTTTTTTCCAGAATCTTCGTTTCCTGGAATTTCAAAACATTTTTTTTCCAGTGTGTCAGGGTGCTTTTTCCGGAAGTACAGAGAAAGTTTTGCAAAAAATTAGGTAACTTGTTCCAGAGTTTCATGGAACTTTTCCCTAATATTCAGGTAATTGCTTCTAGTAGAACAAGGAATATTTTCCGGATATTCAGAGGACTTATTCCAGAATTTTAGAAAACTTTTGCCGAAGTTGAATTATCTAAAAATTCAAATTCATCTAAAAGTTCACAAAATTTTCATCCAAATGTTCAGGCACTTTTTTTCCCAGTAGTTGATGGAACTTTTTCAGAAACTCTTAGAACTTTTTCAAGAACTTTGATGACATTTTTCAGAATTTTTCCTAACGTTTCAAGTCAAGGGGTGGAGCACAAGACACATCGTTGAATGGTGCTCTTTCGGTTGTTGACTTACGTCGAGGTGAACGTGAAGGCTTGCGCTGTGCCAGGTGATTCCAATCTGGGGTACGGTGCCATCACTTTCTATTTATAAGCTTGCTGCTGTGTGTTTCTGATGAAACTTATTTCCATTTTGATGGATTTTTATAAAGTTAATATCTATCCACAAGTCTTAAAGTCGAAAACAAGTGCGTCAGAATTTTTTTTTGCGAAATTCACTGTTTAATGCAAGAGGAGCAGGACTCTTTTCGTGAAAAGACAAGGTCTGACCTTATGCATGGTGTCTTGTTAATCAGCAAGAAAGTTCTACGAAACTAAATTTGACCCAAATGTGAACTTCTAAAAAGTGAGAGTGACACAAGTTTTTGAACATATTTTTGACGCAACCCTAAATATTTAACAACCTTCCTCCCATAATATAGTTGCGTTCAACTCCGCCAAAAGTCAATGTTCAGATAAAAGATTACCTCTTGGCTTAATCAGCTGAACGACAGCTCTTGAAACAAAAAACTATTCCACTTACTTCTCGAGTAATTCATGATAAGGGCCTAAAAGTCAATTGCAAACAACGACTTTAACCATCGAATTCTCTTGAAGTTAAAACACTACTGTGAGTTGAAAGCATCAACTGATGGAGAAATATTTGCTTTAACATAGGTTGTGGTTAAAGTCTTGTGATTCGTGAGAGATCAAAGGTTAAAGTCTCGAGTAATTTATGATTAGGGCGTAAAAGCCAATCGTAAACAATGACATAAAACGTCTATTTCTCTCGAGTCTTAAAACAGTCTCGCCAATTGAAAGCATGATCTGGTAGAGGAATGTTTGCTCTATCCTATGGAGTAGCTGGATATTGTATGAGTCTTGTGATAAGTGGGAGATCAGCGTTTAAAGTGGTTGTTTACAATTGGCTTTTAGGCCCTAATCATGAGTTACTCGAGAAGTCGAGGCTTACAAGAACCTAATCAACTCAGAACCTCGAGACTTATAATGTAATCAACAAAATGTTCAAGTTTAAATGGCCATATTGAACAGAATGCTTTTCAATTTCTGAAAACAAAACTCTCAAAGTTCACTCAAAGTTCGTTTTAGCCGCTGTAACGAGTTTTATTCAGCTCAAAAGCAAACTCAAATGAACCCAACGAAACATACGAAAAAACATTTGTTTCTACTAAGTGTTTCAAGTACTCTCGATTTTTTCCCAGATGGTGATTTTTTTATAAGTACTTACTACAGTTCTTTTTAATCAGCAGGAAAGTTCCACGGAACTAAAAGTGTACCAAATGTGAACTTCAAAGTTTTTTTTTTTCAAGTAAATTCCAAATTTTAGGATGCATTTGACTTCCACTAGATTGACGAAAATTTCCAAATTTGAACAACTTGGCTTGTTAAAACTAATACATGGCATGAAAAAGTCACATACTTAATTCACGAAGTATTTTCCAAAATAACGAATCAGAAACGTTCAAACGTTGATTTGGCAAAATTCAAGCAATTGACGTTTACAGAAACGGATTCATCATCTCGAAAATTCACTCATAAATTATCAACAATGTAACAGCTTAAACGGCTTAAACGGCGATTTAAATTTCATCCCACTTTCTCGACTTGCCAAGTGAACCGCACTCGTCCGACGAAGAACCCGCAGGACTCCCCTTCCCGGTTCATGTAAAAGCCTACCCGCCGTTTCATGTACACGAGAAGCACCGAGCTGCGCGGGGATGATGATGAAGTATATTATTTCGCTTCTTTCTATTTATGAAATGTTATTTCTCAATTATTCGCGATCGCTTTTCATGCTTGTACCATGCGAAGGAGACAGTGTGGAACAAAACGAAACCAGGAAACCCGGGGCGAACGGAAGGCGGAGAGAGGAAAACAATCCCTTCATAATAGATAATTTGCTTATCAAATAAAGCAATCATCCCTCCTCGGTGCAGTTGGCTGTCGGTGTGTCTCGACCAGCATGGAATCAGAGCCTTCTCGGATCGGGATCCGATCCGCGTCCCCACGCATCGCCCGGGCGGGCGGAAGAATGGACCAGCATATGCCCATCATCATCATCATCATCGTCATCATCGCAGTAATCCTCGCTCGTTCGTTCGGCCTGTCGGTCGTTGCCTGGATGCAACCTGATCGCCATGGCGTGTGCAAACAAAGGAGATCCTCCGTCCAAACCCAAACAATATAATACCTCCTAACCGCCGGATGAGATGCTCTTGTGCAATACTGGATTTGAGTTCACGCGAAATTTTCACCACTCCAAGCAGCAGGATCGGATTGAATTGGACCACCCCGTCCATATTTTTTTTTTTCTTTTTTTCGCTGAACTCGGCTCGAGTGAAAGGAAATACCTGCTGCACGCTTTTCCGTGGCCAAGTCGAGCACTACTACTGTGTTGTTGTTGTTGTCGGGTAGGGGTTTTGCAGAAAAATTACAATGGAAGCTTGAAAGGCTCTCGGAGTGAACTCACGATTTTTGACAGCTGTGCGAGATTGTTTTGGAGGAGTGATCGGGCTGGGTTTTCTTTTGGACAAACAAACGGGAAATTAACCACAATGTGCCAACATTCTTCGGGTACGTTGGGAGGATTGAGGATAATGTCTGAATTCGGGGATAAATGAGCCGTGCTGAACTAATGAGCGGTTATGTTTGAGTTTGATTATGTTTGGACGTTGCGGTTATGTTCACAGGTTTTGCCGATGTGGTTACTGGTCGACTCGAGCCATTCCTGGCAGATGAGGTTGAGCTGACTTTTCTTTCAGGGAAGCAGCACAGTTTTATCATGATATGTGCTATGGGGTCGATTCTCGATCACTTCGAAGTAAAGGGTGTACGGAATCAAATTGCATCATTTTCAAATGACTAACTTTTTTTCCATTGGGTATTTTCTATTGAAATTTTGGCTGAAACTAGTTCAACGTGTATTATTAGTTACATTTGTTGTTGTGAAATTGGAAGAAAAGCAGAGGCGGAAAAAAATGGCACACGTACCTCGAAAATCCGGATTTCTCTCATCATCAGGAAGCTGGGAATGGTACAATCTACGGTAACTCGTGTTTTAAATCGGTATAACGAAAGTTAGACCATCTATCGGAAGAAAAAGGCAGATGTCAAAATGGATCTCCGTACAGTATAAAGGATCACAAGCGGGCAGTGAAAGCTTTCAAGAGGAATCCAAGAAGAACTGCATTTAAGGAAGGACTACAGGGTGTCTCACAATAGGTGTCACTAAAACAAAATGGGATTACAGCAAAACAAATCAACCAAATCATAGCATTTATTTTTCATTTGAAAGATAGATGTTATAGAAGTAAACCATATTAATTCAATTCGAATCTCTCGCCCTTTTCCTTGATAACTTTGCGCAAACGCTTTGTAAACCCATCGCAGCTGGCACGCACGATTTCCAGAGGAATTTGGTCCCAAATATCAACCAAATGTTTCTTGAATCGATCTAAAGTGAGCCCTTTTGTACGGCCTATATGTTGAAGCATATAACCCCGAACGAATTAGTCAAGTGGGTTGAGATCCGGTGAAGATGTAGGCCATTCTTCGCTTGTGATGAAATCGGGCAAATTTTCCGCGCACCACGCTTGTGTCTTCTTTGCCTTGTGAGCTAGGGCTGAGTCCTGTTGGAAACAATATGGTGTTGTAGCATGAGGAAGCAGATGGTTCTTCAAAACCTGCTCGATGTAGTATTCAGTGTTGATTTTTACGTTAGGTTCTATGAAAAGAAGAGGAAGTTTTCCTTTTCGTGAAACGGCGCCCCATACCATGATTTTCGATACATTCTGATAGCGTTCTACAGCTAGTTTATCTCTTGGAATATTTGCAAGACTTTTGCCATACACACGATCATTTTGTTGGTTATGATTGTCCTGAAGGAAGAAGAGCATTTCATCCGAAAACAAAATCTCGCAGACACCGTGCCGAACCAAAATATGTCTGCTTCTTTGGACCCTGGCTTGCTTTTGACGCTCCGTCAACCCGTGAACCCGTTGTTTCTTGTACGGCTTGCATTCCAGATCATGTCTGAGGAGCCTGTTCGTTGAAGCAGGGGACATTTGAAATTATTTGCTCAATTTACGGTCAGATACGGCCGGATGACATCTTATTCGCTCCCTCACACATTTGATCGTTTTCTTAGTTCGTCTGGCACCTCCTTTGTGTTGAATATGGACATTTCCAGTTTCCCCTGAACCGTTTCAAGATACGAAAAACAAAACGCTTACTCACTCCGAACTGCTTAAGGCTATTGAATATCAGACACGATCTAAGCTTTTGCAAATGTAATTTTAAAACTTGCTCCCTTATGGCTTCCATGGTAGCTGATTAATATAAATAAACGGAATCGCTTATTTATCTTCAGCGATAAGCTGTCAAAAGAATACACTCAAAACGGGTATAATCAATTCCGCTGTTAAAATTACCCAGCTGAAATAAACCAAGACTGAAAAAAGGTGACACCTGTTGTGAGACACACTGTACACACGAACAAAGTCCAAAAGGTGCCGAATCGCGATGAACGGCAGAATACGGTAGGATATCCTGTACACGGAAGCTCTACACCCAGCTGTTGACCAAACCGCATTGTCTCGTTATGGATGACGAGACTTATGTAAAACCAGACCTCCGGTAACTTCCGGGGCTCCTGTTCTTTACCAGTCATCATAAATTGTTCTTGAGGACGTTAGGTAGCAGAAGATGTCAAGATATATATCATTTGGCAAGCATTTTGCTCGTTTGGAATGCGAAGCACCCCATCAGTGACAACCGGGACGGTCCATGGGCAAGTATACCTAAAGGAATGCATCCAAAAGCGTCTACTACCACTTCTGAGGTCACACGACGGTCCTACGCTTTTCTGGCCAGATTTAGCCTCATGTCATTACTCGAACGATATTTTGGGGAGGTACAAGGCTAAGGAGGTCAATTTCGTTCCGAGACACCTCAATCACCCAAACGCACCGGAGCTGCGACCAATTAAGAAGTACTTCGAAAGCATCCTAAGGAAGTGAAATCGGAGGAAGATATGAAGAAAAAAGTGGATTTTGACACGAAAAACAATAGTTCCAGGGGGCGATCCCGGCGTAGTGGTAAACATCCATACCTCTCACGCTAATGTCACGAGTTCGAATCTCACCCCCGGACAAGTTACGAAAATACACAAAAGGTATTTGAGTGACTACGACGGGAGATGAATCCAGCCCACGGCTAAAAATATCGATAATCAATATATTAAAATAAAATACAAAAAAAAAAACAATTGTTTCAAGCGTTCTACATTAGGGTATGGTAATGTATGGTATGGTAATTGAATAAAGTGAACATGGGGAAAGTTTAACAATATGTATATTTTTTTTTTATTCCTTTATTATCGAGATTTTCAGCACTGGGCTGGTTCATCTCCCGTCGTAGTCACTCAAATATCTTTTGGGTATTTTCGTAACTTGTCCGGGGGTGAGATTCGAACTCATGACTTCTGCGTGAGAGGTATAGTTAAATAATATATTTTGTGTTATTCTCTGGAAGTTTGAATACGATCGGGTGGATGAGTGAGTTTTGTCGAATCTTTTATTGTGATGCAATTTGTTTCCGCACACCCTTTAGGAGGCTGTGCACAATTCTCCAAAACTATTAAGACTTAATGTTTAATTTGTTATCAAGTCTAAATAAACGATAAATAAACTAGAATAAATCGATCCCGTATCACTTTGGATCAATTTGGCTCTCATATTTATTCAACTAAGGGAATGTCCATTGAGTACGTCACGCTCTTGAAGGGAGGTTGGGTTTTGGAAACTACACACTTAGAAATTTTTACAGTATTCGGTAAGTTTTTACCGAACTTTCAACAGCTGAACGTTCGGTAATCCGATTAACCGAATTTTGGTGAAATTTTACAGTATTCCGGTAAAAAAATTACCAGAACTTGTCAAATTTTACCGAAATCCGTTAAATCGGATTACCGAACGTTCAGCTGTTGAAAGTTCGGTAAAAAATTACCGAATACTGTAAATTCTTCAACTGTGTATGATTCAGAAAATATTTGATTTCCATACAAAAATGAAAATTTATGGCGTGAAGTACTTAATGGACGTTCCCTTAGTTGAAGATCCAAATTGATCCAATGTTTCATGTGTTATACAAATATGTAGTTATAGCATATTTTTCATAGCTATTTTCTCTTTTATCTCTAATTTCAGGTAATTTCTTCGTCATGTTTACTGTCATAAAAAAGGTATCAGGCTAAGTAAAATATCAACCACCACCAACTTTCCAGATTTCTTCTACAAAAAGGTAATCGTTTACTAAACTCAAGCTGTAGAGCATTCGGTGAATTTATACTTCAACTTGACGCTTTGATACAAACATTGATACTTTGATTACACGCTTTGATAAATTAAATAAATTACGATATTCGAAAACCCCTAACAGTGTCCGAAGAAGCGGCAGTAAAAATGGATTCTCCGTCCGTCATTCATAAATCTTCCTAAAATCCTGGCAAACAAATAGCAGATTTATTTGAAAATTCTCGAAATGGAACACAGTCTAAATGAAAACTGAAACAGGATCTGGCAAATTCTAATCTAGGCCGGCGTTTGTTATTGTTGATTCACTGGTCTTCACAGATTATTTTTCGAAGGAAACAAACCTGGACTAGAACTTTGAAAATATTAATTGAGATAGAAAGCAATGAACTTTTTCCACTAAACAAAAGCTTCAAAACACTGAAACGAATAAAGATGGACGCCTACTGCTTACAACAAAGAACGAGAAAATCATTGCAAGTAATGCATTAACCTCACTTTTTTGACAGTTTAGGGAGCTTGTTGACAAGGTGTTAGAATTTGAACCGCTCAAACTAAATTTTTCATTGGCTTTTTCAGGATTCTGTACGATTAGATTCAGGAAATGATGTAAAAATAAGCACTGCTGTCTGTTTTCCGGCAATTTGACTTCAATCGTAATAAATACTGAGCACGAAATCTCAAACGGATCTTACCGAAAATATTCTAAGTCAACGTAAACAAGCTCCCTGAACTGTCAAAAATGCATTGATGACGTCAATAACCTCAAATATGTCAATTTCCACATAAAACACTGGCTGATCCCAACGAGTCAGACAGGCTTCATACTACTAATTAACATTTGTATTTTGAAGTTCAAGACTGTATTCGATGAAATTTGGACACACAAAATAGGTCACCAAAAATTTTCCTTGAGCCCGATTCTTTTCAAACTTTCTGGAAATAAAGTACTACTAAATTGTTAAGTTTTGACATCATTGGTTTATTGAACCTCTTCTCCCAACCCAAATGCCCGCACCTTTGCCTTGACCCCTTTCATCAAATTTTGGGCAATGATAGGACCGACTTGCTTACTTACTTTTAACCACACTTTCTTTAGTTCAAGTTCATTTTCTATCAGTTTTGGAGTTTTAAAGAGCTTTGCCTTCATGATTGCCCAAAATTTTTCAATTGGGCGAAGTTCCGGAGTGTTTGGAGGGTTGACGTCTTTTGGTACAAAAACTACATTATCATCTTTGTACCAGTCTAAGACGGGCCGGGCATAGTGGCAAGATGTCAAAACCGGCCAAAGCAGTGTCGGGCCATCGTGAGATCTCAAGAAGGGCAGAAGTCGTTTTTGGAGGCATTCGTCCTTGTAGATTTGTCCGTTGACGGTCCCAGAGGTGATGAAGGGCTGACTCATTTTGCCACATCCGCAGATCGCTTGCCAGACAAGGAATATTTTGGCGAATTTCGACAGTTTCTTCTTCAGTACACTCTCCGGAACGGCCAACTTAGAGGTGGCGACGTAGTGTTCCTGTCCTGGCATTTGTTTGGTGTCGGCTTTAATGTAGGTCTCATCGTCCATCACAATGCAGAACGGTTTTGTGAGCCACTCCCTGTACAGTTTTCTTGCACGAGTTTTGGCCACAGAGTTCTGTTTATCGCTCCGGTTCGGTGCCTTCTGGACCTTGTACACATGTAATCCAGAACGTTTCATTGTTTTCTGCACAAAACAAACTGAAATTTTCGCCTTTTTCGCAACATCCCTGATCGAAATGTTGGGATAACGCTTAAATTGGTTCAATACCATCCTGGCCTTCTCCGAATTTGATGTGCCACGTTTTTAGCAACTACCATTTTTCCGTTTGGTTGTCTTACGGTCCTTGAACGTTTTGATCACATGAGATACGGTTGAATGTGCGATTCCGAGCTGTTTTCCGATCCATCGATGAGAAGCGTTTGGGTTTTCGAAGTGAATGCCCAAAATTTGTTGGCGCACTATTTCTTCATTCGAAGCCATCACTGAAATCACTCGACCGATTTTCACGAAACTCATTACACAATTGACACAACACAATGAAATACATTCAGTTAAAATTTAAATAATTTTTACCCACACGCTAAAAAGTTACGAACAATTGCGTGTGTCCAAATTTCATCGAATACAGTCTTTACTTAGAATGTTTCACATGAAGTCCTCCTTGCGTACATTATTTCCTAATAATTAACTCATTCCTAAGCAACAAATTGTTTTCTGGAAAAAATAAATCACTATTACACTTTGTTAATGACCCCATTTTATTGTTTGTTTTCCCAAAAAGAAGGAAACCACCGTCACAGTTGTGGTGCCCCAACAGCATCCCTACCGTTGGTATAAATCGGTCCAAATCTACTTTCAAGCTTTATCAAAAATTACCTTGTTTTCTCAATGAAAATCCGTCATCACACTTTGTGAGTGGCTGCAAAAGCATCCTTTTGCAGCCAAACCGGCTATGAAGCGTAGCTCAAATAATGTTTGTGGTTGGTTTAAATCGGTCCAAATCGGCTATATGATCACAACACTTTCCAAGGAATCCCCATCACATGTACCCTCCCCTCTAATAGAACATACTTCCTGTGACAAGCGCAAAATCGAATGCAGAAGTGTATTCGATCTCTAGTACCAACGGAAGTCCAACCAACCATCCTTCCCATACCCGATGAACAGTGAGGACGTGGTCGGCGCCGTTTTTGAACACCTAAAGCAAGGAATCTTTTCAACGTGTACTTAGAGATTTGTGTGCCAATCCCAGGTCCCGTTTGTTTGGATCTATGTAAAGTTTGGCTGGTTCTTGTCAATCACGGAGTCGCAACTACAAAATGTCGTCTATGCTCAAGCTTAATACAGTACAAATTCCACCGCAATCATTCGGCCGAAAGCCGCTTATTTGATCATGTAACATTACTCCTCCACCTGTGCATAGTCGTATATCGCCTTCTGCATGTTTCTATTTTCGTTATAAGGTTTCCGAATGTGAGGCCCAAATTTAATCTGTTATGGTTGTTGTGTTAAGTTATTGAAAATGATGAGAACAGAGTTAATAGGTATGGAAATCGCTGATGATCGTTACACAGCTCGAAAAAGTAGTGTGAATTTCTGTTCAATATCATGCACATAACTGGAGCGTCACAAAACATACACATTTAAATTATAAATCGTGTAAAGTTCTGAGAATTTCCATACACAGCCGATAATGTTGTATGCAAAAGCTCGTCTTTGTTAGAACTATTTTATGCAAGTTGCTGCTTCGTGTGGAATGAAGTACAATTTCACATGCTCTGATATTTACATCACAATGAAAATTCAGATGTTTTTTCTGTGTAGAATAAATTCACAGGCTGATACCAGTTGTCACGCTCTGGGAGAAGAAACTTTCGGCAAACATAATTTTTCAACCATAATATTTTTATTTTATTAATTGACCCCCTTTTAATTCCACCCATTCAAATTCCAATTTTTCTGTACTGCCTCCATGTTCTCTCCCCCCCCATTTGCTTCGACCCCAACAACTTTGTCAGCCACTTTCAAAATCGCTGCTCTTTGCGTCTCTTCTCTGTACGACTAGTCCTCTCCCCACTCTTCTCCCAAAAGTAGGGTTGGACTGGGATACGATTTTATACTCCCAGCGCCGTGTCTTCCCCCATCTTGTGTACCCCCACCCTATTTCTCCGCTCCAAAATCAACCACAAGCAGTGTGTTCAGCACATTTAAACAGCTCTCATTCTGTCGTCACTTGCGACTTATCTCATTGAGAATCACATTTTTTACGATGACGCACAAAATTGTGATTTGCCTCTCGATATGTTCACTACTTTTTTGAACAGTGCATTTGTTCACGAGTACTGGTAAAATTATCTGATCCACACAGAAAAAAATAATGAATTTTAACGAGCGCGTAAAATTTACCCTCGTTTAATTCCAAGCCAAAGCAGGCGCAAACGACGAAATTGTTTGCAATTTTTCATGCGCCATACAACAATGTTTACAATCTTTCATACAACAGGCTAGATTTAAGCGTTATCGGGCTTAAATTTACAAGAAATATCCCATTATTTTCTGCCAAATCTAGCATTCCCTTTATGTGCATTATATAACGCAGAAAATTCAATGTTCCTTTTTATCTGTGCAAGTAAATATCATTATTCATCAATAATTGCGGGAAAAGCTATGAAGAAATTTCAAACGCTGGAGAAAATTTCAAACACTTAACAAGAGTGCAAAATATTCCTCTTAACACAATACACGTCTTCAAGGCAGTACTGGTCTCGAAATGTCTTCGAGCTCGAAAGCTCCTCGCACGCCTCGCAAGCAACACATTGGTGGCATCAACTTGATTGTGGCTTAATTGAGTCATATTGAGGTTACGTCAATGGAGTTGCAACAAGTGTACGACTAGGGCTGAAGATCATTTTCAGATGCCATCAGCATCCTCCGAGAAAATTCCAAATGATTTTCCCCCCCTGTTCCTAAAAGTTTTTTGCCACCACCAACCTACCTTCCACCCTCCGTTTTCCTATTCCTTCCTAATTGCCTTAAATTCCCCACCATTTTATTTTTCTTTCCCCTTTTCACCCAACGGAATATTGGGCAATTATTGAGCGGAAGCTGAAGAAGGCTGGGCGAGTGACTCGGGATACTGCAAAAATGAAGAGAGGTCCCCCTCGCGCTCGCGCACGGGGCCCCAAGATATTGCGCGGCGTTTCTCGGGCGGTCCTCCTTTCCTTAAAACCCAAACCGGGGGGGGCTTTTGGCCGGTTTTTCCTGAAATTTGCTGGACGACCTTTTCGATGACATCCCCGCGGTTCTTTTTCTCCTCTTGGTCAATATATTCCACCTACTCCCCGTGTCTATCTCTAATTCTATCCCATGTATCTTCCATTTTTCCCCCGAGAATATTCATTATTCGCTGACGGTACCATACTCAAATGAAGGATTCCCTCCTAACGAACGTCCAAATGATGCGCATTTCAGGGTTCATCATTTCATTAAAACCAAAACGGAGTGAGACTTTTGACAGTTTTTCCTGAAATTTGGTTGACGACCTTTTCGATGACATCCACGCTGTTGTCACGACGGTACACGCTCATTCGAATTTACCCAAAATTGAGTAACTTGTACCCATTTTCATAAAACAGGCTGAAACGTCAAACCATGGGTAAGGCGATTTATGAAATTGGGTAAATCCTACTCGGTTCTTCATAAATCTGGTTCAATCCATTATTAAACTGTTAGACAATAGTGATTACCCGGCAGCGTCAGTCGCCATTTTTCCAAAGTAAGGTGTAAAATTTAATAAAAACAAATTAAAAAAAGGACCATTCAGCTAATGGAGCAGATTGCAGCGGCAGTGCATACGGAAACGTACCGCGAATTGAAAGGTATTATAAATTTTTTTTCTATTTTCCAATAACTATCCAAAAAATTCTCGAAATTCGATTTGTTTGATCAGCAAGAGCTAACCAACCACTTCCAGCAGCGAATGTTTGAGCTGATCGGACTGACGGCCAAGGAATTCCCGGAATGCGCGAAGAATACGGATCAGCACTGGGTTCTGGCCACCACGATGAGTGTTGACGAGGATCAATTGCTGGAGGAGAGCTACCATTCGTTTATTTCGCTGGTGGGTGGAGTGCAGGGATTGGGCTACTACCTGGTCAACTTGCTCGCTGTATGTTTGTATGTGTGCATGTGTGTATTTATGAAAGAATTTAAATATGAATGGAGAGATGAACGTGATTTTCCAACTCCGGCCCGATATTAGTACAATATCCAATTCTTCCAATAATTAGATTTTTAAGCAATTTCAATCACATGTTAACTTTTTATTCATGTATATCCAAACCACAAATAAAATATTGAGACTACAAAGTTGACAAACTTTTTCTCAAAAGAACAAGAAAAAAAATCCTAATTATAGCAGCCTGGGGTATTTTTTATTTCAATATTTTACCCAATTTCCATAAAAACTATATTTTATAAGAATGGGTAGAGCTAACCCAAAATCAAATAAATTGTAGGTTTACCCAAATTTGGGTTTCAAACCGGTTACCCATTTTTGAGTTGTTCCAATTTTTATGATTTTGGGTTACCTTTACTCAATTTTGGGTAAATCCAGATGAGCGTGTACCAATGAAATGTCTTTCGACTGTAGTGGTAGCTAGCCAAATCTGACCAAAACTTTACAGAGCGTTTGTGTGCTTCGATGAATGGTAGAATGCGTTTTTTAGATACTCTTCCATATAAGGCTTCGATTTAATAGACACATTTGTAATGACAACTTAGTTTTTTATATGCAGCTACAAATCGCTTGCCATATCATAAAATTCATAGCGAACGAATGTATATGTGTTGGGGACATCTCCTCGAGCCGTCGCCGCAAAATAAAAAAATGTCCGGGATCTTTACGCATCCTGGGTACCTTGTGAGAATCCCTCTATATACTTCCAAGCGCGTGTTTTCGCCATCTGTTTTAGTTTCAATGTCCCGTTTGGCTGCTTGCTGGCACGATAAGAACGAAAGCCTTTGCGTAGACGGATGCTCCTGATCCTTTTTTGTTGGAATTGTATTTTATGGCAACACAGAAAAAAATCCGAATTTTAATTGTGATGTAAATATTGAAGCATGTGAAATTGTATTTCATTTCACACGAAGCAGCAACTTGCATGAAATAGTTCTAACAAAGATGAGCTTTTGTATACAACATTATCGGCAATGTATGGAATATCGCAAAACTTTACACGATTTATAATTTAAATGTTTATTTTTTGTGACGCTCCATTTATGTGCATGATATTGAACAGAAATTCACACTACTTTTTCGAGCTGTGAATGTCGCCATCCGAGAGTCTTGGGTTTGCTCTAATTGTTTTAAATACCTTCCAATGCAGTTTCCGATCGTAAGTTCCACTACAACGTTTACCCGTGATCCATCCGAACAATGCCGGGAAAAATCCGTTCTGAAATTCGACAACCTCGAGTCACGAATTTCTGCACAGGTCATTTTTTCCTTTGCGGTCAAACACCAAAAGGTATGGAAACGTGAACATTGTTCACGAATGCAAATGATAACGCCTGCTTAACAGTGCTCCGCGTAGTAAATACGATAAACGTCATATAAACGAGAATTTTGCTATGCACAACAACAAACGAGCTCAGAGAGAAATGAAAGTATGTATATGTGTTAGCTCTCTCT
The DNA here is from genome assembly GCA_024533555.2 of Aedes koreicus. NCBI lineage: Eukaryota > Metazoa > Arthropoda > Insecta > Diptera > Culicidae > Aedes > Aedes koreicus. The sequence goes on along the minus strand of JAHHFK020005061.1, from coordinate 7,497 downwards.
CTCTCTATCCTTTTTCTGCTAGTATTTTTTGTTTTGTTCATGCTTGCTCAGTTTTGCTCAAAATGCCGTCGAAACAAGAAGCATTTCGCGAACGCGTTGTACACTTCTACGAACTGCACAGAAATCTCGGCAAAATATATTCGGTACAACACAACATTTTAAAAGCGAAAATTCGATTGTTTGCCATATCCTAAGATCCCCAACAACTACTCGCACGCAAGGTAGTGACCGACCATCCAAAATTATGGACGCAAAAGGACTTCGTTCTCTTTCTCGTGCCTTCAACAACAGCGATTCACTGAGCCAACGGGATGCCGCTTAAAAGTTCAACTGTTCTCACCAGTACATCGATGAAAGTTACTTCCCTCTTTCGAAGACGTACATTTCCAGAAACAATCGATACTATTCCATGTATAGTTCTACTGCCTCTCCGAACATGAAATATAAGTTTAAACATTGCCATTTTCTAGAGAGGTATTTCTAATCCATAGTTCAAGCCCTCTGGTTTGGCTATCAATCAAGATGTGTAGCAGAACGAATATTTGAAGATAATTTTGATCCTGCTGCTGCAAAAACAACATTCAGATAGACAATACGCATCTCGCCGAGAAAGCCTCCCGCACAATCCCATCCAACATCCAACTCCAGATGTCTATGAAGGTAGCGTTCTCGACATCTAATCAACACTTCCATCCCATCCCTACTGATCATAAGGACTTGGCCAGGTGTTGAGCAAAGAGAACGATGGATGAAGAAGAGCCTGTCACATCCAAGGCAGCTTTTCTGGCGCTTCCATCGTCTCTACAACAGCCAATCCAGGAGAGTGTATGGTCGGAAAATGCTATGCTATCTGAGTTCACGCTCATCGGAACGAAATCACATACATAAGTATTGATACGAATTCATACCTTTATTTTGTTTTTGATGAACCGTTACGATACGGTTATGGTGGCCATTTGAGTAAACTGCGTAGAACTTTACCACTAAAAGAGGAGAGCTTCCCAAACAATGTCCTGTCAAAACAATCGACCACTAGTCAGCTCTGAAAAAAAAAATTGCCAAGTGAGAAATGCAGGCCCCTAGTAGGCCTAACAGACTATTGCGATGCGCAGTTATATATTTGACTTGCACATTTTCAAGAAAGAGAAAAAAACAAACACAAATAAGAAAACTAATACTAAACATACAGGTTTAACAAATTACAATCTAAGGCTAATGTTAGTTAAAAACACATAAATGAGTTTCATATACACCAAATCACGCACAGACAAAATATCTCGAACTGGCACATTGGGTTGTCTACCTCGAGCCCGAAGGGAATCATAAAGCTCAGATCTGACTTCACGATGCTCAGCACATGACCAAATAATGTGATCTGCGTCCTGGTAACCTTGTCCACACTCACAGAGATTGCTGTCGCTCTGCCCAACATCATTTCAAAGAATAATGATTAGACGTGAGGCGAGACATCGCACGAATGAAGTCCCACATTCATACCCCCAAACCAAGATTTCTTCGTCACCTTTGGGATGACAGAGTGTTGCCATCGCCCCAAATCTCCTTTACTCCATTTATACTGCCAGCTGACGAGTGACTGTGGACGAAAAATAGGAAAAAATCATTAAAGGCGATTTGTCGATCGTAAATATCGCCTTCCATAGCGCCTTCCCACCTTTGCAAGCGAGTCCGCTCGCTGATTGCCCAGAATTGAACAATGAGATGGGACCCATACAAAGGTGATGATAAAATAACGCGAAGATAAAGCACCTAGAAGCTCCTGTATTTTCATGAGAAAATACGAGGAGTGCTTTACCGGCCTTAAGGAGCGAGTAGCCTCTATAGAACTGAGACTATCCGTGAAAATGAAATACTGATCCGGTGTAAATAAGGCAATGGTTTTTAGCGTAAAGTGTATTGCCGGAACAAGGAGCTTGAAGTTTACGATTGGCGCTATAAATTTCATTGTATATACCAAAGCCTGCTGACTCCTCTATCAATGATCCGTCAATGAAGAACGATTTAGTGGAATTAACTTGGCCAAACTTTGCAGAAAATATCACAGGAGCAATCATATCATGGATAAATCAAAATGAACCGAACTGCCGAAGTCGGAGAAGCAAACACGATTGTGAATATTCGGCGAATGGCTGACATCCTGTGTTATGTACAAATGGTACAAAGTCATGAAGCGAGTTTGAGGATTCAACTCGAGAAGCTTCTCAAAGTTTTCGATTACCTGGGGGTTCATAACTTCACACCTGGTGAGGAGCCGGAACGAATAATTCTAACTGCTACTCTTTGTTTTCCTCAATCTATTACACCTAGCTCCAGCTCTCAATTAAATTTTTTATACAACTCGATCATCGGACTGAGAACGGCACGAAAGCGATTGTGAAAGCACCTTACTGCATACGGCTGTTCATTTCCTTTCACCATGGCGTCGCCAAGCATAGGAAAATTCATTCACTCACATGAACACCACCGATATAAAATAGCAAATCTCGGTTGCTAATAGAATAGTGAACGTGTGTGATGTTTCCTATCAGACGGTTACACAGGAATCCCCGAGAACGAAAACTGTAGAAAGAATAAACGAGGAAAACAGAATCACGCGAAACAAATTTTCATCTAGACGTTGCATCTGAATGAATGCGTTCCCACTGAACGCAAGCGATTTAAATACACCGAACGAAAATAATGTGACTCAGTGAATGCAATCAGCTGGAATGAACAGAGCAGAGATACGGCTTAAGAAGACATTTTATGCTTTTATGTTGCATTAGATTACTGAACATCATGTTAGATTATTATTTGATACGTTAACATATTTTTAAGGTATGATTTAAAAAAGTGAGTGAGATTCAATCAATCTCGCTGAGCTGAATCAAACTGAATGCATTCGTTCAGCAGATAAAAATCGGCACTGAGAAAACGTCCACACTGCTACAGTCCGATTCATTATGTGTAAGTGCTGCCAGTTTGACTCAATTCTGTTTTCTACGAATAGAATGAAAGCCTAATGGTAATGAGCAGAATCGGAATAGTTCACTCGTGATAACGCTCACTTCTGACGTTGTATGCGTATGAGTGAGAAATGAGTGTAAAGTGGACCGATTTTTCCCATGCTTGGGCGTCGCTCCGATGTTTGATCAGGTTGACAGGGGCTAAGATTGTCGGAGGAAGCAATTTAGGTGGAGTTGTTACCAATAAAGGGTGTCCACACTTAAATTGCATCACTTTCAATAAGCTGTAATATTTCGGCCTTGGGGTCAATTTCGTGCCAAAGGATCTTAATCCCCCAAACTCTCCAGAGTTGCGGCCAATTGGAAAATATTGGGCTATAATGAAGCACGAACTTCGTAAGCATCCTAAAGTTGTCACTACAGAACAGAAAATATTGAAGTCATGGTTGAAAGCGAAAAAAAAGGTTGGTTCAAGCGTTGTACAACATCTTATGCGTGGTATGAAGAAGAAAGTTCGGGCTTTTGGATTTGGTAAAGAAATACAGTGAAATAAAAATACTTAAACCAAGATTATACATTGTATTTTATTCCCTGAATATTTCATCTATTAGATATACTGTTAACATTAGCGTACCCCAATAAATTTCGTATGGTTATTTTTCTTAACGACCTATTTGGGGTTTCATCCAAACCATTAAAGAAATGGTTGGATGATTTGTGATATCGTTCGTTTAAGGTAATTTTTTATCAGGGTAGCCTATCAGGTCAGTGTTCTCAATATTTGCAAGCTAGCGATTGTATGCTAGCTGGCGCCATTTTCTTCATAAAATTTAGCACATACTTCTTAGTGGCAAGTTTTGCCACTTTCTTCTAATCTGTTGAGTGTTATCTGCTGCCAAGACATGTTTCTTAAGATGTGCCTTCGTCAATGCCCAAAATTCTTCAATTGGTTTAATTTGCGGGCAATTAGGAGCGTTCATGTCACTTGGAACGAATGAAACATTCTTGGTGGTAAACCATTCTACCCGTTGATTTCGCATAACCCGCCCAGAAACGAAGCTGGGCCGAAAGAAAGAAAAACCCGCGGGGCGGGGGGAGAAGTTGTTTTTTTAACAACTATTTGAATATATTTTTCCCTTTCCCCGAAGCAGTTGTGAAGGGGGGGTGCCAAATTTTACCAACACCACGAAAAGCCCCCCCACACAAAAGTTTCCAACCAAAACTCTCCTCGAACAGAGGTCTCCCCGGGGTGCTCTACACCCCCCCCCCCCCCCCTGTTATTTTCCCGCCCCCCGGAGAATTTGTAGTCGACTTTCACGTAGGTTTCGTCATCCATGATCATACAGTTCGATTTCCCAGCAACTATCGTATTGCATTAGGTGCGCAACTAAGTTCTCGCTGTTTTTTGGTGAAAAAGGAACTTTATTTTGAAAACAAAGGTTACAAACGAATTATTCAAAGTATTGCCCATCACTAGCTACGAATTTTTCCCATCTTTCTGGTAGAACGTGAATACCATTTTGATAGAACTGTTCGTCTTTTGATGCTATCCAAGAATCAAGCCATTTTAAGATGTCATCATATGAGTGGAATTGCTGACCAGTGAGACCATGTGCCATCGAACGGAACAAGTAATAATCGGACGGTGCAATATCAGGAGAATATGGCGGGTGGGGTAGGACTTTCCATTTGAGCGTTTCCAAGTAGGTTTTCACGGGTTTCGCAACGTGAGGTCGAGCGTTGTCATGTTGAATAATCACTTTTTCGTGTCTGTGCTCGTATTGTGGCCGTTTTTCGTGCAGTGCTCGGCTCAATCGCATCAATTGAGTTCGATACCGTTCCCCGGTAATGGTTTCGTTTGGTTTCAACAGCGCATAATAAATAACACCAACTTGGTCCCACCAAATACACAGCATAACCTTCGCAGCGTGAATATTCGGCCTAGGCGACGATGTTGAAGCATGCCCGGGCAGTCCCCATGAATGTTTCCGTTTTGGGTTACTATAATGAATCCATTTTTCGTCACCCGTCACAATGCGATGTAGAAAACTCTTCCTTTTTTGCCGCTGGAGCAGTTGTTCACAGACGAATAAACGACGCTCAACATCTCTTGGCTTCAAATCGTAAGGAACCCAAGTTCCTTGCTTTTGAATCGTTCCCAATGCATGCAATCGCTTAGAAACGGCTTGGTGGGAAACTCCTAATCCTGAACCAAGCTCTTCTTGCGTTTGATACGGATCCTCATCGAGCAATGCCTCCAATTCAGAGTCTTCGAAGTTTTTTTGGCCTTCCTTCACGCGGACGATCATCAACACTGAAATCCCCGTTTTTGAAGCGACGAAACCAATCACGACACGTTGTTTCACTCAGAGCAGCATCACCGTAAACTTTTTGGAGCTCTCGATGTGCTTCAGCCGCCGTTTTCTTCGAATGAAAAAAGAAAATCAACACTTCCCGCAAATGACGATTATTTGGCACGAAATCAGACATCTTCAAACAACCAAAATATATAACACTAAACCAAAATCACTGATCACAAAGCGGTTTGTTTACCATATGTCTGAGCTTGGTTTATGACGCTTGAGATGTACAACATTCGACCAGCACTTACTACTGGCGCCATCTATTGCTAAACAGCGGGAACTTAGTTGTGCACCTAATACTTTCCTCTCTTCGCCTCCTCGGTGCGTTTTGTTTCGGTCTCCGCTTTGCTTCTTCTTCCTATTGTTTCGATGAAACAATCGTTCGTTCGCTCGACGAGATGAATACTTTAAAGAGCCAATTTTCTTGCCCGCCTCCCCGCTCTGAAATCTCTCTGAAACGGTTTCGGTTTCATCCGCAATGTTTTCACCCAAAAAAATCTTCGCTGCTGGTCCCCCCGCTTTTTTACCTCCTCCCCCCTTTTTTCCCCACACAGAGACACTTCCGGGTCCGCACCCCCTTTTGGCCACAACATTTCGACCTTCTTCCGCCGAAAGTCCACGCATTGTGAAACAAACGATTGGAAACGATTAAACCGCTAACCAAGTGCTGAGAGATAAAGGTAAACAACAGGATGCAGCCATAAAACAGAACTATCAATCATTGCGAAATGGCAGCGGTTTTTGACTGCGTGATTGATTCGTTTGATGGGTCGCAACCCATAGATTGGGAAATGCTATGTTTGGGTCATTTCGCTCGATGCCTACTACGATTCCGAACACCAATTCAAAGAAATTCTGACGAATCTTCTTTGCGGCCTGCCAAAAGCCCAATCTACAATCGTTTTCAATCTCGAGCCGAGTCCATTCAATTGCCTCCAATTCAACCGACGACGTCGTGTGAGTCGTCGAAACCCCATAACCGTGTCCATTACACGCACTGCCAAGTGCTCTACATTTCGCGCAAATCGCGCGCGAATCTACGGGTCTTCGATGGGGGCGGCATCTCGTCCAATCTCGCTATTTTCCCCGTGTGATGTGAACCGATGGAAATTGCTTTTCTAGAAAACAAAACGTATAAATCATTTACGGAATTATGTTTCGGTTTGCTGGATCCACGAGATCGCGACGTGTAACGTGTTTATTTGTGGCATAACAACAATGTTAAACGATTGCGATCATCCACGGCGGGGGGAGAGAACGACGAACTCTCGGCAAAGCGAGCAATTTTCGACATTTTAATATTTCATCCCCGGCGATCAGATAATAACATATTGTTTTCTGCCGGAGTTTGTAGCCCAGTTGAACGTGGAGTGAACAACCAAATGGGAGGAACGAACGACACGCATATTCAAATCAAGCCGGGGCACGCTGCTCAGACAATTCTCAGGAATCGTGGGGACGCGGCCTGGCTTTCAATTGAAATGATAGAGATCAAACAACTTCGAACAACTTTGCAGCGAAAGCCTGCACCGTTTGTTATTTCAATATACGTACAACCGCGAGATAGAGCGACTGACGTTTATTATATGGAGTCATCAATTGAGCAAATGAACTCTTGGAATTTACTGTCGCCGTTGTTTCTGTTGTTCGATTTCTTATAGCTTAAGTGAAAGGTCGTCTTCGTCTGTCGTTGGAAGAGGATGGAGAAAAATGTCAGTTGCCCAAAATTCTGATCAAATATTGACAGTGACGTCTGGATTGCCCTCTCAGCAGTAAATCGTCAGCACTTTGCTCGCTGCGGTAATTGAACGGATAAATATTTGACCGCAATCTGCCGCCAAATGATTGCGTCGGGGCGGAAGAGGGGATGGAAAAACACAGACAGACCTTTGAGTCGAAATGCTTGTTGTATCAACAAATTGGATTAAAAGTAAATATTGCCACTGGTGCTTCTAAGTATATCTAATCCCGACAACGGGGGCTTGTACAAAGTCGGACGCTCGCTCCGGAGGATGAGAACGTCGATCATCGTTATGCACGATCGCTGATCCCGATTGGACATTTAGTGACACTAGAAACGAGGGTCTACAGTGGTGGTCATTGGGTTTGCAAACATTTGGGTATATTATCTCACTTGTTTAAGTAAGCTACTTTAAGACTTTTTTGAGATG